>JAHREE010000265.1:5137739-5204083 GCA_033628505.1 Tringa tobata
TTGTTTTTGGGGGGCGGCCTTGCAATGGGGTGAGTGTTGTGAGGCTGAGGGATCGGTCCCCTGTGTGGTGGTATCTTCCCAACCACAATGAAATGAAACTCCTCAGAGTTAAGGAAACAATTTACCTCATGATTTGGGCCAAAGCTTGCTGGTTTAGGCAATCAGCAAGGGCCCCGCCTTTTCGATGCCACCAGGTGCTTTTTGGGTTAATTAGTCAGGCACGAGGCTGGCCTACAGCAACAAGGGCACCTCCCTGGGGCTACAGAGGGCCTCTCCCAGCACCATGCCTTCTCTCCAGGCCTGCAGCTCATCGGTAAGCCAAGGCTGCTCCGGCAGAGGGTTAAACTTGAGGCAATCTTGTCTCGTCTATTTACAACCGTACCCCAACAGCAGGGAAAGGGCAGTAGGCAGCGATGTTGAAAAGAACAGCTGTATGCCATCAGACTAAAGATAGAAACATGAAGCATGTGGCTAATTAAGTTCCCAAGTGGCAGCGTACAGAGTGTACAGACCAAACAGAACAGTGCCTTCTGCTTGTTTTGATCAACTCTGTTTCTATCACTTTGATGAAAATAACCGCTTGATTTGTCGCTCCCCGTGGCTGCTGGGGGATCCCTCAGACGGTCTCGCTCTGCGGGTGCTGCCCTCATGGCGAGCAGCGCAGCCTGGACACAGGGCCATTTCATCACCAGGGAGTGACTGCGGCCTCTGTTGTCCGTGAGCGGGGCTGGTTGGCAGCACTGGCTGTGAATAAAAAAAAAAAGGGGGGGGCAAGAATGTTCAGAACTTTTGAATTTACTTTCCTGCATTTTTTTTTTCCTGCCAGCTTTAATATTAGGTACTTTCGCCCTAAATAGGGTGTAGTGGGCATGTTCTGACCAGCTTAGCACAACAGTATGGACTTTAGTTTTTTTTTTTTTTTTTAATTTTTCTGGTGTCTTCCAGTCATTTCTTTTTTCCTTCAGGGCACCCTAGCTGACTCTTGGTTAGATCGGTCAGCTTGCTTCCTAACCTGTTTGTAGCTCTGGTAGCTTCTGCATATGAGCCAGAACCCCACCCCACCCCCCCTTTATTCAGAGTTCTGAGTATTAAATTACCTTAAGGATAAAATGAAGAAAAATATTTTTTTGAAAATCATCTTCCATGTGGCAAATGTGTTATATGATGTTTCATAGCCTTTTATGCTCCAACAGGAGGCAGAAGGGACACTTTGGGGCAGTAATCCCATGAACCTCTCTGGCAAGTTCAAGAGAGAAAGGCTTGGCTCAGCTGCAGTTCTGCAGCACATTATAAACTGAAGCTGAAGGGCTGTGACAGGTTTGAATTCTTTGCTTGTAATGATGCTCAGATAGAGACTGAAAGATGAAAATGCTCAGTGTGAAGACATGCTCTTTCTTTCTTCTAAGTGTAATAGTCAGCTCTAAGTTTGCATTGCTAACCTGCTTCAATTAGAGGCATAGGGCTGACTTCAAATTTTCTTTTATTCCAGTACAGCTTCCAGTGAACTCTGGAATTTAAATTTAACTCTATTTTAATTCCAGACAATCTCTCAGCTGAAATCTTGAGTTTTTAGAAGATAGTATAATTGATGGCTATTTCATTCCTGATGATGAATAATTAAATTATGATGAGAGATACACCCACACACTTTTGTTTTATTCTGACCTTTCTTTCTGAAGCATTCCTGGTTTAATCTTTTAACAGTCCCATTTTTCTTCAAGACCTAAGTGCTCAGCCCGCACTTATTTAACACTGCAGTCCACAATAATGGACTCCTTGAGGGAATTAAGAATCAACAAAGCTACATCTTCATGCACAGGAGACCTGATGTCCTGTAAGCTGTCAGGCCATATTCTCAAATAAAATGAGTGGTATTCTTTACAGTAAGAGCCTAAATCGCTCATGTATTTTATCATGATTGAGTTTCATATCTCTATTGATAGCGGGTTAGACCCAGTTAAGTTCGTAATCATTTTGTTTGATACAGTAGTACTTCAATTAGCAATAAGAGTGTCAGCTCTAATTTGCTGTATTGGCCACTTGCAGTACATTGATTTTTATTTTTTCCCCCTCTTCCTTTTTTGCTTACTGCTGAAGGAGTGTACGCATGTAGTTCCTAATTCTGAGCTCCTCAGGTAAGGAAACTAGTGTGTAGATAACATTTTTAGAGGAGGGGTATAGTATCAAAGCGTGACAGTGCTTCTTAAGTCTTTAAAGATACAGGGACTGTTTTTCTCCCTTAACTGCAACAATAAGTGCAATTACGGAAAGATAAATGAGAGTCTGACGTTACAGTGGTACTATGTATTATAGCTGTAGTGCCAAGTGAAAAATACAACATAGCCCTTGTTTTCTGGAAGGTTTCAGAGATGTTGGAAAGATTTGACAGAAGTGTTTGGGTCACTGCTGTGTAATGCTTGTTGTCTGGCACTGTGGAGGAAACGGACCAGTTTCCGTAACCAGAGCTTTCAGCTACATGAGATCAGTTAATTAGGCTAGTAACAAACTGGTTTATTTATGAAATTTCAAGCAATCATGATGCCTCACCAAGATGCCAAAGCTGCACTGAATAAATATTCCCAAATTAGGCAACGCTAGCAGGTACTTTAGCTTAGCATTACAGTTTTGACAGCAGCCACTGTTTAAGGAATGGGAGAAAAACCTGAGTGTTGAGAAGTCACTTTCCAAGGCTTCTGAGCAGTCAGAGTTTGTCTTGAGGCCTGCAGCAAACAGGTGATCCTGTCTTTTCCAAAACTCCCAGTTCCTTGTGCTGGGTGATGGTTGGATGATGGCTTTCGCTATTATAATTTTGATGATTCTTTTTGCCCTTATTGGCTGCACAGTATTTAGTCTTTTACTTTTGCTTGTGGATGTATTTTAGCCTTCTAGAAGGAGGTGGGATCTCAGGGAGGTAGGAGGGGATTGTTTTTTCTCTTGGGGAGCTACCAAGTGTGCTCAAGCAAGATGCTGGGGTGTCAGAGGGCCCTGGCAGGGCTGCAAGGAGGCTGCGAGGAGTGCAGGAGCTGCAGAAGCTGCAGCCTTGCCTCAGGGGGCTGCAGAGCCTGTTGGCCATGGCTCAGAAAGTCCTGGAGCTGGCTGAAACCATGCCTGGATATAAGGCCCATTCAGACTGGGAGGGTTCCCCAGCCTGAGCGCTCTGGTGCTGGTAGAGAAGCGTGCTGCTGCTGCTACAGACAGAGGTGTAGTTCACGTCAGGATTGTAGGCATCTTAAACTGGAATAACTGCTGCTTGAGAATTTAATCGGCTTCCTTTACCTTTCCATCTCTAGTCTGCTGCTACACAGCTTTTACAAAACGAAAAAGGGCTTCTTTGCAGCTGAGTTGGTACTGACAATTATTTCTTTAAGAATAGGCTAATGCTTAATGAGAATATTTATGGTGATTTGTGACTTGACCAGGCCTTATTTCAGGCTCAGGAAAAAAAGGAGGATAAAGATGGCTTATAGGTGGTACGCTGTTCAGTGTTTGGCCTGGGGAACAAAGGGAGCACACAGGCTTTCACCTGGCTAATCCCTATGCCTCCAAACAATTATTTTCAACAACATCCGACAGGTAGCCTGAAAAGGGTGCTGTAGTATGGTACATAGGTGCTAGCAGCAAAAGGGGAGGGAGTGGAATGAAGTGAATGTGATGCTACTAAACAGTTCTCAATAATGTACAGCCTTCAAGCACAGCAGACTGCTAAATTTGTGTGATATCTATAAGTAATAGAAATAGTAAATAATTTAATCCTGACACTCTTGGCCAGCTAATAACAGAGCAAAACCAGAAAGACTCACATGTGTCTTGGAGATCAACAGACAGTCCTCTAAGGTAGGCTGAGTTAGTGCTTTGACAAGGAGGGAATCTCACTGGAATAATGTTGAAAGCAGAGAGCAGAATAACAATGAGTGTCAGGAGCACTGAGTCTACAGAGGAGTTGAATGCAGAGGGCAACAGTGACAGAGACTGAACTCCAAAAGGCAGAAATAAAAAGGTTAAGTCACACACACACAACTTCATACAGTCAGAAGGTGCTGCAGAAATCTGCCAAATCTGTCAAAAAAACCCCTGTACTAACAATGGTATTTTTAGGCAATATCATTCTCCTCAAAATCTGCATTAATTCACAAGTTATTTTTTTTTCCTGAGACTGAAAATATCGGCTGGAAAACCTCTTCTGTTCTTCAGCAAGTGCCTGGGAAAGGACTGATGTTCTGAGGCTTCCGGTTCCAAACCTGGCATATTTCAAGAGCTACCTCTGAAAACTCAGTGCTCTTTGATCAGAGGCATCCCTTTTATTTGGTTGGCTCTAGCAGCCCAGACAATTGTCCAGATAATTTTTCCTATTTGGTTAGTATAAGGTCTTTATTACACACTCTCTCTTTTTTTGAATTCTGATGGGTATTTTGTTTGTATAGGCACAAGGAACACAATATGCTGACTGTCTTTCAGCTTTAGTACCTACAAACTTGCTAGTTCTGCTGCTAAGTAGGGGTAACAAGGACAGAAACTGTAGCATGAAACAGGCTCAGGGGTTTGTTTTGTTTTAACCACTTGAGAGACATAAACTACCTTTCAGATTTCTTCAGCGTTATAAGGTCCATTGACCCTCAGTAAGTTTGCAGGTGACATCAAACTAGGTGGGAGTGTTGATCTGCTTGAGGGTCAGAAGGCTCTACAGAGGGATCTAGACAGGTTGGATCAATGGGCCAAGGCTAATGGGATGAGGTTTAATAAGGCCAAGTGCCGGGTCCTGCATTTCGGTCACAAAAGCCCCAGGCAACGCTACAGGCTTGGGGAAGAGTGGCTGGAAAGCTGCCCAGCAGAAAAGGACCTGGGAGTGTTGGTGGACAGCCGGCTGAACATGAGCCAGCAGTGTGCCCAGGTGGCCAAGAAGGCCAACAGCATCCTGACCTGTATCAGGAATAGTGTGGCCAGCAGGACTAGGGAAGTCATTGTGCCTCTGTACTGGGTACTGGTGAGGCCTCACCTTGAGTACTGTGTTCAGTTCTGGGCCCCTCACTACAGGAAGGACATTGAAGTGCTGGAGTATGTCCAGAAGAGAGCCACCAAGCTGGTGAGGGGTCTGGAGAACAGGCTGCCCAGGGAGGTTGTGGAGTCGCCTTCTTTGGAGATTTTCAAGACCCGCCTGGATGCCGTCCTGAGTGGCATGATCTGACATGATCTGGGTGGTCCTGCTTTAGCAGGGGAGTTGGACTAGATGATCTCTACGGTCCCTTCCAACTCTAAAAATTCAGTGAAATTCAGAACAAGTCCTATGAGGAGAGGCTGAGGGAGCTGGGCATGTTTAGTTTGGAGAAGAGGAGGCTGAGGGGGGACCTCATTGCCCTCTACAACTCCCTGAAAGGAGGTTGTAGAGAGGTGGGGGTTGGCCTCTTCTCCCAAGGGAATAATGACAGGATCAGAGGAAATGGTCTGAAGTTGGGGCAGGGGAGGTTTAGATTAGATATAAGGAAGAATTACTTTACTGAGAGTGGTCAGGCACTGGAACAGCCTGCCCAGGGAGGTGGTGGAGTCACCATCCCTGGAGGTATTTAAGAATAGTGTAGACATGGCTCTCCAGGGCATGCTCTAGTGCCCAAGATTATTGGTTTGTGGGCGGGTGTGATGTGGTGGGGTGTTGTGTGTGTTGTTGTTTGGTGTGGGGTTTGGTTGGTGGGTGGTTTGTGTTGGGGTTTTTTTTGGGTTTTGTTTTTTTTTTTTATGTGGTTGGACATGATGATCTCAGTGGTCCCTTCCAACCATGGAGATTCTGTGATAGTCTACAGGTTTGGATTTTTGGAAGAAACCAGAAGGGGTTATTTCGATTGACCCGTGTGAGTAATTTGTTCTTTAATCTAGGTCCATTTTTAGCTCAGTTTCTGCGTCTTTCAAAGTAAGCTGTAAACCATCCATTAGTGGAGAAGGGCTTTCTCAAAACCTAGGCTTAATAAAAGGCTTATTTGGTGCAAGCTTAACTGGATAATGGTTGTTTGCCATTTAATGAAGATAGGCTAACAAGGATTTGCTCTTGGCTCCCTGCAAACCTTGGCCAAATGAGATGGTATGTTGTGAGCTAAACTACTCAGGATTCATCCACACAAAATCACATCTGTGAGTTTTTGCAGAGCCATCTTCACAACCCCTCTCATTCACTTCTTTCAGAGGCAAGCATCAACATGTTTTACGCCAAACTTAATTTTCTAGGTCAGTCAGAACTTCACAGGTTGGAATAAAATAAAAGCAAGGTAGACAAGGTTTAGCTATTAAACCTCTCTGTACTAATGCTTAGTTGTCTGGCAGAATTAGGATCACCTGGGCTCCACTGGGTAATCAGAGCAGGCCAACAGCCATATAGGTGCCACCTGGGTAGCAGAGTAATAGAGGGTCCTGGGGAAGCTCCAGTGGTAGTGAAGGACAGTTACAAGATCGGACACGCAAAGCTTCATCCAAACTCCCAGTAAAATCCAATGGCATCTTTCCTTCGACTCTGGCAGGAGCTGGATCAGGCCTCCCATGAATTGTAATGAATAGTTATATTAATCCACTGCTATGTAGCTGTGAAAATCCTGCATCCCCTTCACTGGGATGACGGTGCAAGGCTAAATCACCATGGATATTCGATTGCATTCTGGCTCATGTAGCAGTAAGAGCATTACCAGGCAGCATTTTATCTAACACGAGTGCTCTCTACAGTATTCACAACAAATCTCAAGTTATTGAAACTCCAGTGATTAAATGTTTTACAGACCCCTGCAACATCAGAAGACTCTGTGAAATAGGCATGGCTGCTTTCAATATGATCTCATAGGGATCTGATTACCATTTTGGCTCTCTTCTCACAGTCATTCAAGTGGACCTTCAAGGAAGTGTAACCCTTTCGCTTTCAGACTTTCTTGGTATGCAAAACACTTCCTCAAGGGTAAAGCCTGGAGTGCAAAACCTATAGCACTGGAGCTAAATAGTCAAATTTATCATATCTGTGCTGGTCTCCAAGGAGAGTACAGCAAGAAATGAAGTAGCTATACGTGTCATTTTGGAAAATTTCAGGCCCTAAACTGAAAAGAAAAGGTCTCTCTACAGCAGAAACTCTGGGCTAAACATGTTCCTGCTGAATCAATTGTGGTAAATGTTTTACATGTGTTCTTGTGTTGGCACCAATTATTGATAAAATTCCATTTGAAAGGAATAGCCGACACTACAGCATGCGCAGAGTCTACTCACATACAGTTGCTCAAAATATAGTTCCTGCAGATTAACAGTGTGACCAAAGTTTTCATTCCTCTCCTTTTGGAGCAGGCACATTACAAATGCACATCAAAGAAAACGAGCTCTATTCTGACTTACAGTCTAGGCATGTTCCTGACAAACCACATCTGATGAAGAGTCTTAAAGAAATAGCACAAGCAACACTGCCGGCAGCAAAACAACAAAAGGGCTGGCCCCTTCCGCCGATGACGGGAGGCTGGTTAATCAAAGGATTTGTGCCGGGGAGAGGAACTGCGTGCTTTACATTGAGGCAATGCAGTCGAATAATACATATGCAATGACCTAGCTAGGCAGCATTCTAACAAATCCCGTTTAATTACGTATCTTTTCCTCTCATGATATTCTTCTCAGTTCCACTGCAGTCTGGGAAATCAATAACAAATGTTCATTTTGAATGTCTCTATTCTCTAGCCTTGGACTAATTATGCACATTCCTACTGTCCTTATAAGGACAGGGTAGCTCTTCACTTCAAACAATGAAAGAAAACAGGCAAAGAAAAATCTTCCTTGGTAGTATCCAAAACAATAGGAACATAAATTGTGAACCAAATCAAGTGTTTCCTATTGTGTGTAGCACCTTCTGATAAGGTGCAACTGGCCTCCTCCCAGGGTTGTTGGCACTTTTTGTGTCTGTTATGGTGCACCATTGTCTTTGAATTCATGACCAGAGTGACCAAATAAAATCTCTTACTGCACAATTTCTTCATCTACAGCATAGGAGGGACCATGCTTTTCTAAATCCCTCTCAGTGACCTGTGAATGAAAAACACAGCACATGCACTATGATTATCAGTATTAGTGAGGTGATGCTGGGGGACATGACACCTGGAGTGTGTCAAAGTCACAAGTGCAAAACAAATAAGCTTTTTAAATAAAGAGTGTGTGTTCCTTCAAGCCACTGTAGTTTAGGCGCCAGGGCCTGTATTTAATGGACTGCAATGAGATGCGGCTTGTTTTTTTTACTGGGAACAAAATGTTTATACAAGTTTGGTGAAAATGGCAAAGATTTTCACATTCATGGGGAAAGCAGTAGTATGTCTTTAAGGGAAAAAAGAGCAAACTACAAGTTCCCCTGGTCTTGGCAAATCATGAGGCGTTTTTCATTTTGTAACATCAAAGTCGGCTCCTCTTCTTTGATGTCTTCGCATGCTGTTTAAGGTAAAGCATGAATGAAGAAATGTCAATCTGCAAGGTGTCCATGTAGTTTATGCTGAACACTGAAGAGGACTTGTAGATAAAAGGCAAACACAAGGTTTGATAATGAATGTCCAACAAGGAGGTGTGCATATCTAAAAGGAAACACTCAGCTGGAGAACAGCTCTGCAAACCTTAAAACTCTGCTTAGCCAAAGTTTAAGAGATTAAGAAAAAGTGGATTTTTTTTTTTTTTTTTTAAAGCATGGAACCAAGACAGGAATTCTGTAAAAATCCTTGTTGTTTTATAAGAAATGAGTGCTCTTTTAGTGGTTTGACTTAACAATCATAAATGCACCACCCACTGTGCTTAATTTGACAATGCGTAATTTTGAGAAGATACGGAGTTAATATTGGGAGAAGCATCAGAGAGGAAAGTAGAAACCACCACAGTATATTTTGGAAATTTATAGCAGTTCCTTTGTGGTGTCCAGTGTCTCAACACTGGCAAAAGTTGTATGCTGAATTAAACAAAGGAAAGTGTCAGTTATTTAACTCAGTTCATACCTATGATTTACAGACTGTAATGGAGTGATAGTCACTTAGGGAGGCTAAGCAGTTTTCGGATCAAGGGAAAGGTACTTTCTGGACCCAATCCCCACATTTTTCAGTCACAGAACATTTAGTGATGTCACTAGAAACTTAGCTGTAGAAGAGGGTGTTACTACTGTATCATCCTGCTGCTTGCACTGAATTTATGTTTCCTATTCATTATTCCTGAAGCTGGTGAAAAGGTTGGTTTGATGAACCGTGTGTGCTTTGCTTGATTTACTCGCAGAGCAAGTGCACCAGGCGTGCTGCCCTGGAAAAGGGAGCACCCATGGGGGCTGTGATGGGATTGTGGGCTCTGCGCCAGTCAGGCTTTTTCTTTGCTGAGACAGCTCTGCAGCGTTCGAGTCTGAAATATATCAATGTCCTAATATTACTCTCTGTCTGCTAGAAACGGGACTGAGACTGCAAAGTAGTTTGATTAATTAACAGGGCATAGAAACTCTGCAATAGCTGTCTGTTGCACTGGGATGTATCCGAATAAGTAAAGCATGAAGGGGAGTTTCCAGACATAGCAAGGCTCCCTTTGTGTGTATTAACCTGTAGGACACTCAAATGAGCCTTGTCCATTAGGATCAAAAGTATTTGTCAGAAAATAGAGATGGCTGGATGTTTTACGTGTAGTAGTTGAGGAATGGATATCCACAGGAATCTAGGGGAAAAGGAGGTAAAACTCCATAGCTTTGGGCAAGGCACTTAAATTCTTCTCAGTCTTTTCTTCTTTTAGTTGGGAATAATTATAAGAAAATAATATTTATTAGCACTTTGAAGATGGGGAATAGACAATCATAAACATGGAGTGACTTTTTCTGTTTAAGAAATAATTTGAAGCTGCCCAAAACTCCCTGGAAACTTTGCAGCCTTGGGATGCTAACTCATCAAAGCAAAATGTGGGTTATAATGCATGGGAACATTGGTACCTTATCTGTTTTCATTCTTACATGTGGGACACCTTGTGAGAAGATAACAATATTAGTAGAGAGCCTATATTTTCTCTGGAAAGCTATCTATGACTCCTATGAGTCATGTCTTCTATTTCTTGAATTCTTCTCCCTCTTTGTTCTACTTTAGCTAAATAATGTGGAGAGACAAAAAATAAAATCTGGATAAAAGATGACCTTTTCTTTCATCTAGCTCTTCCTGCCAGATTCAGACTTTTTTGGCTGAAGAGGATTAGGTGTGGAAGAGACTCAGGGAAAGTCCAAAGTCAACAGCCAGAAATATTTTTTGTCAGTTAAGGTGGGACAAAAGTGAACAGAGATTATTTGATTGTGAGTAGTGTGAGCTGGCTATAATACGTGCTAATTTTGAAATTCATGGATATATGAAGGGGAGATCTGGCATAATTTTAAGATTCAGCTGTTAAATAATTTCTCTAGACTCGGATTTTTGCCATCAACCTGTGGATTTTATGTCCATTAAAGAAATGCCTTGGAAAGTTCAAGAATGGAGAATCTTCCCTGGGGATGGTGTGCAACTGCACTACCCTTTGGAGAGCTCTTGGAAAAATTCCTACTGAATGCTATTGTGCACAGGTAGAGCTTCACTGAAGATCTCCCCTTCCAAAGCTCCAAGACCTTGTTTTGGGGTTTGAACAGATCACAGGAGCAAGAAACAGCGGGTACAGGAGCAGAAGCAAAACTGACTGTTGTATAGGAACAGAAAGGTAGAGGGTGGCTTCTTTATTCTTGCATCAAGCACTCCCAAAGTTCAGTAATCAAATCTTGTGCTTTCAGGTTTACTTGCAGCTGCACAGTGGAAGAAATGCTGTTGCAATAATCTGGCTCATCTGGTAGTCAACAGGCTACCCATAGCAATAGGGGCAGCTGAAATAGGAGCTAAGCTGTTGTGCAACATTTGAGATCTTTAACATCTAAAAGAAATGGCTCAGGTCTCCTGTTGCCATTCAAAATTTAGGCTTAAATTGAAGTGCAAGTGGATTGAACAGTTCTGAAAAAAAGAATAATAATGTATTAGCTAAGAGATGACAAAATATTCCCAAGACATTTTCAAGGACTTCAGACGTATTTCTTGTGCAGTGAGGGGATCCCACATACCCTCCAGTTCACTTTAGCTACCTCTGTTGCTGGCAGCAGAGAACCTATCACAGAGTGGAATTTATCCCAGCCTGTAAAACCCATCTGGGCTGCTGAGCACACTCAAGCCTAAGTTGTCATAAAAGCACTCAGCTGTACCCAGGCTGGGTTAAGGACAATTTGGTCGTCTGAATGCAGCTATCACGCCTCTCATGGCATTGTAGATATTTTCTTCACCGTGAGCCACGCTAAATTGCTGACAGAATCAATCCAGTATTCATATAAACTCTGGTTCCAGCAGACAATAGCATCAACCTTAATATTGCATTTAGAGAAGTAAATTTTTAATTCAGATTTTTTTGTTTAAAGAATTACAGTTGCAGATAACTGGGCTGAAACTGACACTATTTTGTCTCAAGTATCTTCTTAATGACATTAAGTGCCAATCTTATACAGTCTTTACTTTTGTGGTCAAACTGTTACAAAGATATGCTTTATTTGTCTGGTAGATATCCAAATATTTGCTGGGAAATATAACTTTTGAGAAGAGAGATTAGCTTTCAAGCTCTGACTCTTTTAAATGTCATCTCTGTGAAAACTACTGACAGTCAGTAGGTGGAGAGTTAGTATTGTCTGACAAGGATATTCACAGGGAGCAACTTCAAAATGCAACACAGAAGAAAAGGATTCCAGGACTCTCAAAAGACTTTGGAAGCAAGAAAGTTTTAGCCCTCAGCACTTGTGCATAAGGAACTGTATTTGTTCTAGGAGGTTTAATCACTTTGTTTTGTTATGATCCTTTCCTAGTTAAATTTCTCCAGACATAGGAAACTGAAATAGGACTAGCATGTAAGGGCTGATTTTGGCATTTGCATCTTGAAAAGATGGAAGAACCAGTGGATCAAATTGTTCAAAGTATATTCTCACTCTTGGGCTGTTGGACTGGAGTATTCTTCAATGGGGCGCCGTGCTGCTTCAGCTTACAGCGGTGATGATGATGATTTTTGTATTGTGTGTACTGTAGTTGGGCCTAAAAGCCCTATTCAGCTTCACTTGTGTGAGGCACTTCATACAAATCTTATACAAAGATAATCCCTGCTTAGTAGAACAGATCTGTTACAGAATCACTTTTCTGTCATACTCTAGCTCTGAAATTCAGGGCTGTTGTCACAGGAAGGCGGATGTCTCTGTGCAACAGAGAGAAAGGTAGGGTGTCAAATGGATCTTCCTCACATTTTCTGACATATATGAGATACTAGAAGGTATGGAACAACCAAAGCTGTCCCCCCACGCCCTCCCACCCACCCCTTTTGAAACTTTCCATGCGTTTAATCCCTTTTATATAAATTCTAATTTTTTAGCCTTAAGAGCTTTGATCTGTTTTGACCCTCCCTAGAGAATAGCTCTGGTTGTGTTCTGTCCCTCCTTCTGTCTTTATATCTCCTTCCTCGTTCAGCACAGTGTCATGTGTTGTGGTTCCTGAACCTGCAGCTTCCCTCCACGCTCAAAAGCATTCTTGTTAACTGAGTGCACACTGTCCCCTTTGCCAGTTCCCTCAAAACCTGCTGCAACTGCAATGCAGTCAGCTCCCGGGGAACACTTTGAACGGGAACCAGCTCCTGGCTCATCCGCCGCACATTGCCTCCAAATGGTATGTTGCTCTGCTTGGGCTGTAAGGCTCCTTGGATCCACCTCTCTCTCATCTGGTGCAGAAAACTCTGACAGCACTTAACAAGCTATGACTGGTAACAATAAGATGAGTCTTCAAAGAGTTATATTTACATGTAAAAAGACACAGGGACATTTATGTATACCAGATGGCCCAAAGCAGGTGGGTAATATAATGTAGATACAGCTTGCTGCAGTGCCAGAAGAGGAGAGTGCATGTTGTTACTAAAGCAGCACCTCAGGGTCCTAACCTCGGCTGTGCTATGACTCCTGTTTTACTGGCACTGTACAAATGTATCATGTCAATCACTGACATGAAGAGATCACAATCTAAACAGACAAGATAATTACAGAATGCAGTGGATACAGAAAGACTTTCAAGGGCCCCAAAGCCTGTCAGAGGCAGAGCTGGGACTCCAGCTCAAAGGCATCTTAGTACAAACTGAGCCTCTTAGTCATTAGTCCTTGCTGCTGTTGACTAAACTGGCTGTTTTGTTTATTTGCCCTGGATCCCCTAGCCTGCAAGCCCCAGGCCCTTCTGTGAGCAAAAGGACCATTAGGAGCCAAGCACCTTAATCCCTAAATTAATCCTAAAGCCTCAGTATGTTATTTCTGAAGATCCTTGTCACAGTCTTCAAAAGAGACTGATTTTGGGCAGTGGTGAAGGTACAAGACTTTGGGTTTATGTCATACAGCCAGGTGGAGCTGGAAGCTTTCTCACTAACTGAGGCCACTGGATGCTGCAGATTGTGCTCAGAGACCGTTCAAACCTTCGCTGTGGCATTCAATGAGTATACTAAGCCTGAAGCACAGGAGAAATTTCAGACTTCATCTGAGCGCTTCTGCCCGAGCTTACTCAATTGGTGTGTAAGTCAGCTTTAGAGGGGACACTGAGAAGAACAAGACAGTGAGAGCAGAGTCTGTCATATGGAAAAAAAGTTCAGTGAGTCCATAGAGGAATGTGGTGCATTGGGCAAGAGCTTCTGGAAAGGGAAATCCTGCCCCTAACCTGCTGCAGTTCTGTGAGGTTCCAGTAAGCATGTGCACATCAATAGTTTGAATTTCAAAAAAAACTTTTTCAAGGTTCCACACAAAAGGTTATTGAAAAAACTACTTTGCCAAGAGGTTGGTGGCTATGTTATTTTATTAAAAACTGGTCAACAGACAGGAAATAAAGGGTTGGGCTTAAGGTTACTTCTCCATTGCTGGAGACAGAATGCTAATCTAGATGCACTCCTGGCCTAATCCTGTATTTCTTATGTTCTTGAATCAACCACAGTCTCTTTTCCAGGGTAAGTTTTTAAAGTGGCCATATGAATGTCTTCTGCATTACCTGGAAGCAACTGGGAGTACTGTGTCCAGTTCTGGGCTCCCCAGTTCAAGAAGGACAGGGAACTGCTGGAGAGGGTACAGCAAAGGGCCACAAAGATGATTAAGGGCCTGGAGCGTCTCTCTTACGAGGAGAGGCTGAGGGACTTGGGTCTTTTTAGTCTGGAGAAAAGAAGACTTAGGGGGGATCTAATCAATGCTTACAAATACTTAAAGGGAGGGTGTCAGGAGGATGGGGCCAGTCTTTTTTAAGTGGTGCCCAGTGACAGGACAAGAGGAAATGGGCACAAACTTGAACATAAGAAGTTCCACCTAAATGTGAGGAGGAACTTCTTTACTGTGAGAGTGGTAGAGCACTGGAACAAGCTGCCCAGAGAGGTGGTGGAGTCTCCATCTCTGGAGACATTCAAAACCCGCCTGGACATGTTCCTGTGCAACCTGCTCTGGGTGGACCTACTTTGGTGAGGAGGTTGGACTAGATGATCTCCAGAGGTCCCTTCCAATCCCATATGATTCTGTGACTCTATGGGAGCATTCTGCTCACCGGATTTAGTCAGGAGTGATTTGCAAAACAGAGGTATGTACATTATGCAGAACTAGAAAGAGTCAACCTTGGGCCATCTTTATTAGATTAGAATCACAGAATTATAGAATCATAGAATACCAGGTTGGAAGGAACCTCTGGGACCATCTGGTCCAACCTTTCTTCGAAAAAACAGTTTAGACAAGGTGGACCAGCACCCTGTCCAGCCAAATCTTAAAAGTCTCCAATGTTGGGGAATTCACCACTTCCCTGAGGAGATTATTCCAATGGCTGACTGTTCTCATTGTGAAATATTTTCCTGTTCTGTCCAATCTGACTCTCCCCAGGAGCAACTTGTACCCGTTACTCCTCATCTTTTCCATATGACTCCTTGTAAAAAGGGAGCCACCCTTTAAATACTGGAACACCTCCTTTTCTCAAGGCTGAGCTGACACAGTTCTCTCAGCTTGTCCTCACATGGCCTTTGATCATCTTTGTGGCCTTTCTCTGGACCCTTTACAGACTGTCCACATCTTTTTTGTATGGCAGGGACCAAAACTGAGCACAGTATTCCAGGTGTGGCCTGACAAGTGCTGCATAGAGTGGGATAATGACTTTATCTCTGCTGGTGATGCCTTTGTTGATGCAACCCAGTGTCCTGTTGCCTTTGCTGTAGCAGCACGCTGTTCACTCATATTGAGCTTGTGAATGGAGAGTCTAACTTAGAAAATTCTGAAGTAAACTGTAAGTTCCAGCCCTGTTGGATCTGGATGTTGCTGTCTTGATCTTAGAGCACCTGGCAGCTAATTTACTTGTGGAGAGACGGTTCATTTTTGCCGTTTCTGAATTTTGGTTTAAAACTGCATTAGACTGTGTAGCTTTTAACCACTGCATGCATTGTATGCCTTACTGAAGAAATAATGGGGAAATGAGCTGTTGGAGACCCAAAAGGGATGATTGTAATTTTAAGTTTATTATGAAGAGAAAATACATCTGGAGTGATCAAAGGTAAAAGCTTTGCCCTCCAGAGCAAAAGCAGTGCCTATGATGAGCAGGCATATTGTGGCACACCTGGAGGTGAGCCATGGGTCGGATGCCTGAGTCTTATTTTTTAAAATTTCCATTTAGAGGAGGGGAGTAAAAACGAGAGCGGAACCAAAGAAGGGGCAGGAGCTGAAAGGAAATATAATAGTGATTAAAACAGACCGAAGGATTCCATCCCCAGCCGGCACAGCTTTGCTGCTGGGTCTCACATGCTGCCACAAGTTTTCAAAACCAACAACCACCTTGTCTCACTACAGAAGGAATAAAACAAACTTTAGCTCCTGCTCAGTCTCTCTTGGAACAAGAATGTTCAGTACCAGTCAAGCCGGGTTTTTTTGACAGAAGGAAGATTTTTCCAACATGTGATGGAAGAGAGGGAGAGTGATGCAGAATCAGCTGCCTTGTAATCTGAGGCGCTGGGAACTGTATTTGTAAAGTATGTTAGCCTCCCAAAATGGGAGCCTGGGAGACAAGCAGAGCAGGAGCACATGGTTCTGTGATGCTGAGGAAGCTGGAATTGTAAATAAAAAGTAGTACTTTAAGGAACCTTAAGCCCAAAATGATCATTTGATACCACACCGTATCATGAGTAAAGAGAATAGCCTAAATAACCTGAACAGAAAAATGGGGCATCCAGAACTGTGACCACAGATCTCTGAAATTATAGGAGACAATTGAATTAAAGAATTGAAGTTACAGAAAGCATTTGCTGTCACAGAATGCCAGTGAAAGCAAAGACAAGGAGAAGACAGCTTTATTTGTGAGAATTAGAGGTCTTCGTGCTCTTGATGTATTTAACAGTTTGTAGGTAAATTCAAGCAGAGGTGGCATTCTGTAAGCCCATAGTACAAAACCAGAATGCTACTCCATTCCAGATGCATGTGAATGTCATTTAAGCTTCTTCAGGTCCAGCAGAGGAAAATCTGCATTAGGGGAGAAGTGTGATGGAATTAGAAAATACCTGCTCAGGATGATGAACCTTTAAGAGAATTGTCTTTTCCAATGGTTTCATTCCTTAAGGCATATACAAACCAGGTGCCTGAGGTATGTTCTGGGCTGTGATGGGGTAAAAGTCCAGAAAGTGGACGGCTTTCTACGGGCCTCAGCTCTAATCAAAAGTGCTGTCAAGGAAGTTTGGGTTAGCAGGATGGACTGCAATGCTGCATAGACTCTGTGATGTATTGGAGTCTGCTTAACTCATTTACCATGCTCTGTTGTTCTGTGGAGGCTCGCGATGGAGAGAGCCCTAGAGCAATCTGGGTTTAAGAGCTTAAGTGCATCTTGACTTGAGTGAAAACAGTGGCCTGTTTTCAGCCTGACCACCCACCCCAGGTATTTCTGCAAGACAGAAGGGTGTTGAGAACTAAATATCTGACAATGATAATAACTCGGTTATTGAATACTGGGCGTACCACACCGCACAAAGCTGATGCTTGTGTCTCATCAGTGCTAACAGCAGTTCTGGCTCCCTGTACTCTTTCTGACTTCCAGTGACTGAAAGCAGGCTGACGAGAACTGGTGCTTTAAACATTCTGATTCTTTCTCTTTTTATTCTGCAGATTTTGTGTCAAAGAAAAGGAAAGATCCATCCAACTTTAGGCTTGGAAACTGGGGGAGGCATTCAATGAAGGTGTCATAATTTAAGTTCCAGTTTAAGTCACAGAATAAGGCTAAAATGAGGCCAGAGCATTCAGAAAAAGCTTTGGAGATGTTTTCTTTCTTTAGATGTGTTGTAACTTGATATTAAAGATGCTCCTAATTCTTCAAATACAGTGGATACAGACTTCCAAATCATTTGGCTCTATTCATGCTGAATTACTGCCACATGGAGTGGAGGCCAGTGAATAACTCTCTTCCCTTACTCTCCTCTTGTTAAGCCCCTCTGGCCCCCCACCTTGGTGTAAGGAATACAGCACTAAAGTTGCATCAGGTCTAATGAAGTCTTGCCCTTTACAGATCCAAATTCACCTCTTTTTTTCCCCCCTTCTCTCTGAAGCACTTCTTGGTAAAACAACTAAGCTTAACTAGGTTCTATTTTAAAATGGTCTGCCGCTGACAGCTTCAGTTCTACAAGCAGTTGAAAATGGCTGGCAAACCTTTACACAAACAGCATGCAAAACATCACACAAAGCCTAGGGAAGAAATGGCTTTAGATGTAGGGATTATAAAAGAGTGAATACAATTTTAAGATAAAATACAAGTGATTAAGTTAATGATGGATAATTTCACCAGTTTGAAAACTATAATTAATAGGAATTAATTGTATATTTAGAAGTTTAGCATAGCTCCACTAAAAACACAACATCAAACATAATGATATTGGAAGCCTATATAATGAAGAAATGATCCAGATGTTCATAAAAGCTTATAAAGCTTTAGAAAAAAAGAGGCTGCATGAAGAAGCTCTAATGATAAAAAGATGCCACTTGCTGTTCTGCTCTTCTTTTAAATACATCCTTTCTGAAATAATGATTATCATTTGCACTTTCATCTTAAGTTAAATAGCATATGGCTTTGGCTGATTAAAGCCCCCTCCTGGTATTAATCAGCATCTTAGTATCATGTTTCTAATGGAGGCAGCAGTTGCCCTGCTGATATTGTAAGCTTTTTAACAACATCTAAGTCTGTGGATCACTGCTGCTGGCAAGAAATAGCTTTGAGCCTCCTATGTACAAGAGTATTGCAAAGATGTCACTTACAGGTGCAGTTTATATGAGCTTCTGCAACATACTGTATTTTAAACGCTTGCTGAAACTTAAAGTTTGATAATAACCTTTAATAAGTAGTTACCTGTTTTTAAAAGAAAATCAGAGAACTTTTGAATATGGTAACATTTAATACTATGGGCATCATGTGACCGGAGATTACATGCTGCAGGGAAGTGTTTTGCTTTGGATTGTCCGTCCGCATGGCCACCATTCTAGCCTGAGCCTAGGCTGGCAGCAATGCTCACAAGCTCACCTGACAGCACGGTTTCAGGCAGAAATAGCCTCTGATGGTGGCTAAGGTCAGTTTAAGAATGTTGTAGGTCTGTCACATCATCACTAAAGTGCAAAGGGAGAACTGCAGGCAGTGCTGCGGTGACAGCGTAGCTGCTCACAGAACCACCTGGGGTGTGGTTGCTGGTTGTTGGAAGCACCCTGCTCCTACACCACCAGGCTGAGCTAGACAGAGAGACTTGACTCTGTGATTTAATGGAAATTGTACTGTTCTCCGTCACAGAAATGCATAGAGGTGGGGACCGACTGCTCGAGTTTGGCATTTTCCCCCAGGGACTCTGCCCATCCCAGCTTGGCTATACGGCAGAAGTGGAGCCCTGGGGCAAACCACCAGTGTGGGATGCTCTACCACGCTTCCTGAGTCTGGTTGGTTTTGGGGGGGGGTTCTCTCTCTTGAGCCTTGTGCTTGCTTACTGTTGAGATTTAACAATGGCCCTCAACTCAGTTACCAAACCTGTTTTGTTTGTGCTGAATAGTAAAACAAATAAGCAAGCAATAAAAGTTTAATAACTCTGATTTTTGAAGGGAGGAATATCCTGTTAAGGCCGACAGGCCAGGCAGATCTTCAGCACCTCCTTTTCTGTGGATGAAACAGTTCTGAAGACTTGTTATTTTGTGTGTTGTAGTGATAACAGAATTCACATATATGGGTACTTTCCCAGATCTTTTATTTCTGCTTTAGCACCTGGGAATCCTGTTGGACACTGCCTCCATTGGCTGTTTGATGTAGCTACCATAAGGCATTGTGGATCCACAAAATCCTACAACCCTCCACTCCCTTTCTGTTGGCATTGTTGTATTTAAGAACTGTAGAATGCCATGCTTAATTCCGTCTTACAAATGAACTTTAACAAAGCAATACTATCATAACTCCATTGCCACCTTCTCCTTCATTAGCTCCCATCTTTCTTTCCTCCCTTGTTAAAGTAATGTGTTCATCTACCAACTTCCTATATGCCAACTGACAAATAGTCTCTGCCCTTTTGAAAATACCTGTTATTAACATGATGTTTTGTCCTTGTCTTTTGGAGATTCTGGGCTGACTGGATGTCACCGTCTATGACACTTGTGCTAATTGTCTACCATGGCTCACAAGAGATTTGGATACTTAAGCTGTTTTGTTTCATTTATCTTGCGCATTTTTTCTGTAACATATCCCAATAACCATTGCTGTCTGCTGCTTCTGTCTCACAGGTTAACTTAAATTTTGACTCTTTGGCAGGTATGTTGGAACGTGAATTTTTTTCAATTCTAAAAATATCTGCAGTTCTTTTACTTGCTTGCATTCTTGATTTTAAAAGTAATCAAAGACAATGATTTTTAATCTACCATTTTCCCATTCTCCATTTTGTTTTAGAATCAGCTTCTAGTAGAACTGATCTCTAGGATCTGTTTCTTTGTCTGCCTTAGTGACTATATTTTCTTGAATGAAAACATCTTTACATCTTTATAAATAATACTTGCCTTATTGATAACCATTGACCATATAAATACTTTAAACTATTTCTTTTTTGAACGCTAAAGCATATGAATCATACTCATGCACTGAATACATAGTGTAAATTATGCAAACAATTTGATTTCTTTTTGTTAGCCAGAATTGGTGGTATTCGGGCCAGTTTACTCCCCAGAAGAGCTCCTCTTGGCAGCTTAATGTCTTTTTATTTAGTTATTTGCCATCTGTAACTTGTTTCTGTTCTATTTCTTTATTGGGTATTGATGAGGTCAAGATGGTGATTTGGCAGTTGCTGCCGACCACCTGTTTTTCAGCTCATCGGCCCACATGGTTGCCACAATGTCACATAGATAGTACAGAACCTGCCTCTGTCCAGGGGTTTACTCATACTAGAGTTCCTTACAAGCCACAAGGAAGTCCCTTCTGCCACTGCTCCGTCTAACTGCCAGCAGCGTGCCTGAGATCCCTCAAAGAGGATGTTCCAAACCAACTGTCCTCAAAGGCCGTGCAAATTTCCATCAGCCTTTCCATAAGTAACAGGAGAATCTGCTTCCTGTTTAAAAAGAACCACTGACATTGTGTTTCAGTTAGCAACCAACCACACATGCCTTTTTGCAAAAATTCCTCTTTGATCATTGCAGTGCCTTCATTTTTCTTCCCCACTAATTTGCCATTACTCAGTTAAAAGAGGAGAACAGGGAGTTACCACTGGCCATGCGTGTCGGGAAGTGAGTGGCAGCTATTGCACCGTGGAGTGGGATCTGCGTTTGAGAAACGGAAAATGGGGGCCACATTTCTCCCAGCTTTCTAGAAGAGAATTTTAGCAGTGGTATCACCATTGGCTTTCTAGCAGCTGTGTGCGTTTTCTAATGGTGAGAATTATAGTTTGGGCACAGAAAACAGAATTGTCTTGTAATTTCTTTTCCCTCCCCCCTCTTAAATCAGAAAGTACTATTTTTAATGATTTTGTAGTGACATCTACAAACTTACTCATGAAGCATTGCCACACTCTGCTAAATGCTGAAAATGAGCAAGGCGTGTTTCTTTCAGTGTCACAGATTTGCTTACAAGTCTGCTGTTCGGCTGCTGAATTTCACATAGAGCTGCTTCTACAGAGGAAGCAGAGCTGAAACTCTAGCAGCATGCAAGTTGTTGTTTAGGTAGGAATTAGCTCCTTTCTTTCTGAATGCTTCACCATCCAGTCCTTATATTTTTGTCTGATATCAGGAATAAATTTGAGGAAGTAAATATGCCTAATGGTAGAAGAATATGTGCTTGCAGAGTGTTTCAGCTTTTGCTGGTCTTTATTTACTCTGGGGCTGCTTACCCCCTGAAACTCTGAACACCTCAGCCGAAGCCTTCTGCTCAGAGCCCAAATGGCAGAAAGACTGCACGTTTTCAGTAGTGTGATGGAGTGATTTTACTTTAAACTTCATTGTGCACGTAGTAGTAAGAATCTGTTCCTCAGATTTCTTTTGGATTCCTCCTAATTTCTTCAGATCCACAAATGTTTCACTAATAATATACACAATGGTCCCATCAGTCTCAATGCAGAGCCTGCATAGCTATAAATTGTATGACATGGCAATTATCATGCAATTTGGGGGTTGTGGGAGCTGTAAACATTATAATAATCTGATTTAAATACTCAGTGCTCCAACAAATTAGGCATGATTGTAGTGAGTTGAGTTCTGCCTTGAATGTAAATGCAGCCTCATCCAACTCCAATAGCAATTCCATAAAAGTACACAGAGAGAGCATGTGGCTCATAAAGTATTTTTTAAACGGAAAATGTTGTGTATATTAATGAACACAAAATAAAACCTAGGGGGAAATATAAATATACTTTGTGATGCTTATCTCAGGGATAATTGTTTAGATTTTTATATCTGGAACAGCTAGCATTTCAAAAGCTAAATATTTGATTCATACAGTTTATTTTATTTATATTAGACATTCTCTACGTGTCTGAAAGTTATCCCTTTGCTCTGGACCTGCATCACTTGCACCCTTTTCTTGTAAAATGAAGCTGCAGGGCTACAGAGGCCTTGCACGGGCCCTCTGCGTAACGGCAGATGCCACACACTAGTAACAGGCAGGCGTTCAGTGTGTGTACATGTCTGTGCTTCTCTGGGTTGCTGCTTGTCACTTGGAGTACTGTAGCATGTAGGAGCTCTAATTGTGAGCTGGTAACCCCAGATCTAGTTCAAAGAAAGAACAAAAAGTCAGTCCATTTGCCAGAAGCTGCCATTTTTAAGACAAGAAAAAGCAGATGGATGTGGACAGGCAGGGGATAAAGAGAAGCAATGACGGTATTGATCTGTACGACTGTGCATTCTGCTGCATGTTGTGTTTAGCTGTCTCTTTCACAGTGAGTGAGGGCTGTGGAGAGGGAATCTTTATGCAGACTGGCTTAGTTTTGTACTGGGGTAGCTGGCTCAAAGCTGAGGGCATAGGAAGGATAAATTTCCCACTTGGGTTTAAGAGAGAAAAGTGCCTGTGGGTAGCCAGCAGAGCCTGTCTAGAGATGACGGAGAGGCACAGATGAAGTGTTTTTAACATCTACGTTCTACCTACTCAGCTTTCTTAATTGTTGTGTGTTGGAATCCTACAGATAAATAGAGAGCCCATCCTGAAGCAGAGCGACGCACCACAGGTTTCTTGCGAAATGGCAGAAAGAGATCCCTTCTGTGGCTGACAGCTGAACCCCTGGAGCTCAAGACATGGTGCACCTTGTCATCCTGATAGAGAAGGAACTTTGCAGTGAGCACTAGAAAGGTAAAACTGAAACAGGGGAAGGCACCGGGTACTACCATAGACAGAACAGAGCTGTCAATAGAAATCCGAGTAGTCCCCAAGATACTAATTTCCTTCCCACACTGTGTGCATACACACACTTGCAACTTCCCATCCCTTTTCACATCTCCTTTAAAATATGCTAGCTGTGATGGACAAGCCTAGACGTGTGGCTGTGTATTTCCTCTTACTATTGGCAGCTGAAACAGTGGGATGAGTAGATCACCGTGCACTTTGGAGGTGATGCCAATGGCAGTCCAGCAGGGTGTGTTTCAGAACAGCACAGACACCGCTCCACTGCTGAGACATAGAATCATAGAATTGTCTAGGTTGGAAGGGACCTTTAAGATCATCTATTTCAACCATCAACCTAACTCTGATAAAAACCATCACTGAACCATGTCTCTAAGCACTATGTCTACCTTTTAAATACCTCCAGGGCTGGTGCCTCAACCACTTCCCTGGGCAGCCCATTCCAAGGCATAATAACCCTTTCAGTGTAAAAATTGTTCCTAATATCCAATCTGAACCTCCCCTGGTGCAACTTGAGGACATTTCCTCATGGTGCATCACTTGTGCTGTGGCCTGAGCTGGGGCATTGTACACCATTTTAGCTGTCATGCTAAAAGACTGGCAGCAACAGAAGCTAAAATGAATTAAGTATCAGCCCACTGCATATCTGCTATAAGCAGAAACATTTGCAGTGATCAGTCAGCAGTTTATTGGCTAAGATCAACAACTGAGATAACTACAAATAAGTGGCTTTGCAGCCTTTTCTTCTAGCATGTCTTGTGCAATCAGTATGAATTATTACAGTGGGTTTCGAGAGGTACAAAGAAAGTTCAGCTAACAAGCAAGTAGATATAAAAGAAAAGGATAAAGGGAAAGCCAATGTTAATGGCTTTTCCTTACCAAAGACAGCTGGAGTTCATAACTGTATCACTATTAGTCTGCACAGTATCATTGTCAGTCCAAAGACAAAAAAAATCAATGTGCTGTTTTCTTTTTTCTTTGAGAACAGAAGAATGCAAGAACTAGATTAGGATAGATTAGTTCGAATATCTGGTCTGATGGCAAATAACATTGGGATCAGAGAAATGAAAGTGCTGTATGAACTCTGGCCAGAAATTCCACATTTACTAGAAATCCAATAGTGCTGCCGTTCTGCTGGGATTCTGTGATCATCGGTGCTGTCCTGACTGCTCATTCTCTTACGACATGGAAGAGGTTTCAAAGGTGAACTCTCCCGGAGAGACGGCCCCCATTTTAGCCAGAATATTTTGTACCATGACCGCAACTGCTTTCATTATTTAGAGTTAGTTCTCAAAGAGTCTTTAGGAAAGAACCTAGTTCTAAGCTAGTGCTTGCTCATGGCTAACATCCCAATATGAACTGAGGAGAAACTCAACTGGTGACGGTGCTTTTGAATGACGGAAAAACAAATTTTCTGTGACTTCTTTTTAAAAATCTCTTAGTATTTTTCTAAAAGTAGGGAATCCTAGACCAGATTTCAACATGGATAATGTACGTTGTTAAATCCCCTTTGCTGACCTAGCCATTACTTTCTTGTCTTGCTGCCCAAAAGGGTTATAGAAGATTGCTGTGTCCCACTGAACAGCTGATGCACATGGTCTCAGAAAGCACCATTCCAGCAGTTCCTGGAATGCAACATTGCCAACTCACACAGGTTAAATGTAAACCTCACATTTCTTTACATCTTCAGTTCCTTGACTCAATCATTAGGTGAAAATCTTTTTCATAAAAAAAGTAAGCACCTCATTTTAAAAAGATGTACATATAGAAAAACTTGATTACATATCATTTTATAGGATTAGGAAATATCAGGCACAGAAGCAACAGAGATGTTATGTATTTGGAACACTCCTGAGTTTTTAGACCTGACCTGCATGTTTTTAATTCTTGATTTTACATACTGAAAGTGTAGAAATTTAGAATTATTTCTTTGTACACTATTTAATGAGATAGTGCTGTTTGAATCCACTTTATTTAATATTTAAAGAATTTGGTGGGCTGAAATTCCAAAAAGGTAAATTTTTGGTTTATTACTTGTTAGATAAAAGATGTGATGGGAATACATAGTTTTCTTTTTTTGATAGTTAATTAAGAAATATCTGATTGCATGCAATGTAGAAAGCAGACCTTTCAATTCACTATTAATGCACATATTTCTTCTTGTCCTAAGATAAGTTATCTCCAAAGGAGGAGAGAGGAAAAAAAAAAGGTGAAATTTCAGTATTTTTCCCACATGTGAGAAAAGAGCCCATAATCTGTTGATAATATAGTAACTGGCCCTAAAAGGGAAAGTAATGACATGTCTAGTTCTGGGAATGCCATAGAAGAAACCTTCCCATGACAGGCTGTATGACTCCTTAGCAGGTTTCTGTTGTCCTTCCCAGAGGTTTCTTAACAAGATTTTGGGCCACCACTATTTTTGGCTGCATCTTTGTCTCGGTTCTCAAGCAATATGTTGCTGTCTGGTATTGAGTCGCTGGAAATTTCCCCACCTCATCAACTTGCAGTGGAATCACCCCTGACTTTATTATATGTGCTTTCTCACTTCTATTTATGGATCAAAATTAAAAAAGAAAGAAAGAAAAAAAGCTTGTAAAACGACTACTGCCACCTAGTGTCATGCCAAACTCAGAAAATCCCACACAGGCAGCTTAGCCGCTTCCCACTGGAAAAATCCTCGGCAGTAAATCCAATTTCCGTTGATTTTGATCAGCATTGACTTCCTCAGACATTAACATTGCAGATTGTAGAGCAAAACCTATATATTTTCCATCACTATATCCAGGGAAAGAGTTTTACATAGTATACCAGAGAATCTATGTCAGTGCATTGACATGATGACAAAATTTAAATTCTTTTTGTAGCTTTACACTAATGCTGAGAGGGCCATTACTTGGCAGCCTGTGGCAGGGTGGCAGCCTGTGACAGTGGTCTTGCAGGTGAAGAAATGGGTCTACCTGCTCATTTACTAGCTTCAGAAAGCTGGCTCTCAGCAACATAAAGCCTTTTTAGAAGTATTTGCCATACCGAGATAATTAACACCACTTATTTTAGCGTATTTTACTGCACTGTAATGAGTACGTTATACCTGATTTTCTTGTGGTAGAAAATCCTTAATCTAGAGTTAGCACAAGGAATTTGTGATGCAGTGTTCTCTTCAGAATGATACAACTCCTAATGATCTTTTGTGTTGAATAAAAACTTCTGTGAGACAAGGCGCACTAGAAGATATTAATTACACTTCTTGGAGCTTGTGGCAATAATTCTGATTGAAATGAATTGCATCATTTATTAATGTGAAGCTTGATGCACTGTGTGCTGTTAAATATCCCTTCTACAAGATCAATGCTCAGTCAGAACAGTGTTATCGCCACTCACCTCTAATGGCTCTCTGCTGAGAGCCAAGCAAGATTATCTCTGTCTGGTCTGAGGTTTTACCAGCAATAGAATCCACTGAGATTCCTGCAAATACTTTGGGCTCAATTAGTTCTCTGAGGTTGTCAGTGGTCTTAGAAATTAAGTAAACCTCCAAATATTTCTGCATTAAATTGGTGTATATTATTGAATACATTTTGTAGACTGTTAAAGCAAGGTGGAAAATCTGACACTGACAGCAGTTATATGTATGTTCATGGGAACAGCACTTTGAAGTACGTACTATGTTTCAGTATTAGCTGTAGAGCTAGGCCCAGAGACCAAGAGTTTCATCTGTTTCCTGTTCTTGGATCAGCACACTTCTCAAATTACTGTAGCAGGTTTTAGAGAATGAAAAGAAGTGGGGCACTAATACTCAGGACTGGGAATAGAGTAGGAATTGTCAAGAACCTTGAATGAATGCTCCTTATAGGTCTTGGGAAGTTATAGCCAACATGACACAAACACATTCTAGAGCAGCTTATGACCTCTTCATTTATGAAAAGCTAAAGTAACTGAAGTTACGAAGGAATGTTTGATGATCATCTTTTTGCACATCTTAGTGATCATCAACAGATCTGGTAAAGTTTAGAACTGCAACCTGAGAACAGTCTATGAACTGCAAAGGGCATAAAAATGGGCAGAACTCCCGATGCAGGAAAATGCTAAGCAGCTGCTTAATTTTCAGCACATGAATATTCTCTGAAGTTTAGTGTGTGCTCAGTCTCTGCTGGATTGGCACATTAGCACTGAGAGGTTATAGGACTATTTTCCATAAACCCTTAATTCCCAGTGCTTTGAAAAAGTGCGATACATTTTCTCTTACACAGCATCTTAGTCCGTGCTGCACAAAATGTCCTGTTATTTTGGTGGTATTTCTGGCAAGAAATGTCATAACCTGACCTTATGTATTAGTCTTATGCAGACTAATACAGGCAAAGCTTTTGCAGTTGGAAGAGACAGGTGTAGCCACATACAGAAACAGGAGGTTTAACAAACGATCTCCATGTTTTCTGTGAAGTACATTATAAATAATGTAATTACAGTATTGGTCGTTCAGATTTTCCTGATCTATGGATACACCTAGCACCATATTAGACTTGAAAAGAGAATGCCTCTGAGATTTTTGGATGAATGTCTGCAAATCTGTATGGATAGTTTAAAATATTTCAGCTACAGGTGTTACTAAACTTTAAAAAAAAATATATCTGTGTACATATGTAGAGCTAATCATAATATCTGCAAGGTATTTCCTGGCAGCCTGCCAAACAAAAATAAAATTACAGCATGAGTGTTCTCTGCTCAGATGCAAACTTACAACCAGCCTGAACCTTGTTTGAATGTCTGTCTGTCCTATTGTATGAAATAAAGTAAATGAATATAATTTTTATTTTGCATCACTATTAGTACACTGCACATGATGCTTGAACAGCTGTCATATAGTCATCCGTCAGTCAGAACACCTAATTACATCTTGTATGTATTAATAAAAGTCGCTGAGTGAATTTAATGCTTCAGTAAGCCTGAGCAATCAAAAATGAGTAGGCCACAAAAATCATAAGGTTTTGAATCAGGAGATCTCGAAGAGTCATATTGGGCTCCCCATTACTTTCTTCTGGAGTTTATGGTCTGCCTTGCAAGCAGGAGGGCTATAAATGAACCCTTTTCCTTTTCTTCTTTTTTTTCTCATTGAAAGCTGAGACAGAGAAGTAGTGGACTGAAGCTTTAAATAACTAAAATACTACAGGACAAGTAATGAACTTTCTGGATATGGCAACACTAAGTCAAAGAAACTTGCTATTGTTCTGTACAGACATCTCTCTATTTTTTGGAATGCCTTTAAAAATCAGGGCCAGATTGGTTTTGCACATCCAAACAGTATTGAATAGTGGGGAAAGATCCATCAAATCCTTTCCATTCTTTTCTGTGGTAAGTGATACAAAGGGAGACCAAATGATATTATATGAGTCAAGTTTCTGCTCGTTCTGCTGTGTTGTAGTGATTGACAGTCCACTGAGCGGCACTGTGTAGCCCTTATGGTACCTGTTGTGTTTCAGTCTCTTTCCCTGCTCTCAGAGTGCATTTTTACTTCAAAATGAGAAGAATTTAAAAGCCTCAAAACAAATGAGAGATTTTTTTTGAGAGCTGTCCTAAGTGTCTAACTTGTAGCTTGGGCAGTAGTGTGTTCAGTGCAGGCTGTGTCCTGGTGAACATGTGCTTTGGGAGGAAGAAGAAATCATGCAAGCACTTGGGAAAGCACTACTTTGACAAAGTCTGTGGGTAGTGATTTCCCATTATGATTTCTCTACAGTACTGAGTTTTGAAGGAAGTCAATGCATCAGCATTAGTGATGGTTTGGACAATTCAGCTTTACACAGGAACATTCTTCAAAAAATGTCTTCATTTTACTATGTCCTCATATTTTGACCTAACAAAAAGGAAAGGCAAAATGTGTCTACATGTTTCTACTTTTTTTAGCAGGTACTCTCAGATTTTTGGCTTAAATTGTACTTGCAACCTTCAGCTGCAGTACATCTATTTTGTTAGTAAGAGCAGAAGCCTCAGAGTTCTTAGAGCTGTGGTATTATGGCCTCTGGACAGACTGTTAAAAATAAACAGTGCCTCTTTGAAAGAACTTTTAATCTGTATAGATTAACATGGAGCAGAAGAAAAACATCTTACAAATAACTGTTTTAACATTTGTGATTTTAAACATGAGCTTTATGATAACTACAGAGAGGTGAGAGCAGAAGTCATAAATGGTGATATCTCACTCTTCCACGTAGTGTGGCAGTGGAGAGAACTAATGCTTCCTGGCTGGGTGGTTCAAATGAGATGCCTCAGAGACACGTTTCTCAAAAGGCCTGTGAAAGAAACGTGGTTCTCCACGGCCATGGATTTTTGTATACAAAGGAACTGGGCCCTTCGCAGTACGTGACACCATTTGTAATCTTGAGTTGGACATGTATGCGATTATTGAAACTTGGTAGGGGGTCTTCCGATACGGTCCCTCTCTGAGTGCCTTCCTGTGTTTATTCTGCCTCCCTGTCCCTTGTGTCTGCCTTCATTCTGGTTTATTTTTCAGATGCCGGTTCAAGCCTATTCAAGTTTGGTTTTGTTTGGGTTTTTTTGACTTCTTGTAGCAATTGAATGATAAATTATCAGACAAAGGTTGCTTCTCTCATTATGTCTATTGATTTCTATTTCTATTAATTTATAGTAGAAGTTATTCATGGCAACCGTATTCTAGATTGATTCAGCAGAAAGCTATCAAATACACTCTAATGAAAAAGCTATATAGAAAGCATGAACTTGACATTTCATCACTTAAACTTAGATTTAACTTTTAAGCATGAGTAGTCCCATAGGCTTCCTGTTGGAAGTGCCTGTGTTACCTGAGCTGCAAGTGCTGGAGGTTAAAATACTATACAATTTAAACAACATATTAAAGACAGAATTAAGGATAAAAGGCTACAGGAGCCTTGTTCCAGAGGCATTCACAATTGTCATACATTTGTTAATTAGCAGAGAACTATTGTTTTCCAAGCATTTTTTAGCCTGGAATGAAATGAAGGGACTTAATTCAAACGTTCATAGGGAGAAATCCAGGCCCCGTTGAAGTCAATGGGAATTTTGCCATTGATTAAGAGGGCCAGGATTTCACACATAATCTGAATACAGATGTCTGGAAGAAGATGGGAAGCAGACATGAATTCAGCAGTGACACTGGGGCCAGACACAATGATCTCCATAATGTCGCCTTCCAGCAAGATGCCTACCAGTAGTGAAATCCTAATGAAAAACATCTTTCAAAAGTGCTTTCTGCAACATTTTTTCTCCACTAGTGCATAAGTCAATATGCTGGTAGGAAAGGAAGGTTATAGAAATTTGCCTTGGTCTTGCTGTTGCAGTAATAATGATTCATGACAATGTAGCAGAGTTTAAACTGAAATACTTGAGCTTAGCTGGAGAATAATGGGCTCTGCAGAGGCTCTTGTGCATTTCATAATCGGTGCTGACAAACTATAGAAAAAGATGTTTTGGCTAAATCATCATTCATGCTAAAACCATACACTATGATTAGTTACTTCTGCCTTTCTAAATTAGATGAAGTAAGGACAGGGGGACTAATGTAATTAGCAAAGGGGAGGGAAAAATAGCTTCATATTATCTTGGAAATCTTTTCAAGTCACATAGACATTTGGGTGAAAATTGCTCTCTCTGAAGGCAGATTTTTCAGAGCTCAAAAGCCGACATCACATTTCTGTTCGTAGATGAACTGTGTAAAATGTAAAGATCAGAAATATATTTTCTATGATTTTGTTACACACAAATATCTTCTAATATCTCATAATTGTTCTCAAGAGTTTGGAAAGGGAGGAATAATAATATTGATGAAAGGAGATGGCTGGTTCTAAAGCATTAACAAAAAAAAATCTGTTCTTGCAGGTTTCAGATTTTATAGGCTTGTACTGATCTTTCCTCCTCTCAGTTAAAAAAAACCAAAACCACTTTTTTAATTAAACTATTAATTGATGGTTTTGGGCTAGTGACTGTTTTTCTACTGGTTCACCTGAATCTGATCAAAAGTTTCTTTTATTCAATCAGAGAAGAGCTGCAAGCAATTTAATCAGTGGCTCTGTCAATGTGCAGCAGCTGAGGAACTGGCCTGAGAACAGGTGAACATCCTTCTTTTCTCATTTGCTGCATTTAACCTTGGGAAGATTTCCTCTTTGGAAAGCTTCTGCTCTAAAGAGACTTTGGCAGTAAGGGAAATTGGTGAGTGCTCTTTGCTCTTTCTAATGTAAAGATTATTTTGGTTTCATGCCATAAAGCATCTTACTTTGTTGTACCACCTACGTATGTATTCATTTGGGACCTGGGTAAAGAACAGTTCAATGAAGAAATGCAAATGCATTTCAGATCTTCTTTCTTTGCTTTCCAAAGACAAGGTTCTTGTATGAGTTTTCAGTATCAGCCTTGCTCGTCTTCCTTCTGTTTTTTGATGCCTTACTAACATATTTTGTTCCTGAGCTGCTTTCCATACTGCCATAAGGTACTGAGTGGTGCTGGCTTTGGGAATTGCCGTGCATACCTTCTGGTACACAGCTACGACAATAAATAGGTTTACCAGGTCAGCTACAACCTCTAATGCTGCTGGAAATGTGAGAGTCCTGCTTCTCTGTGGAATGCAGAAGGTTCACTTACAAGAGCGCATTTTAAAGCCCGCAAGTCTGAGTGGGTTTGAAATGCGTGCAGCCGAGTTCTCTTGGTCCTAATGAAAATATGCATCTGGCAGCACTGAAATTCCTGCTTTAAAATAATCCCACTCTTTGGGGCTTGTTGACTTAATAACATTGTAGACCCTTTTCCTCTGTCCTAGTATGCCTGGGGTTTTTTTCTTTCTGTCACCACAACAACCAGTGACAGATACTGTATTTTACTGCTGGTTTATTTCTTGTTTCCTTTTTAGATGCTTTTCAATGGTTAAGTTTAAGGCATTTCATAGAGCTTCACGATCAGCCTAGTTTAAATGAATCATTCTAGTTCTAGCACCCTCCTGCTCACTAACAGACAGTCCAATCACTCAGCATTGCCTATATCATAATTTTTCTGTCTTCTACAGGCACTTATTTAGTGCAAACTAAATGCCAATTATTTTTACAAAATTTTGTATCAGTGGAGGTGTCCTTCTACCACCTAGGAAAATAATCAGCCTCACCTGTAACTTATTAACTTTCTCACTTAGCTTCTGGTGTGTTCATTTTTCATGGTTCAAAAGACCTGTAGCTCTGCCTGCAAACATGAAGCATTATCGCATTATCACTAGGGATCAATATGTAATTTTACCTCCAAAAATACTTTTCAAAGGTCTGTTTTTCCCATGGCTACTCCTGTGTATGCTCTTAATTATAGTCATGACTAATTTTAACAAGTTGGACAATATTAAACCCGGATTGCTATGAAATATCTTTCCTAGCTGATTTAGAAAATTGGGTCATTTTAACTGTAGCTGTTTAGGTGAATTGTTTAAAGAGCTGGCACACGGCTGCAGTTGTATGAAATTGCACAGTCTCAAGTTTAAACTGCTAGTACACATTGCTGGAGACAGCTTGGAATAGCCATGTGAAAAAACTGCAGGCTCTCTAATTTATCTTTAAAATATCAAGTTTGTATTAACTGGTTCCTCCTCTATTGTTCTTTACTTAAATTTCTAGCACAAGTTGAAAAATTATCTTTTGAATCTGCCTACTGTTTCGCATGCCTGAAGCTGGAGTTCTGGACTGGGCCAGAAATTTGGATTTTAAAGCTCTGATTGTTAAGCCTGCATCTAGGTCTTAAATATATCAAAATCTATGTGTTGTTAGAGTTGAAAGCCTGATTTACTTTTCACTTCTCCTTGGAGTCCTGTATATACTCATATTTTTAGTGATTTTCAGGATGTAAGCAAACAGTATCTTTTTCTACTCAGCAGGTTGAAGTAAAAACAATCCTTAGTGCTTTTTCAGTTAGGAAGAGGTAGCTGAGGAAGAGGCGACTGAGACATGAAACTGCTATTTCACTGCCCATCTGGATGAGTTCTTTCTTGTAATAGCATCCTGCCTTTTGGTTGCCTTTTCTGAGGACCTCTTTCCCTCTGTGGGCATAAGTCAGGGGGTGTTATCTCACTCATCTTTTCCATCACTGTAAAACATAATTATCTCAACCATCTGGTTAGCCTGGGTTGTCTGACAGTCCCCCTAAGGGTACTACAGCCTCAGATCCCACACCAGCCCTTGCTTTCCTAAGAGCTGGTGAGAGATTGCTTCATATCCTAAAAATATGCATTGACTGAATTTCCAGGCACCTTACAAGTCATAGCTATGAGCATCCCAGCTAGCAGGAGCAGGCAAGCATTTTACAATCCTGCAGACTGAGTTAACTTTTTTATTTAAAAGGAAAAAAAAAAGAAAGAAAAAAAAATAGTTGGTTACTCAGCTTTTTATCACTGTGTGTATTTTTTATTATTTGATTTACTCCGTTCATCTTCCATTTATATTGTATAGTGGCATAACAAAGCCAGCTTTTTCTATCTTTAAACACTTTAGGAAGAAAGTATGAAGATATGACTGTTACAATAGATGTTTTGGGTCTCTTTCTAATGTGTGTGAGGAAAATTCTTTGTGATGGCAGATCTAGGGAAGTGGAAAAAGGCAGGAAAAGGGGTAAGTAATGAAGAGATTGACATCTAGTTATTGAAAAAGAGAAAAAAAAAAACAAACTGGTCTTGGGAATGGAAGAGAGAATCCATGTTCTGGGCAAACCTCTAATACTGCTCTGTAAAGCAGAAAACCTGAATTAATCCTGTGTTTGGTTTTAGATTTGTGGCTTAGAAAGGCTAAATGCACTATTTTATGTTTTCTCCTTTCCATATATGACAAACTGAAGCTAAGGCATTCCCTCTTCTGCCTTTAAATAATACAGGCTTCCCTCTGAGGGGAATCTGGTAGATGTGCAAATAGTCCCTCTGCTTGCCATAGAAATGTTCTCCAGAGCATTGTGAGATGACGTGACTGCAGCGTGTAGGACACTGCCATCCTGCCAAGAGCACCAGCTGTTTATCCATAGTCCATGAGAATTTAATGTAGGGTCTGCTGTGGCTCAAGCTCTGCTTCCGTACCGAGAGCATGGGAGAGCCCTGCACTCCCTGAGCTGGCCACAAATGAGGACACCCAGGCAGCTTTTTCACGTGCAGCTGGGATGCATATAGGCACATCAGGGCCTCTGTGCGTGCCATTGTGTCTTTCTTCACTGTGCAGCCTTTAATACCTTTCATCAGTTACATCCATTGCACTCTTGAGATTTTTATGAAGTTTTCATGTCTGCCTTTTCTTCTCTTCTGCCCTCTTTGCTCCATGCCCCATTTTTCATGAGAGCAAATTTCTCCCCTCCCTCTCCTGATCCTTTTTTACTTTTTTTTTTTTTTCATTTCATTTTTATATCATTTGCTTCTTGTCTTTTCTTTGCAGTACCTGCGGCAGCTGCTTTGCAGGTCCCCTGCTGTGCAAATCGCCCTTCACAGAGGAAGATCTTCCTGTCAGTGACTGACAAGAGGTGCCAGGAGCAGGCAAGGAGACTTTTAAAACCCGTGAGTTGGCAAATCAGCAGGTACCTGTGTGCAGTTCTGTATACGCCCCTAGCATTAGTTCCTATCTTGTATCAAAGGCTTTTTGGGATGATATGGCCCACAGGCAGAGTTTCAGGTTAAAAGGAACACACTCATAGTGTTTGGCTGCATCTATCATCTTGATTTTTTTGTTTTAAATATAATGACACCAGTGGTTTGTTCTTGGGGAGGTTTTTTTTGTGTTTTGTTGTTTTTTGTTTGGGTTCTTTTGTTGTTTTTTTTACAAGGACTGTGTTTACAACAGCTTAAACAAGGAGAAAATGTTCTTAGTGCTAAACAGCTCCTGTTTTTCTTCTCCAAAGAAATAAAGATGCCTTTCATATTTTCATAGGCTGACAATGTTGAAGAGGCTAAGATACATCAAAGACTGAAGGGAAAGAGGAAGGGACCTCCTGTAACTACCAGTTTCTTTAGGGAAAGGTGAGGGATTTTAGGTGAGAGTAGGAATGCCCTGGACGGTCCTCTCTCCTTGACGTACAGGAGAAGGCAAAAGGTCTGGAGGAGTTTGGAAACTTGGTTTACCTCCTGAACCATATTAAAGGGGCTTTAAAATCAATCCTAAGTGAAAGCGCTTTGTACAAGAAAGTGTAGCTTTCAGGCAAAACAGCACTTGAATCAAATGCAGAATAAATAGCCTGCATAAAGGGCACAGAATTTGGTCCACTGTGATCATTTGATCTGAGTGGCTTAAGGCTTTGCATGCTTCATACTTGCAAACCAGCTGTAAAATGCAGGAAATACAAGTAGCCATGATCTGACATTTCCCCATCTGTTCCCAATATTTAATAATTTGCTCTCTTCTCTCAGCATATTAAGTTTATTTATAAATTTAAAAAATATGCTTTATTTTATATAATGAACTTAAAGCTATAATGGCCTTCTTGCTCCAAATTGCTCAAAACACCCTCCTCTGCCAGATGCAGGGTATTACTTTTTCTGAAGGAATTTGTGTGTAAGGTACAGATGGAGAAGATGCACTTTTTTAGCACACTAGGCTTTTGCCTTGTTGTTCTGTGTGCGTTTCTATTCTCTGGGGCTTCTGTACAGTAAGTGAGTGTTTTGAAAGGCCTAAATTCTTTTTTGCCTTGCTCTAAGGATGATGGAGAATGAGAAGTAAACTCTGGTTCTCACAGCTGAGACTAGGGTTTTACTAACTGGAAAAAAACCTTCCTTTGAAAAGCTTGCTAAGAATCATGTTGGACTTGGTAAGAATTTTGCTGTTGAACTGAACAGCACTAAACACTACTAAATGGTAATTCAGTTAAGAACAGCTTTTAAAAGGTTTTAGGGAAGGTTTGTCTTCATATATGAAATAACAGATGTTGTGGATAGGAAAAGCATACTGGATCTACATACATACCTAAAAAGTGGCAGAGTACAATCTCCCAGATTTGGGCTGATAGTACCCTACTGTGGCTAATGCTGTGTCCGTGCTCATTCTGTGATGGGAGGTGGTTGTAGCTTCAGACTACACACTCCAGAATGCTACACTGAGAAGAAATGCTGACCTAAGTACCGTTCTGGCCTCTGTGCTTCATACCTTTGGTTTATACAGTGCAGTCTCAAATCTTTTCATTCTGTAGTGATTATCATTTTGAGGATGTTTCCAATCGAAATTTAAATACCTGAAGTAAAAATATACCACAGGCTGCCTCCTGCACCTGCTTGTATTTATGTAGCAGTCCTGTGGAGTGAATGAAAATATGCCTGTTTACATAAAGATTGAATCTGGTCCAAAGTGGGTTCTTTTTCACTTAAAGATACAATTCAGTAAAGGCAAGTGGGGTTTTAATTTAATGATACTTTGTGTAGTTACTTCATTATAATGCATGGATTGATTCACTGTACTTTTGTCTCCCAGCAAACTGAAGAGAGAAATGGGGGTGGTTAGATGGGTAGGAATAGACTGTGTAAGGAAAAAAATCCCTTCTGGATTTTGTTTCAGATTCAGTTGCCTTCTGTCAAGACAATTTTGTTTATAAATCGGTGAGAATTTCTGGTGGTTATAAATTAACCTCACTTTTACTAATATTCTCAACTTTTCTTACAAGTGACCTGGCTCCCACCTGAACTGAAAGTTAGTAATTTGAGTAATTCTATTGTTCTCGGTGATTGGGGTAAGCTGCTAAAATTGACACTGTAGCATAGTCCCCATACAGGGACTATGAACTCTGCCTGGTGATTAAGAGTGGTATTGTGAAATGTGTTTGGGTACCATAGTGGGGAAGCAACTGAACGTGTGAGTAAAGTGGTGCAGTGGGAAGTGGTGTTAGAGGTTGTTCATCTCTGTGCACAGTGCTTCTCAGGTGGTACAGGACTTTAGCATGCAGCTCTAGCGTTAGATTTCCAAAATCATACTAAAAATTGGCAAGATGTAGGGACTGAACAGCAAGGGAGATAATATATCTCCCTTGGTTCAGTGGATCTACAACAACAGGATCTCTAACAGTCCTTATAGATCCTGTGTCTGTGGTGGTATATGTGACTGTGTGTCTGTCCACACAGCTGTAAACCAATTTTCTCTGGTCTTTGTTTTGGCGAGAGCCTTAAGGGACAAGGACTCCATCTTCCGAGTTTTGCGTTGTTGATTTTTATCGTAACTGTGTCTTACTCCACGTTTCCGTGCAGCACTGAGCAAAACTATTGCTCCACCTCATTGCCTTGGGTCTCTCAAGATAAAATCTAAGCAAAACTTAAGTGAAACTGAAGTGTTGAAGATGCTAAAAGCAGTATGAGTCTTCCAATTAGAACTATGTTGTTAAAAAATAATTACTGCGGAAGTTGTGGTATCTCCCAGCTACATCCTGAGCATCCCTGAACTGTAATGCACTGCAGCCTGTTAAGCACTTAAGTACTTGTCTGTGGGAAGGCACTTGGGAATGTTAATTCACAGCTCTACAGTTCATTCTAATGAATTTTCCTGAGGTTTCCTGTTTAGGAAAGCCTAAATTTACTACAAGAGGTCTGGTTAACAGCCCCAAAATGGAACTTATCACAAGAATAAGCACTTTTATGACATCGCTGTTACAGGCCCTCACCGCTAATAGTTTTTCCTTGAAATCCCTTCCTCTATCTCCTGAAAATAACACAGGTAAATCCCTAGTCTTATACACGTATTGAAAAGCCTACTAAGCAAAAGAAATACCATAATAAATGATTAAGTATAAAAAGGTGCTTGGGCTTAGATGTTTCCCAGAAGTGATATGACAAAATTAAAATCAATGGTTTCCCCTGGAAAAACACTAATACATGTCACTGCAGCAATTCCTCAACGTGTTTCTCTAAGGTTAATATAGTTTCTGGAATAGCTTTTTAGAATGGTTTTCACAGAAATTACTGAAGGAAGGAGACATTACCTGAATGAATAATAACAAGAATGCGTCAGGCAGATGGTACAGAGATCTAGGATCTAATTTCTGCCAGACTTCAAAAGTGGCCGTTCAGCTGCCTTTTACGTTTTCCGTGACAATAACAAAACCAGCTTTGGAGAACTCCCAGCTCTCTCTATATGCTTTAAGCAATTTCGAAGCAAACCTCTGAGATTTTTTTTGTTTTCTTTTGACAAAAGAAAGTTGGTGTTGTTCTTACAGTTGTCTAAAATATTTTGATGTGGAGCTGCAGTACAGTTTTCACTTGAAAAATTTCATTTTTCAAGTAGAAAATCCTTGCAGTTTGTATGGGATTGAGAAGTTTCCAGTCACATTTTTTCCTTTTTTTATTTTTTTTTTTGATGAAAAGTAACATGAAAAGAGTAATTATTTTCTTGCTGAAAATGAGTAAAGATTGACATTAAATTTTTGATTCACGGTGCAGCTTTGAGAAAGCCATTCTGGATTTCCATCTAGCGTATTACAGTAACTGAGACCTGCATCTTATGTTAGTCATCTCCTTTATTTTCTTTTTTTGTTATTTCTATAGCTGCCCTCTTATTTTTCTTTTTCCTCTGTGCACTTTATTTGTTAAATTTTAATTCTATGTCAGCATTTCATTATTCTTTTAAATCCCTCTCTTCCTCCCTCATAATTTTAAACCTCTCTAGATTTGACTACTTTCTTTTTTTCTTGTCTTTATCCTCTTTTTTTTTTTCTCTTTCATTTCTTCTTTCATCTATTTTTTGCATAAGCTCCCTTTCTAAAAATTCTGCGGTTTCTCGTATGCTTTTATTTCCCGGTAGAAGACTGATAGTCAAGGCAGGCAGGAGACTCACACAGGGAAACTGCTCCCCTGGGAGAGAGAATGCTGATGGGTGGGAACCGGAGTATCAAAATGCAGGCTGCACTTGAGCCTGCGCAGAGCAAAGCAGCTGTCTCAGCTAACAGATATTGAAGCTTTGGTTCTTTCTTTTTGCAGAAATGATTTTATTTTTTTTTAATTTAAATTCTGTATGTCTGGGTACTGTGGCCAGTAACTAGTAGAATTGGAAAATGTGGACGGGCTGGAAGTCAGGGGACAAGCCGACCTCTGGACATCAAAAAGCACTTAGCTGTCTGAGTGCTGGACAGGGTTTACAGGTATAGCAAGACGTTTCAGTAGCCGCCTCTCTTCATTCTCTGAAGAACACTATTCTTACCGCCATTTCCTTTCTTAATTTGCAGATTCTCTTTCCTCCCTGATGCATGTCTGACAGTCAGTTTTGCTGTGTGGGTATGGAAATTACTTCCATCAAACAGTGTCAGGGATCTCTTGATATGCCCTGGAAAGTTTTGGCAAATGAAATAGAGCTAAATACCAAGTGAAAACCTGTGTCTTCCTGAGGGGGTCCTAAAACAGAATCAGTGTTTTTTCCACAGTTATAAACATTGAAGAGCAGCCCTTTTTTTTCAAGAGTTTAGAGCTTCCAGTTTCAATCTTTTGAGGCTACAAACCTTAAGGTCATCACTGACTCATGTACAAGCAGTCACCTGTGGAATCTCTGGGAAATGGCTCTGTTTCGGAGCAGGACTGGATGTTATAACCAGCTTGCGTTGCTGAAATTCTCTGAGTTTCAAGCTCTACAGGCAAGTTGCTGCTAAATGCCCTGTCCAATACTTAACTTTGAGATTTCTAAATATAGGCTAAAAATATGTCTTGTTATTCTGGAGACCATGCTGGTTCTTTAGTATAAATGAACGAAATGGACAGTTCATGTGGAAAAAAAACCCATAAAAGATCTATTGTTTTGAATTCAAGAGGCACTGTTTCTCTGTAAGTGTTTTGCAGCAGGGCAAGCTGCAAGGATAGCATTTGTGAGCTTTAAGTAATGAGCGTAGAACTGTGTATCTTCCCCAACCAATGATTCTTCCAGTGAATATGTTCATGAAGGAAATGGAATGAAAACACCAGTTTATTCCCATGCTAATTACTGCGCTCTCTGACTCTCTCACAAGATAACAATAATCCAGACGGGATCAAAATCAAGAGCAACTTCTGTTGGGTTTTGGTGGTTAACCTTCTAATTGTACTTAGGTTATTACAAATAGGGCTATTCCAGAAGAAGAATGCAGCCCTGAGAGTATGTGTGATTGTGATTTTTGTGAGGTATGGACCAATTCAGGCTGGTTTTAATTGGTGGTTCAGCCCAGCAAAGCTAATGACGATAGAAGCTGCCTCAGGGTGCCTGCCTGTTTATGTAGCTTCACTCTCCCCTAGGCTAGTTCCCTGGCTTAATCCCTCCCCTATCCAGCCTAGAAACACTTTTTTTTTTTTTTTTTCGTATTTAAGATTCCATAGACCCTTCATATTTAATATTAGTGTAAAGGGGAAACCGAGCCCCAGGAGAAAGATCAGAGTTTCTGCTCTGTTGAGGCATCAGAGTCATTCTTCCCTTAATGAAGGGGAACAGCAGGATGGATAAAAATCAATGACTTAAAAAATAAATTGGATTTTTAATTTAAGTTTTAAAAAAAATTTCTTGAGTAAAACTATTTAAAATTAAGTTTTAAACCTTTATTAAGTCCAATTTATTCTGATGTATTAAATCATTCAAAGTTTAAAGAAAAAAATCCAAAACCTTGTATTGCTGGCAAGGTTTTCACATTGGGCCGGTGAGTCACTACTCGTTAATAACGAAGAGAAAATAGTTCTCTAGGTTCCATTTACTCAATTTCATTCAGTGACTAAAGTCAACAGAAAGAAAATAGAGGTATTTGTTTTCACTCTGTACTGGTCAGCTATTTTCCTAAAAAGATAGCAATATTACATTATTTTCTTGGAATTAATTTTTTTTTTCCATATCTGGTACTTAGCACTAATTCTCTGAAAAAGCACTGTGCCTTTTTTCCTCTACCACCTATGGTTAAAAATGGAGGGGAAGATCAGACCTACTAGTTTCAAAATCTGGAATGACATAATAGTGAGAAACAAAACAACAATTGCAAGTCACTTTAATAAGCCTTCCTTTGTTGATTAAAATAATGAGCTTGAAAAGCAAAACATATTTTGATAACTTTACGTTTTCCTCTTGAGAACACTTGCATTAATTTGTATTTATATTATAAAGTTAGATTTTTAGTCTACATTTTTGGAGATTATTACCTTTTATATTTGCTTTAACAAACATGTATGGGTAGAAAACTATGTATGCAGACATAATAAAATGGCTATATTTTGTCATAAATGAACATGTTTTAAAAGTTATGAGCCTGAGATAATCGGCCTCTCTTTAGGGACAAAAAAACCACAACACCTTAGAAGTATTGATACAAGACAAAAATAAATCTTTTTTTAAGGTTTTCTGCTTGCTAACTTAAAGGTCATGATTCCCTATCAGGTCATTCTGTTCTAAGCCTTCAAATAACTTGCTAAAGAGCCCGCATGCCTAGCTAATCAGGGTTTAATATTCAATTGGCCAAGCGTGTGTGATAGCATAGGTTATTCTCAGGCAAAACCAGCGCTACCACCTCTTGGCATGTCCGTGCCAGTCTTGAAAAGCAAGAGCACATTCTCTAGACATCTGCCACAAAGGAGGTGTTGAAGGGGGGTGTGTGTGCTGCTGTGAGGAGGGGGCAGTGCAGGAAATGAGCCCGCTGTTTGATTTGCCTGCATCTTTGGTTTTGCCATTTAATTCAAAGAACTGAGACTTCCTGCCCTACCTTAGAAAGATACCTATTTGCATTTGACCGTTATCTGGGTTAGAGAAAACGTACACGAGCAGCCCCTGTGGATGAGAGATTGGTCAGCAAATCTGCAGAAGCAAATTAGAAACAGGAATTGGAAGAGGAATTTGCTCAGAAGGCTGAGCAGCTTTTCACAGCACAAATTAAAATCTTGCCACTTGTTTGGGACTGGTCTCAATGCACACACACTTCATTTGATCCATGGGATTTATTCCAGTCATTTTCAGTTGGAGTAAATGGAAACATACCCATGATTTTAGGGCCTGAGGATGTGCTAACTGCCTTCAGTCCTCATTGGAATGAGGGCCTTTGCACTCCCGGGCAAAATTCACTTTGAAGCTGGAAAGGGTTTTGTTCTGGCAGATCCTGGAAAAAGTAATGTAAACGGTCTTTCAGCACTGAGGGGTAAAGGCCTAATCTGGATTTGGATTCTGATTTCTAACACTGCTCTATCATGGGGTGAGAGGAAGCTGTATGTTACTTTTTCAGCATGTGCAAGGCTGGGGAGGGAAGCAAATACTATTGCACAAAGAAATGAAGCTCCACATTTGCATACGCAGTGGTTTCAGCATTTACCCCAATACAAGGGGTTATTGATGGGAGTAATATTGCTACTTACTCATCAATATCCTGTTTTATTTCTTGTACAGAAGCTTTTTTTTCCCCCTCCTCCCTGGCTCCCATCCCCCTGTTGTCTTTGTGCCTTGTATTTTTCCACACTTTATTTCCTAAAAGACTAGCAGGTTTGACGATGCATTGTGATTTCTTTTCTACAGGGCTTTATGAGGGAAGCTGGAGGCAGTTCTCATTAGTCTCACTGACATCTTTTATCACTTATCAGAGGAACAAGCAAACGGAGAGCAATTCCTTTGATCATGGCAAAAGTAGAAAGAGTATTAAAAACCCTATGAAGATTCACTAAGTAGAAAGTGGAAAAGACAGTCTGTGGCATGTTTCAAAGAAGTAACATGATTTAAAGTTGCCAGATTTGCTTGTATATATTAAAGAATTGTTAATGATGCTACATTTTACATGCATCCTTAGGTTTTTGTTTTTTAAAAAGAAACAGGCAAAGGAGTTCTTAGGTAGAATGGATGTATTTGATCAATTGGAAAATATCTATAGAAGGTGAGCTGTGTCACAGAGGAATTCTGTGATTCAATGAAAATTCTTGAAAATAAAAATAAGGTTGTAACGATGGCACAATGGATTGAAAAAACTTACTCTCATGGGAGAATGTTAAGAAATCTTAAGAATTCCTTTTCTTTTGGAGGTATTCTGTGGTGAATCAATGTATGTTTGTGAAGACTGCATATAGAAACCACAATGCTTGCAATTACCCGCATATACCTGACTGCCTAACTCCGAGGTCAGAGTGCCACTGCTTCTCCATTCTATGGAAAAATAAGATTTTTCTCAGTGGTTCCAAGTAAGCATTCACCTAGCATGGTGCCCTCGTCATGTGCCTTGCATTGTTACCAGCAGGGCAGGGAGAAAAGAGAAGTGAATACAGACTCCTACCCACAGCTATTGAGCATTGTGTAGTCTAGATCCTAGTGCTTTTCTGTACATCTGCAGCTTGATTATCCTTATAAATACCTTCTTGATTTCTCCATGCGATCAGTTCATATCTAAAAGCGTAAGATTCAAATTGCCCTTGAAGGCCCTTGTCTTAACCTGTGAAAATACGGAGACAACAACTATTTAGGCATTTTCTTCCAGCATAGACTCTGTGCCAGCCTTGTCTCTGCAGCGGTTTTTACTACCATAGCTAACTTTTAACTATGTTGAATTTGATCTGGATATGATGCAATGTAGTACACTTCTATAGCACCTTTTATGCAAGCATCCCCAGAGCACTTTCTGATCAAGCTAAAATTAGCTCTGAACTACATACTAATTCCTAAAAGATTCATTTAAAAGAAAACAAACCAAACCCCACAACTGGTAAAGAGAAGAAAGACACGTAAGCACTCAGGTCAAAGGTAAAATGGGCAGAGGGGCAAGCTCGCTGTTACACCAGAGTGACGGAGGAGGAACTAATTCAGTATATTGCTTTATAATAGGCCTGGAGTGTGATTCTCCAAGCAGTGCAATGCTCTAACGATACTGACCAGAATGAATTGCGTGAATGCTGTAAGTGACCTGAAGGTGGCAGGTGAAGCAATACACAGATGGGTTATCAGATCTCCCTTTATGTACACATTGTTCTAACATTTGCTGCTTCTGATAAGAAATGGGAAAGACACACAATTCTTTGTGATACATTGCCTCAGTCATCCACAAGAGATGACTTGGAGGAATAAAAAGTAGCTTTGAGGGATGTGAATCATGGATCCAAAATGATACAAATCTTTTTGGCAGAGCAAGGGGTGTGGAGATAAAGCAAACTCCGGTTGGTTTCTCAGGATTAAAAAAAGAAGATTGTTGCCAAAAGTTGTCAGGAAGGACAGGTTGACATAGAGTGACGTGCTGATGAAGGAGGCTAAGACTGAGATCTTTTCCTAGACCTAGTAATCTTAATGAAAATCAGACTAGCATATGATCTATTTCATTGTTGTAAGACTTTCTTTTGATACTTTATTTTTAAATAAATAAAATGTTTCTTTAAGGCGTTAGTTTGATCACCACCGTTGCTCCTTCATGGAAGAGAATTGTAGGGCCTGATGATGCACCAAAGCTGCTGAGAAAATGACAAGAGAGATTGCTGTATGAGACCGCCAGTGGTGGTCTGAACTAGCCAGAAGAGAACTGAATGCAGTTCAGTCATGTTTGTTAACAGCTCTGCCTGTACCAAAGCTGGTAGGCAGGTTGGTGGAAGTCCACCTCCAAGGCTTGTCCCTGCTCTTTCCAAAGCAGCGAGACAAAGGGCATCAGTATGTTATGATGTGGCAATCTCAAATCATGGCAACTGTAACCAGTGCAGATGCTCGAAAGTCATCTGCAACAGGCAGGAAAGGCTTAAATAGCAGTGAACGAAAGGAAGAGAATTTTTTTATAGCCACATTGTTAGGAAAGATGGTATCTGAAGTCTGGCATTTGTTACAAAGAACAGTGAATAAAAATCTTTAGAGAAAAGTCAGATTTTTAAATACAACTGTACAAGGAGGCATAAGCTCTTGTAACCATAGCTAATAGATTAAGCATGTGAGTTGCATTTTCTGTGGAGATGTGCTTTCTAACACTTCATGGCCCCAGACCGTAGCAGAAGACTTACTGCGGGATGCAGCTGAGCTGTGCTGCAGTATGGCAGGAGAGACTGGAAGTGTACGTGTCTGAAAACTTTATCTCAGGCTGAGCTCTTTAGATCTCTAAGGCTATATGTGCTATTGTGAAATTAAGATCTTTACCAAAATAGGAAGCCAAAATGTGGAGAGGGTGTACATTGTTCAGTGAATAAATCCCATCTGAGCCTGAGGAAAGACCAACGGTATTGGTCAATTAGGAAGTTAAGGCTAGTCCTTTAGGCTGTGGTGAATCAATTGTCAAATGTGGCAACAGTGAGGTGAGAGATGCTCTCTCAAGTACATTGTTTCTGATTTAGAGACCTTTCCATAGCTAGTAAATCGATCTATTTTTCTCCAAATATAATTGCAGTGTCTGAGGCAGACAGAATGTCTGTGGAGCCACATGGTGACATTGTGAAACAGGTGTAAAATAGTGGCTATAAATACATCCAGTGGAAAGACTGAACCTCTGGACTGGCACACAAACAATCTGCCCGGCTCTACCGTGTGCTTCCTCTGACTGTGATCAGCTGCGTGATTGTTCTTTGTCTGGGCATTCCACTTGTTGTGTGTTTATTGTGTTTACTGCTCCCTCATCCTCTCTATTGGGAGCATCAGCGGTGTGCTATAGGGTTGCAGAAATAGGGAAAACATACCGAGATCAGATAAAGTGTCTCCTTCGTGCTGCCTTCATGCTCTGCCTCTGTACTTAGGTATTGAAGGGTTTTGGGGTGGCAGCAGCAGACAAAGGCTGTTTCAAAGTGTTCTGCCTTCCCAAAGGGAAATGAATTCCTTTCCTATACAAGAGACTTATATGGCGAATTAGGTCAGTTATCATTAAGCTACTGCACAGCAGGACAAATCATAATTTTAAATACATTTAAAATGTAAGTACGGTTAAAATGCATTCTGATGCAGTACAAATCAAGCCTCTTACAGTTGCTATGCAGACCCGTCAGATGAGCATGGAGCATAATAATCAAGGAGCAAGTTAGCTGGGTTTACTGCTGCTCGTGAAGACTATATAATTTATACCATTGTTTACATTTGCTTACAACCAAGTAAGTTGTTGTCTCCTCGGGATAAGAAACATGTAAGTGCATAAACAAAAAACCAGTTCTTCCTGTCAGTCTCTCTAAGTTACTGTTTTTACCTTAAAAATCTGCATGACTCTTTGTTCTCCAGAGATGAAACGAGCGGAAACTTAGGCCCTTCCTTTCCCAAAGTTTCCCAACATCAGCCCTAAAAATGCAGCCATCTGTTATGCAACTGCCCAGCCATTTGTTTGCGTCTTCTCACATTTCTTTTTTTCTCTTCATGTTTCCCAAATAACAAACTTTCCTTCCTGGCTGTGCCTTTTTTCAATCTCCTTTTTTTGGAACGTCACAATTTAGTTTCATGGCAGACTTCATAATCTCATGGGCACCAGAGCCCTCTGCCAAGGTTTATGCAGATTTAAAGCCTGGATTAATCTGGCCCGGTATTTATAAAATGTTCTGAACATGTGAAGCACTATAAAAGTACTGTATATTATTACTGAGCCCATGGAAGTCCCCCCTCCTAACCCAGCACACATTTAAGCTGCTGTTCCTGGAGGTGAGGTGCAGTGACAGAAACAATCAAATCCATGTCTCGGCTTCTGAGATTGTATATCTCTCTTTTTGTTCTTTCTGTCTCTCTCTTTTTTTTTTTTTTTTTTCCTTTTTCTTTTCCTTCCAGTATTTTTGGAAGAAACTGAATAGGAAGGAGGGAGACCCCCTTCAAAGATTTCACCTCCTGAGGGTATTCTTTCAAAGACTTTGGCATAATCTTCCTGCTTTTTGCTGCTGCTGGACTGCCCAGTTCCCTCATGCTGTTTCCCAAGCACATTTAAAAGCTGGCAGCCTCTGCAGAAACCTTTGGAGGGGAAAAAAAAAGTCTTGATGCAGGGGGAGGCTGCTTGCAAGCTCTGGTCTGCAGCTGGCACTCAGTGGGGGGAGAAGCCAGTCTCCGAATCCAGGCCATCCCAGCAACATGATAGAAATCATTAGCACAACTCAGGGAACTGTGGGGCCAGATCTGCCATGTTTTCCAGGGGCTGCTTCCAAAAACACTTCTATGTTTTGTTACTGAAAGCACAGATGAAGGAGATGACTGTCAAATACAGCCCAGGTTTAGTCATCGTGTTCCTCTTCGCCGTTATCACCCATGGGGCAATGCTTAAAATCAAATGTGTGTATGTATCACGTTTGGAGTATATTTATGCCTTTACATACTTAAATTAGTGGAGCTTTAAAATATTTTATAGTAGTTGGACTCAAAACAGGATCAGCTCTCATTTTCACACTTGGGAGTGCTGCTATCTAAAATGGAGTCAATAACTTTCCCTGGCACCGTTCAAAAGGCATTATGGGTCCATTTATTTTTACTTCCCTCCCCCCATTATTTGATAGTTCTTTTAAGAGTTGTGAGTTTTACTTGGTTCCTTTTGATCAGAAGGAAAAGGTACTGTAGGAACTGAGACGCTGCAGTGGCTCTGGCTTTGAACTCACCAGGTCTAAAAGCCTGCAAGAACATTTTCTCTTTCAGCTTTCGAGCCTGCTTGTAGAGCTGGCTGATAAAGGGCTATGTTAAATTGTCCTGAAGGACAGCTAGAAAGCTAGGCGCTACAGTCTGAAGTCACAATGGAACTGATATATATATATATTTAGTTTAATCGTATTAAAATTTAAATGTTAGACTTTAGAGGAGATTTTTTTTTTTTTTAAATTTCAAGTCATTAAATCCTTTTTGTTAAAAACCAGAAAGTTTATTTTCCATTCACTTCAGTTTGCAGGGGTCCAGTGCTCCTGCAAATGCTGCAGCTCCATCTAGTGGCACTGACACAGTTCTCAGGGCAGAGGCAAATTTTTAGAAATGCTGGAGCAGAAAATATTAGGATTTTAATTCTGTATTTTCAGTAAAATTCTTCAAAATTTCCTTTTGGTTATCGCAGTTAGAGTCTACTCTAGCACTGTCTGAAATGAAGCAATATTTAAATTACACTAATTTAGAGAGATTAGTATATGAAAGTCCAGCCAGTCTATTTCTCTTCAGTATGATTCTTGCCTGAAAAATCATATCCCTACAGATCAATTCCTATTTCTAATAAAAGAAGGTAGTCTATTTAAAACTATGCGTGTATATATAACCATGTGGTACTTGTAAAAGTAGCTTTGATCTGAATTTCTTAAAACACTTGGCAAACATTTATTAAGCATCAAAATGTTCAGATTTGTTTGCTCTGTCCACTCATCAGTCCATCAGTCCATCCACCCATCCATCGTGAATAGAGATTGTGAACGTATTTATGTAGACGGCAGACCTTATTCTGCTCTCAATTACATTATAACTTAATTTATTTTGCTGTAGTTACTCTCAACTCTCACTGGTCTGACATGAAAATTAGTGTCTTGTGTATATGTATATAGAGCAAATATATACTCACAAAGTGTGATGAACATATGTTGTAATGTGATCTTAATGTAAATAAGTTGGTTCTTTGGGGTTCTCACCTCATCCAGATGGGAATTGACATTCAGTATTTTACACCATTACAACTGTGTTTAGTTTTTCAACATATCTTGCTCCTGCCTTTGATCTAATCAGAAAATAAACATTCTTGATTTGATTTGCTCAGCTGCTGTCTGAGCCACAAAACCTAGATTTCATCTTGTGTCCTGAACTCGACTCCCATGCTGCTTGTACAAATCTGTTGAATTCAATAAATGTATTTAGCCTTATTAAGATTCAGGAAAGCAAATATTATCCTCCAGTGATGCAGCAGATAACAGGAGTTAATAACAAGTATGTGATAAAGATCACAGGATTCCCTGTAAACAAGATGCTGCATTGCACAGAGAGTATCTTGTCTGCATATGTTTCATAAGTAACTAGGCATCCTCATGGGCTTCTTTAGTTATTTTAGAAAGTTGTGTAAACAGTATTATCTACTTAATGCCCCAAATGATATAATAATTGATATGGAAATGGGACAAAGCTCAATAGATCGTAATACAACTCTCCATGGACTCTTGGAGATGATCTGCCCAGATTTTATTTAAATTTTCTTCTAGCTTGTATGTATGCAGCCTGTGGTTTGCTAGACATACTAGGCAGATGTTGGTTGGACAGTATTTTCTTTTTTTGACATTTCTTTCTGGAAAAACTTTAAATGTGAATTTATACTTGGATTGTTATCTGTTATAAGTATACTTCAGATGTGTCAGTGACAATGTGAAGAGTACGATCGTACCAAAAAAATCTGATGCATTGTGTGCTGTTGTTGAGAAAAGTGGGTAATAGCAGATTGCTCGCATATATGGTACTCTCCAGTGGTTGCGTGATTCTTCTTGTTTAGACTACAAGAGCAGTGGAAAGAAATACCAGAATTCTAAGAAATGCTTAAAACTGGAAAAATGTATTTGAAAATATTTTTCTGTTCTTTCTTGTGGAAAACGATATTGAAGCCTTGAGGGTTTTCTATATCTTTTAAAAATCTCTTATGCAAGACTTGCTGCTTTGTTATTTTTATAAAGTAGTGGTTAAAATATTTTCCCTATTCAACCACTTATTAGTTCTTAAAATATATTAATTAGTCAGACTTACTCAACTGTTTTCTCTTCCAGAGAAAGACCTGTTTGTCTCATGTGTACAGTGTCAGGCAAAAATTGAGCTGTGTTGTGGTTGTCTGTGCAAGATGAACTTAAGAAAATGCAACCGTGGCATGTCTCTGTTTTGCAAAGCTGTGATGCCAGTGGTGCTCAACTATTTCTCCAGACAATTAGTGTGGGCTCCAGAACACTGCAGTAGACTTTGGGAAAAATCACTTCTCTTATTTTTACCACAATTCCCCCACCTGTAAAATGGGGAAAATGATACATTGGAATGTTCTGATAAGAATATAAGTAAAACATAGCTTTTTAGAAGAGAGCAAAGCAATATTGGTATTCAAAAGAAATCTGAGATTTGATTAGACTTGGTGAAGGTCACTCAGTGGGCTTGTGACGTTGCCAAGCGCAGAGCTTGGGTCTCCAGACATTCTGTCTGTTGACTCCAGCTGCCTTCCAGGTACAGAGAGTGGCTGATGAATGTTAATAATGCAAACACGACAAATGCCAGCAACTGCTCGTTTCCATTAATTTTATTAAACCAAAGACATTTTTTGTAGAAAGCACACATTGTTTTGGGAGACGGGAAATGGATTTATTTATAAAACAGGCTTTTATCACTCAAATATTGTACACCAATGAAGAATGAAAGGAAAATGGCTGTCTGGAAGCAGGAGCCACCTGCTTGCTTAATTTATGTTCCGTTCTTGCATACGTGGTAGTGCCAGAGCTTTCTTCTTCAAAAATAGCTTCGCTGATGCAGTGCTGTTCCCTTTTGCTGGCCCTGGAAAGGTGGGATGTGGGACAGCGTGCAAACCCGGGGAGAGTGTGCAAGGGTTTTAGTCATCGTTTCTCCAATAGCTTCTTGACAAGAGTTAGGGAAGGGCAATAGATAAGCAAGACAAGTAGGTGTGGATGAAAACATTCGCTATTTCCTTTTTGAGCCATTCTTAAAACATTGTTCAGAGAAAAAACAAGATGTGGTGGCAGGTGGAGAGCACCCATTTAATTTTTATACTTGTAATGAAAAAGCCAGGACCTATTCAATTCATGAATGAGGGCTTTGCAGCCCCTACTGTATCCTTGCACTGGGCAATGTTAGTGGGCAAAGAGACTGATTTTCTCTGACTCCCTGCAGGAGATCAGCCCTACCTGGCTACACATTTTGACTGTGAAAGATAAAGCTGCATGTACAGGCAGAGGGAAACCAGTCCTTGCAGGCTGTGATTCCAAGTGGAACACAGTAAGGCCAGTATGGGAGCAGAAAACCTTTTAGTTCAGCAGCATGTAACTGCTGGATACTCACTTTGCTGTAAAAATCAAGTGAAAAAGAGTATACAGAAGTTGACTTTTGAAATGTGAGTAAATGAAAGCAGAATTCTTTTGGCAGGTCTAACCAGTCTCTGAGAGTACACAGTTAAGAAATCAGAACTGGCCAATTGCCTGTGGAGCTGATGGGCCAGCACAGTCTCACTACGGTCCAGCACAATAAATAGATAATATTGTCATTTCTCTAGTGTTTAAGGAAAGTAACACCTGATTCTAAAATAAGACTGCATTAGTAAGAAACTATGCAATCAACAATAAGCACACAGGTTTGGCAACTTACTGTCAACTTACAAGTTCTCTTCCATTTCAAGAAATGAAATAGACTTGTACAAATCAAAATTGCCTCCATCCCAATGCACATTTCGAAGCTAAATGTTGGAGTTGAACATATTTGTTCAAGTTTCACAGCTTTTCTGTTCAGTAAGTGCTGAAAACCTGAACAAGGAAACTTTACTGGGGAAGTACTGGGTGATGAAATAGGGGCACAGAGGTGGTTACTTGTGCAAAGTTCAGACCAAGTCTCTGGCAGAACTCCAGGTGAAATCCAGGCCCTGTGGGTCCCCATTTATTGCCATCACCATACTAGCTTTCTCTTTCAAGTGATTTTCCATGTCATCTCTGAAGAGATTAATAAATCTGAAGGTCACAGGCTCTGCATTTGTAGGAAGGCAACATGTACGTGATTTGCTTGGGGGAGGTTGAATTGTTGGGGGAGATTTTAATTTTGTCGTAATAGTAATGAAATCCCAAACTGATTTTATGAATGCTGCACTTGACCCTTTGTTAGGTCCTGGTCCGATTGTTGGTCTGGGAGGGGACCCTTTGATGACACATGCTGTAGGCTCTGTGGATTCGTACATGAAGTGGCTTGACTGGAAGTCTCAATGCAGCAGATACTGAAATCTGCCCTTTGAGTGAGGGAGATGATATGTTCTCACCAGGTGGCTCTTGAAGACATTGTGAATAACTGGGTGCCAGAGATGTCCTGCTGAAAAGGCTCTCCATTAAAGTAGTTCAGTGTAGGGGGAATTATCTGACACATTGTTCTTTCTTCACACCATTCCTGTATTTATTTAGCTCATTTCCCCCCATAATACAAGGAGACTGACCTCTGCCTTCTGGTGCATAGCACAAAGTGACCTATTCTAGGACTGTTTTGCTGACAAAACTCTACACTACATTAAAAACCACTACATTATATGGAAAAGCATTCTCAGAAGAAGTTTGGCTTATACCATCAAAACAGGGAGGGGTTTTGGCACTGTTTATTTTAGTGACTTTTGAATTCTGTAAATTTTTCTCTTAGCCAAATAGCACCTCCTCATATTGCTAATGTACACTGACGTGCCAACAAAGCTTTGGATCAGTTAATCCTTCAGAGATGGAAAGTTATAGTACTACCATGACTAAAAGGTTAAGTAAGATCTCTCTGGTGTGCTGCTTTCCTGGTACTTACAGTTGCTAGACAGTATGTACTTATGGACTCTCTAATTTTGTAGTCAGCTGTAGGTGTAGGTCTGTGGACGTGATTAGCTACTCACTTACAGTCCCATAGGAACCTGAGGAGATTCCAAGGCAGCTGAGCCTCAGATGCTGCACACAATGAGGGGAGGGAGCAAAAGGGGGAAAATTATTTTTCCTTATTTTGTTGGTCTTTCACCAAAAACTGCTGAGGAGATAGACCAGCACAATGGCCATGCTTGCTTTCTGCCTTAACTCCAAGTTGCCCGACTGGTGCAGACCTCAGACATGCTTCTTCCTTCACCCCGCTGTTACCGATTCAGACACGATACTCTAAGTAGGTGTTACTTTTGATCCATTTTAACTGTCCTTCAGTATGGTATGTTGTGGGAAGAGATTAGTCCTTAAGTCTCTTAATTAATTACTCTTAATTCTCTTACGTCTGGTATAATTAGAAAAAATAATAATTGTCAAGTAACAAATAGTCCACATATTTTGAGTTTAATTCCTAGCTGTTAACAGCTACTTACAATATTAACTTTCCACCCTAGACACTCCCATTATTCTGTATTTTTTTCTAAGCCATACTGGTAACAATGCACAGCAATGTTTTTCAGGTTCAATGCACTTTCAATTATGCAATTCTTTTATGTGCCTGGGAGGTAAGTTAATACAGTTACTCCTAATTTATAGACAGTGTCATTGTGATGCATGTAGTATCCATGCCTGTAGTACAGGCCTGAAAGTACTCAGTGGACTATGCTCAGCAGAGAATAATGACCCATGCTAGCATGACATGTTAATTACAAAATTTATGAGACTTAATTTACCAGATGATTAAAATAACTGTATGGGAGAGGTAACAGAGTTGAGGGAAATTACAGAAGCAGGTAAATAGAGACTTCTTCAGCTCTTAGGAAGCTTTCATGGGAGTGTTAGGGCCAAGACAAGCTTAGTATTGGTATATGTGGGTTGGATCCCTGAAAAAATTAGCTATAATATCTCAGTGCCACCAAGATGATATTTGCATGGTGTACCAGGCTGTAAGACTAAGGCAACGCCCAATTGACATAAACTTATGAAAGGCAACAGGGAAGCACATGCCTAACACAGACTGTCTGTTAACCATGTGTCTCACAGCTTGATAATCAGAATTAAATGCTAGCATTATATTAGCCAGATGTTCTCTTCAGCAGCACTCTTCTGCGGTTCCTTTCCATTATGTATACAGAGCACGTGGTATGAATTTTCTAGCCTGGTCAGAGTTGTACTTAAAGATCACCCCAAACAAGAATGTGCCTTCAATGCAAGTCATAAAAGTGTATCAGCTACAAAAAGGGAAATGAAGCATATTCCCTCATCTCTGAATGGAATGATCATCGCTTGTATTTTTTGCTCTTAACAAAGTTGATTGTAAACCTCCCTCCCAGGCCCTCCCACCCACAGCAATTGACTTCAGTGGGAACAGGACCAATCCCATCGTTCTCAGAAATGGCAAGTGTTTGACCATGTTTCAGCTGGAGGAGTGAAAAACTACATTTAGTGTCTGAAGTTGCATCCCTTAGATTGCATCAACAGAAGGTATTTCTCTTCTTGAAAGGAAGTAGTTTCCATATGAGCAAGCAATGGCTCTGTTTCTGCAGGTTCATAACTGCTTTATCAATTGTATTTTCCTATTCTGACTTTTCACACAAAATAGGCTCTTTTCAAAGTAAGCAAATCATAAATGATTTTTTATTGCAAACTTCTTTCCAAAAGCCTTAATAAGCTTAGGTGCTCCTTATATCTGTAGAGTAAATATAGTATTTTCCAACATAAATGGTAATGTCCCTTTTGAACATGAATTATCTTTTTTTCTATTAATATGAAGTTACGTTAGCTGAACAGGTAATTTCCAGTTCTTACTCTTTCAAGAGTTTGTGTTCAGGAAAAGGAGCTGACAGCTTTGCTCTTTAATGAAACTGTTTCTTGTGTTCATTGTATATACTCCCGAACTGCAAGTTCTTTCAGGGTAAAAACCCGAATGGGATCTTTTTTTGCCTTCCATTCTTCCAGTTTTTCTTGCAAAGACAGAAAATCCTTGCCAAGTTCGTATGCCAAAGTGATCATTGTTTCTAACAGTGGAATATAATATCTGTGACTGCTATGCACATGAAGGCGTGACAGAGCTTTTTCTCCATATTCAAAGGCACTTGCTGGGTTTTCCAGGTCCTTGTGGCACACCACGATGGCGCAGAGAGTAGGGACAATTGCGACGGGGTTGCCTCTCGTCAGCCTTTCCTGCAGACCAATGACTTCCAATAGGATTTCCAAAGCCTTGGTGTAGTGGCCACCCCGCAGGCAACCATATGCTTCCTGAAGCTCCCGTCTTGTTAAAAAGTCAATAAATTTTTTTGATCTTCGGATGTATTTCATAGAATATAGAAGTCTCAGGTAGTCCTTGAAGGCTAATTTTCTCTCATTGATTATTTCTTCTGTGAAGTTTCCTGTTAGAGTTTTTTTGGGAAAGGTCACATCTTCCATTTCTTCACTAAACTCCTCCAGCAAATTTCTGTGCAGTTTCTCGAAATCTGAATAACGCCGTTCAATCACAGACTTGTTGCTGTCAAAACTCCCTGTTTGCAAAATGATGATTTTATACATCTAAACACAATAAAACAGAAAAATAACCATGAAAAGGACCATAATATCCCCAGTGCAGTAAGATTTTGTCTGTTATTTCTTTGAAAATACTTCGTGTATATTGCACCATCTGAAACCTTCCTGCACCAATTTTGTGTGTGTAATCTTGTATACTCCTGTGGTTTATAGCAGTGCTGCTAAATCAGTTGCTGCCTGAGATTATGATGCATGGTCAGTGTAGGTCTGATCTTTGAAATCTGTAGTCATCAAATTAATAATTCCCACTGTCTCGAGACTTTTGTCACCAGACTTAGCCTTGACATGTAAATAAATTGTAGATAAACAATACGCTAACAGATCCATCCTATGAGGTGCTGGGAATGGTCAACCAGCAGCAGATTGAAGCACGTAAAATCACTTAGAAAGCATTTCTATAGCTGTACTTTGTTTATAACAGCCATGGCTGCTGCAATCAATCATCTTCAGTGAACTGAATGGATTTCCCAGACTTAATATTGAATGTAATCTATTTTACATTGGTCGTAATGCTCAGAAATGTTGTTTGTATCAGACATTTCTAGGGACTTGGGGGTATTATTAATGCTGTGAAAGAAGAGCGAGTATTTGGCAGTAATACTTGGTGTGTGCAAAAATAAGATGGAGGAACTCCAAACCCTTCTTTCCCCTCTAAATCATTGTCCTGCTATTCAAACTTACTTGGCATATAAATAATGCAAAAAATGTGACATTTCTACAAAAATCTTTTTGCTATCCAAAAATCCCTCACTAACAGCTAGCAGCAATGCTGTTCCACATTAACAGTACTCAAGAGTATGTCTTCCTCAGCTCTTCACTAGCCTCAAAATGACTATAATAAATGCGATATTAGAAAAATAGCTGCAAAATAAAATTGTGTATTATGTGTTGTACAAATAGATTCTCTTCTGGTCCTGATCCAAGCATAATGATGTTGAGGAAGGGCCAAATCCCTAATGTGCGTAAACCAGTGGAGCTCCACTGAGGCCAGCTTAACTGTGTCACCGTACACCAGCTGAGGACACGGACTGGTGCCCTCGCTGGCTTTTGGGTGATGACTATGTTCACATTCAACTTCACCCTGTTCCCATTGAACCATACGGCAAACGGAGCAGTTCTACTAATGCCAGTTGTTTTCTTCACTGCTGTTGAAGGGTGCAAACCCATACCAGCACTAGTGTCTGTCTGATTATATTCTCTGTTTTTCCTTAAAAAGAAATCCTCTCTTTTAATCTTCATAAATGATCTTTACAGGCGCTCCTTGAAAGGTTTCTAAATTTGAGCTGACTTCTCTGATCTCTTATCATTTGTAAGCACGGTGACATTTTCCCATACTTTGCCCTGCTCCCTGCTGAAAAGTGTATATATGCCTGATGCATATCCAAAACAATCATAAGAGCAATTTTTTTAAGCTATCATTTTATCAAGGGTAGCTAAGTGAATAATTTACAAGTACTTGGTTTTTTATTTGTGGAGTGTTCATGGAAAAGGCAAGAAATACCATTTAATTATACTATCATTCAAATTGGCTCAATTTTGTTGTAATGTAAATCTTTTTGCCTAGGTGTGTAACTTATGACTAAGTTTAACTACTTGCACGTACATTGAATGATACTCGTGTTCTCATACAGTTGTACTAAAATAATTTTTAACCATTCAACAATCTGGATACTATTGAGTGTATGCAAGAATGGCAGCATCTAAGTAGGTGTGTATAGCATGCAACAAGATCTTAGGACAATCTCCAGAACATTTATCTGCTTCAAATTTTGCTGCATCACCCAGTATCAGCAATATGAGTGTGATTCTTAGCATTTTCACCTACAGATCTTAGAGGCGGCAAAACAAGGAATCTGAATTTCACAGGAGTACTGAAAGACACTTGCTCCAGATCAGTCCTCCTGAAGGCCAGGAGCAGAATCACAAATAAAAACCAAATGTCAGTGAGTAAAGATACAAAAATCCAACCCATTCTGTTGTTCCTGTCCCTCATACTTACATTTCACCTTAAAAATATGACAGAAATATGCCATCTAATGGAGCTCTAGGTAGGGAGGGAGAACAGTCCCAAGCAATCTAGCTGGAGGATGTCTTAGACATTGTCAACATCAAAGAATTTTCCACTTGTGCTAACTTAAATCTCTGATGGGGACGTTATACAAATGCAATGCAGCTGCTACAGCAGGCTAGCTCAGTGGAAGTGTAACTATATCTTTATATTTGTGTGAATTTCCTTAATTTCGACAAGCCTCTTGTTATTAAGGATACTCAAGGATATAATTTACTTCATATCACTTTTCCACTGCTGCAGATTTTGTGAATTGATTGTCAGAGGGATTTTTTTAGGGGCAGATTCCACCAGCTATGCCCATACAATCAGTGAGAACAGGTTCTACTCCATGTGATCACAGGTTGAAAAACTTGGCCCTTGGTCAGCCTTTCATGTAGTGAGGCATGCTGTGTGCTGTGCTAGACCCCTGTAGAGTGAATAAAAATTAATGATCATCTTACATATTCATTTCTTAGCTTACCACGTATTTAGATAAGTGGTGCTCTACAATTCTGGTTGATGGGATTTCAAAAAGGAGTTTGACTGGTTTGCACTGGCGTTTTTCATTCCGCCAATATTCCTGAAGCTCCTTAGTGGTCATTGAAGAGTTGGGACTTAGGGATGCACTGGAATCTAAAAAAAATATATTTAATACTTCAGATTGTAATCTTTACATTTGGAAAGGCAACTCTCATGCATTTATGGTGAAAGGAGACCCTAGAATTTCTGTTGCTGTAACAGGAAGACCTAAAGACTAATAAAATAAGGAATAGCAATGCTAATAAAGAGAGGTGCAGATTCTTTGAGAAAAGCTATTGTGGTCTGAAATTTTGAAAGACACCAAATCGGCCACAGAACCCAAAGTTATAGAAATAAATACTGACAAGAAGTATTGTATGTCTAGGTTGTAACTTCAGGCACAGTTTGAGCAGGAGGTATGCTTCACCAACTCAAAAGTAGCCCTGAGAAATGTGGACTCAGTCTTCTGAATCAGAAGCTGCTTTGTTGCTAAAATGAGGAGATAGTACAATGCAGCTCCAAATTCAGATGTATATTCAAATACTGACCCTATTCAAATATTGGGTTTGTGCAGTAACAGGTGAAAGCTGAGAAAACATGAATATAATAACCTTAAAGGAGAAACTCGGATAACCAGCTCAGCTGAAGAAGGAATTCTCACATCCTCTTTTTCTTTTGTAGCTGAACTGATGCCAGAGTTCAGCTACAAATATTTTATATACCTCCCTCCCTTCCCCCACACATATGTATATGCATATACATATGCATATATAAAAATGTAGGACAGCTGCTTGAAGAGTTTGGTTACAGGGGAGTTTGATGCAGCTTTTCAAAAGGGTGATTTCTGTCTTTGAAATGTACTGACAACAGTTTTCATCAGGTGGCATATAGGCTAGAAAAGTGGATAAAATAAATGGAATATTTGTATTTCAGTGGGCACACCAGTCCCAGTTTCCAATCAATAATGTCTCTGTCAATGCAGTCAGCTGAAGTCAGTCTGCAATGTATCTAACATTCAGACGATGGAGGTGAATGACCACAAATGAATGGGAAGATAACTTGATGCAGAAATAGAATTGTAAAGGCACCATAGTACTCTTTCAGTGGCCCCACTTTTACATGTTCTTAATCATTTGGCCATACAGTTTCAATTATCAAGGCTTTTGGGGTTTGGCTCAATCTCTACAAAGCATATATTTCCTAAGAGGGGTAGTGTTTATGACATCTTTGCAGGCTGAAAATCTTGATGAGATTATATATATTTTGGTTTATATATAACATTTTATTTAATAACAGATGACAGCAATCTTAGGCGTAGTAAAAGTTCAGTGTTGCCTCTTCATAAGGCATGTGAGAGACTACTACTGGAGATTAGCTTCAGTCTTGGTGTCCCTGGTGATACTGCCAAGAAGTTCAGATTTTGTGATGTACAGAAAAAGCACTCCTGAGACAGGCCATCTGATGATCACTGTTTTGGTCCCTGGTGTGCCTAAAATGTATTCCAGATTTAATTTACACAAGGGAGTTAAAAGGAAAAGTCTGTGTGTGTAAATACATACAAGGATGTGTATCTGTTTCACTATTGCTGCGTTATTACTACAAGTTTAATCAAGGCTTATTTTCAGTGGTGTATAGCAGTGTAAATCTGGACTACTGCTGCAATAAATAAAGCAAAGTTTGTTATTTAAAAGATAAACGGCATAAATAGCTACATGAAAAATAAAATTAAAGAATAGCATCTACCTTGCAGGTTATCTTTTTCTGGGTTTTCCTTTCTCTCTTGATGTGAAATTTCAGCTTTGGGTTGATTTTGTTCTTCATCGGAAGGGCTTGTAGAAAATGTAGTAATCCTGCTTACAGCTTCCAACAGCTCCCTTTCTGCTGTGCAGTGTGCGTCTTGGTCCATTGCAAGCTATCACTGAAAGATTACAAAAAATAGGACATTTCTTAGTAGCGTGCCTCTAAAGCATCCAGTCTGGTAATCTTTTTTATTGACTTATTCGTTGTTCTCTGTGAACTTGTATGAGGGCAACTGTAGTTTTATAAAAAAAATAAAGTAATAAATAGAAATATCTACATAGCTATGAGTGAAGAACCATTCCTATTGCCATTACCACTGAAAGTGTTTGAAGATCTTTTTGACAGATTAAAATCAAAAATGAAACCTGTAAGAAGTTATGCTGTGTAAGATTAGGTGGGGAACTCCATTCTCCATTCTTATCTATGAGAATTTTGTCATAAACTTCAGTGGGGACAGATTTTTTTCTCCTTGTATTTTGCCCTCAAGCTTGCAAGTAAGAGTTCCAATAAACTAGAATCTTGGAGATAATTACTGTAACTAGCAGCCTGGCTCTCTTATACTGCTAGAATTTACTATTCTTAAGACTCCAAGACTTGCCATCTGTTTTTAATCACAACCTGTAGGGCAAAATAGGGCAATATCTAGAATAGTACAATACTTTTGGCATATTTCACAGTTTGAAATTCTCCCCAGAGACTTGTTTCTGTACTGTGAGAACAAAAGAACTCAATCTGACAATGGCTAGGTGGGAGGAGAACCAAGATTTCTAATTATTATACAGAAGAATTCTCCTTTTACTTGTCTTTTTAACCTATATGCTATGCTTGTAGTAGATCTGTTTTGCCAGGACTACTATTTTACCACATACTGATAAAATGCCCAACACAATATACTCCTGCTCCATAGACCAGAATGGCCATTCTGCTGCATAAATGTCTCCCCAGGATGTTTGTTTTTTAAAAAAAACACCCTACCCATTAAACCATTGAGTTATACTAGCAGTTAAAAAAGTTCCAAGAGCTTCCTAACAACTTTGCCAGGGCGCTGTGTTCTGTCAGTTATCACGAGAGGTGTTGCTTACAATTCAGCCAACAGATGAAAATCACAAAATGGAACAACCTACTTTTAAAAAAACTAAGTCTCCCTGCTTTACAAATGTAAAACTAACGTCCAAGCAATGGTTCTTAAGTAATTGAGAGGGTTTAGGAACAGGGATGTTACTACATATCGTATTGCCTCCGCTCCTCTACCAGCCAGTTATGCAATGCAGAGGTGAGGAAACTTCTTCAGCAGACCTAATGATTTCTGGCAAACTGCAAGGCTATAAAAAGAAAAGCAATTACTTTCCCCACTGGAAATAATGGAAGTGCAAACCAGTTTCCTCGAACAGAAACCCCTCCTTTGCCTGGCTTGGTTGAGCAAGTACGCATGGGTTGTCATCCTCCTTTATAAGAGCATCAGGGAAGCCCTTATTTTTGGACTTTGGACTAAGAGGTGAAAGTTCTCACTGTTCTAGTCCTCCTTAAGTTGTGAGTTGGTATAACCTTATAAACAAACATGTATTTATATTCCAGATATATAATATCTGGATATCATTTTATATATAATTTTATATACATAAAATATGCATATATCTGTGTGTATATATATAAAAACACTTCTTTAAAACATGACTTACCAGAGAACCACAACACCCTTGTAAACAGAAGAATGCAGAAGTGAACATTATGATACGCAAGTCTTCTGCCTTGAAAGCTTCATCTAAAGTCTCATTTTCCCAGCTAAAAATCATTGTGAGCTCTTTTAATTAAGCTATGATTTTATTTTTTTTTACATATTAAAAAAATCCAAAACAATACAAAACCAATGCAACAAATTACACAATTTTACTTTGAACAGACACTCATCCTGTTCCGTTTCAGGGTAAATGCCACTCCCAACTGCTTCACTGAGCTGTAAGTGACACTAGGAACCAAAGTGCACAGAACACTCACCTGCAGACTCCTGAAGAGCTTTTAGTTGTGGTGCACGTGTAATCTGGACGAAGTCATGAAAAGCCTGCTTTGCATTTTCAAAACGCAGAGAAAGATGTCTGTGTTCTCTCCCAACAGGCACATTCTGTGTTTTACAAAAAGGAAGGAAGAAGCCTTGATTAAATCAGACTTCCTCGTCCAATTGGCTCCCTGGTTCAGTGCTGACTGATTACGCATGAAGTTCCCTATCTGCCTCCAGCAGCCCTCGCGCTCTCTGCGGGCCGGGCACGGCCTGTGTCCCCCGAGCGGCCTCCGCAACCCCCAGCCTCAGGATTACACGTGCAAACACAAAGTCTGGCAGAGGAGAGGGTCCGACAGTAAATGCAATTACAAAATCAATGTAAACTTCCCTGCGTGGATTTCTGAAACCGAAAAAAAAGCCCACACTTAGCCAAAGAGAGATTAGGAAAAAAAGAGCCAAATATGTAAATGTACTTATGTGGAAAAATATGCCCTTTGGGACGTCTTTAAAATACAGACTTACCATCCAGTTCAGGAAAGAAAATGCAGATGGTACCCCAATAAATAGCCTCACTCTATGTAAACTTGCACTTCTGACAGAAATCCTAATTCCGCACAGTGCTTAAACATATGATTAATTTCAAATATCTGCTTAATTAAAGTTCAAAAAGGAGCATTATCATATCTGACGTGACTACTAGAGTTGAAATGGGCTTATGCGTGTGCCTAAAATTAATCCCGTGCTTCTTTGTTGAACTGAGGACAAAGTGAAGAAGAATGATGCATTAATCCACATGTCCTTTGGCCCTGATGCTTCCCTTTTCAGTTCACTTCACTTTGGAAATTTGCTTTAAAGCTTCAGGATAGCTGTTTCTGGGGTGAATAATATGGATGCTATCTTTTTTTAGTAATGTGAGTTTCCCCATTGCCAAAGCTCACTCACTGAAAAACCAAGTGATTTTAATGCAGCACAAATGTGGGAGGCAAACATCCAAAGGACCACATGGATCCTGCCCCACACATTCCTTCAGAACAAACAATTTAAAATAATGTAAAACCAGGGCCATAAACTGGCAACGCTTCTCTTCTGCTTTCTTTGCAACATAAAACAATGCCAACTTTAACTTGGACTGAGTCTAAATGTGGAAGTTTTGCCAAAATAGCTGTCAGAATGATGAAAAATCACTCCCATGCAGCTACAGCCATCCTGGCAAAAGCCCTAGTGTAAATGCCATTATATTGGCAGAGTCCTTTAGCCAGTTTAGCATGTTCCATGCGGAAAGCGATTTAAGTTACACCAGAAAAGAAATCTGTGCTTGCCAATACAGCTCTAAGGTGTAGCTATACCAGCCAACCCTTTTAAGTGTAGACAAGGCATGGGTTTCTGGCTCAAGTCTCATTCCTTTAAAGTTAGATTTATGGGTTTGGTTACAATTGTGAGCAAAAACCAAGGGGGATTTCAGTGCTTTTCACTCATGCTGACAATTCACAGATGTATCTGAGCTTTGAATTCTGAATCTGTTAATTTATGTGTTGCCAAAAGTTTGTGATGCTTAGTGCTATTGTCCTGCTCTTGATAAAGCTAAGAGAAAAGAGGAAAGTATATTTTTCAGTATACTAAGTATGACCTCTCTTTTCAATTATTTCAGAATAAGTAGGTCCTAATCAACCCGAATGATAAAACAAAAAATTGAAATCTTATTATGCACATGGCTGACTGATATGAAATAATTTATAAATCAGGGGTGTTCTGCAAAAACTCTGCCTGCCTTAGTAGAGCCAGCGATTACGGTCACAGCTGGTTCCCGAACGGGTTCCCTGTGCTCAGGAGCTGTGACACCCACAGTGTGTTTAGCAGGCTGCTCCTCCTCACGAGCTCGGGTTTGGTCCAGACAGCCCCTGGCCCTTCCCTGGGACCCAGCGTTGTTAGTCAGGCAGCATTTCACTTTCCTAAATGTCTACTTGATTAACACACTCAAAAAAAGTCTGGAGTATACGGTGGTGTTTGCTAGCAGAATGCATAACTAGTATCTTTCTTTTTACATTCTCTGCTCTGCTTCCAACGGTCAAATACTGTGTAAAGGGTTACACAGCGGAAAAAGGGAATTTTCCCAATGGCAGCATACCTTTCTGAGAGATAGGCAAGTGCACTTACACCAGTGATTGATCTGACTATTTGTAAAACTGGTAGATTTTAATGGAAAAGCATATTCTGTCATAGTGGTGGAAAAAGGGATCCTCGTGCACTGGCTTCCACAGAGTTTGCATTCTGTGAAAGCGCTGACTTTGTCTGGCATACATAAAGAGCACACTGTTAAAATGCATCTACCAAGGGACATGGAGAAAAGAGTGTTCTGCAATAACTGAGGAGCGAGGCAAGGTTAAAATCAGAACACCGCAGTGCATAAAAGGTTGTCATAGCAGTTAAGTCCTCCGTACCAACTTTAGATGAAAGGACTCATTTTAGGAAGACTAACCTGGAAGTTTGTCTAAAACTCGGTAACCAAGATGAGCCAGCCTTGCAATGCCGTGTTAAGGATGCCTGTATGGAAAGACCATGTTTGGGCTTTGGTAGTTAAAGGACCAGAAGAGACTGCTGCAATAGTGTAAAACCTTGCTTTATCCCCTGATTTGGGCAGTTCACACTCTCCCAATCAGACAGATTACATAACCCAGACAGACACTGTATTTAACCATGGAATACAAAGCTGGTATCAGCTTGAAAAATTGCGAGATAAACCAATGTTATATAGAAACTGCAGTTTGCTGCCAGATTTTATTGGCACTTTATTATAGGCACAGCAAGGTCTTCTTCTTGTTCAAGAATGTGGGCTGTAATATCCCTATTACAAAATACTCTTCAGCTTCTGCCCTAAGAAATACAGCTTTAGGCAATCTCCTAGAGTCTGTGCAGCTTTTCCCTCTCAGGCCCCAAACTATGTAACTAAACCTTATTTATTTTACCAAATCATTCATTAGAACTGTAGATAATGAGAAAAAACAAGAGGAGGCAGAAATACCTAACGTATTTATCCAAGTCCCCTTTTATCACATAACTAATATTTAGAAAGTGCTGTAATGTTGTCTTTGATGCTTCTACAAGAACCTTTGCTCTCTTTTTGTAATGCAGCTGGATAAATACCTACCATTTCCATCTTTGAAGTAGCAGAAAAACCCAGCTGTTCTGCAAGAATATTGTGCACTTTTGGGGTGCTGCTGTGATAAATGAATACCATACCCCCATCCTGGCACAGCACAAAATTCTCTTCTATGCTATTTATACAACGTTTAATGGCATAGTGTTGTGTCATTTGAAAGTGGAATTTGTTTATCCTACTTTGTTATTACAAAACACGTCTCTTTTAGAAGGAGCGTAGTTTAAAAGAAATAATTCGCCGCTTAATGGCAAAGATCTCGTGCGGGTGTTACTGACAGGGTTTTCAACATGAAAGAAACGTAACAGGCCCGTTTTACACTGCCAAAGCCCTGTTATCACTCCGCAGCTCCTTTATACTTCTGAGGGAGTATGAAGGAGCTCTAGAGTAAACAAGAGCCTTGGCCCGCCTTTCATCTGGGGGCTGCCAGTGACACAGAGCCCCGCCGCCAGCCCGGCGGGTCAGGGGGGTGTGAGCTGGGGGTTGCATTTCACAAGCACCGTTCTGTCTGTAGGATGACAGGCTTTTAAATGGTCCACGTCGGTCACTTTTCCTGCTGAAATCACAGAGGGTTAAGTACATAACTACACAGAATACAAAAATGTTTTAAAATACTTGGGTTTGAGTTATTAGGTATATACCCCATGTAGTCATTCCTATCAAGTATTTCGATATTTCATTCTTATAATGTGTCTGTCCCCTTTTCTTCTCAAATATAATTATGGCGCCCCTAGGCTAATACTTACAGTCACGTTCCACCTGTAATTTTTTTATACCCAAAATGTAAACATAATGGGAGAAATTTGGGAGAACGGGATTTATAGCAGACAGACTAAGGCATTGTGTGGTAGCATCAAAGGCAGCTGTGCAGCTGGAGGGAAGCGCAGCTGCTGTGTAGAGATAGCCACCTTGAGGATCAGCAGGGCATAGCCTGGGCTTGCCGTCACCCCCTCTGCAAAATGAAGCCTGTAATGCATAAATCTTAGTATCTTCTCCCTATTATTTATTCCTTAAAAACTAAATATGACTTCAAAATGCAATTTTGCTCATCCGTGACTAAATACAGTGATGAGTGTGAGCATCCATTCTGCAGTAGATGGAATCTCATCGCTCCCTCAGGAGTTCCCAGTAAACTCCTGCTGGTTTCCGATGCCCAGGCCGTGCCCTTTCCCTCTGGCACGTACCCCCACCAACAGAAGCCGTGTCGCGCCGCCCCCCGTAGGCCCTGGTGGGGACCCACTTCACTGCAGAGCTCAGAAGGTACCCTGGACCTGCCGGCTGACTCTCTGGAGGTTCTGTGGACCTCCAGGGAGCAGCCTCTGCTTTAGCTAATGGTGAACTGGACGTTACTAATTACATAGAAACCTGTTAGAGGAGGGTTAAAGATGCTAAGAAACTAGAAAAGTGTTTATTTGTACATCGACTTTATTGTAACTACCTTAGGTACATGATCGTATGCTATTTTTTTTGAAGATGCTTCTTTGTAGGGAGTCCATTTCTAGCAGTACCAAATTCCAGAGGGGTTTTTGAAATGCCATTTGGGGCACCGGTTTAGAAAACTACGTGATTCAAAAACCGGTCTTCTCTAAAAGTAAACATTGTCTTCTGGACATGCTGAATGCGTGAACAGAGCCCTCGAGCATCACCCTCCTCTTGAGCAGCTCTTCTCTTCTGGAAGAGTTGTATTCTGTTCTCTTTCATTATTTAACGAGTTCACTATATATAACCCCCCTGGCGCTTGGTGGATGAAGCAGAACAGTGTCCAGGGGAGGGTCGCGCCCAAAGCGGGTCGGTTAAAGAGGAGCTTGTTCGGCTTCATTAAATCAGCTGTTCCGTGGCGTCCCTCGCGCTTCTGGAGAAAGTATTTCAGAACAGGATACCGGACCCAGACCAGCTCTGACTCCCACCAGCGGTCCCCAGGCGGCCCTACAGCCGCCGGGCCTTGCCCC
>JAHREE010000265.1:5204194-5237972 GCA_033628505.1 Tringa tobata
CCCGCCGGCGGGCGGGGCACCGAGGCCTGGGGCCGGGGATGAGGAGGTGAGCGAGGGGCCGGGCGCTACCGCGGGACGTTACTCGGCGCCGTCAGGTAGGGGCGAGGCGGCTGCGCGGCCCGGCCCGGCCCCGCCGCCCTCCCCGGCCGCTTCCACCACCATCGGCCCTGCGGTGGAGGCGCGGCGATCGCTGCGGGCCGGGCCGCCCCTGCGGCGGCGGGGCGAGGCCCAGCGGCGGGGCTGGGGCGGGGGCAGCGGTGGCTGCGGCCGGGGCGCCCAGGCGGGGCTGCGCCGTGCGGTTCCGATCGCTCAGCTTTAAGCCCCGGGCAGCCCCTCGCTCCGGCTTGAAAAAGCGTTTCGGGGCTTTCCTTCCCTCGCCTGCGGATAACCGCCCGGAGAGTGGAGGAAATTCTCAGAACTGGTGGGGGGAAATAATAATTCTCCAAACCTTGGCCTCGCACGGAGCCTTGTGACCCGCAGGTGCATCGGAGGTGGCGTCTCGCCGTGCGGGTGAGAGCAGGTACAGCACCGGCCATCGGACACCGCTCCGAGCGGGGACTCGTGTTGGCAGAAGGCTGTCTGCAGGGCAGCGACCGCGCTGCAGTGGTGTGCACTTGCCAGATCTCCTAATGACACAGTGTGCTGATAGTTGATAATGGTTTTTGTTCTTCCCTTAAAGCAGAACATTTGTATTAAATTTATAACACCTAACAAAATTCAGTGGAGTTTTTCAGCTGCGTTTTCTTTTAGGAATCATGTTACCAGTATTAACTTATTTGTATCAGACAGTATTTCAGCTGCTATTTTGAAGAAACGATTTATATTATTTCCATTCCTGGCTTATATTTCAGTCATGTAATTCTGTGTACATTGAGCTGCAACTAAATTTACTTGCTCCTAGTTTTAACCTTTCCCTTGAAAATTATTTTTGGACGTCTGAAGAACATAACTCTGCATCTCAGCTGTTTAAAACGTGGTATCTAAAGTGACAGTTCTGTAAGAAACTGTACAATTTATTTTGGCCTCTTCGTTTTACACTCTGAATCAGAGCTACAGACTTGTGTGTTTATGTTGAAACCTGATAGCTGATTCAAGCATCTCTCTATACTTCATCTCAGTCTATTGCAGGGTAGAAACAAAGTTCTCTTATTTCAGAGCAAACTGTTTTTAGGATGAGATGTCTCCGTAGTGACAGTAGTGACTCAAGACGGGGAAAAATAGGAAGTTAGGGAGGCTCTGAAGTTGAGGTGTGTTATTATGGCCTACCTCTTAACATTTTTTAATTATTTTTTTTTAAGTATGTATTGTTGCAGTCATAACTGTGTTTTGCATGTTGCTTCCCAAAATCCTTTGACCATGAAAATAATTCAGGTAGTAGGTGGAGTAGAAGAACCCAATTGAACAGGCTCTGACACTTAAATGTGTGTGGTGATGGTCAAGTGCTCTGTGGTACGCACAGTTTTATAGTTGCTGGTGTGTTGTGCAGCATAACGATGAATTGTCGGTAGGCATAATTTGCTTAGTTCCCGTGTTAATTTTTACTGAGGTGTAATAGTTTATTCTGGCCTTAGTCCGATATGTGTGTGCTGTTTGTTCAGCAGGTATACTTCACTTGCAGAATAATAAATTCCATGGAAAATGGCTGTAAAAAAATAATCTTAACATCAGTGGTTTACATACATATATTTCTGATTTATTGCCAGAACTTAACATGCTTTTTAGCAAGCCATTAAAATACTTACTATGATTATTCTAAAAGAAGGGGGGTTGTGTTTTAGAGCTGTATATTTTCTTAATTTCTTTGGCGGGGGACAGTGGCAGGAGAGAAGTTTTTACAGGAAGGCATTTTATATAGTGGTAGTGAACTTTTTCATAATGGAAAGCCTTTTGATGCTTTATTTGGTGGCTTAATTTCTGTGGATGGTGAGAACTTTGAAAGACTGACCATGCACCATGTAAAGTTACCTTTATATGATCTAAGTGCAGCTGCTAACATGTTTTCACACTGAATTCTTTCCTACTAAACGTGAAAATTCTGTAATACTGCAGCAACAGACTGGCAAGCGGGGTATACGTATTAAAAAATAGATGTGATAAATAATTAGTAAAAATACCTTTATTTAAAGCTCTGAACAAAGTTGTTAATAATTAATATATTGTTATTACATATTGTTTATATGTTGCTTTCGTACATACTTATTAAAATTAAAATGGATTATTTCTAAAAGTGAAAGAGGAAAAATCATGATCCCTGTAATGTCAGAGATAGTTATTTGCAGTGTATTGGGGGTTGATTAACTTTGTGGAATGGCTGGCAAAAAAAGAAAGTTAAGTGAGTGCACCAGCCTTTGAAAGCTGAGAATGTAAAATGGAACTGTGAAGAACAAGACAGTATCTATTTTTTTCCCAGTGTCTGGAAAAAGTAAGGTGAGGGAACTAGACAGAACTTGGATGGAACTCTATTTTAATATCTGAGTAGACTTACGAAAACTAATGGTCATTTAATCATGTTTCCTTTGCGAGGGGGAAGATGCTGTTGTGTTCCTCATCAGCTCCCATATAAAGCATTACTATTTCAATCTGATACTGATAGCAGACTTTTTTGTTAATCATCAACAAACATTAAAGCCCATTTATGTGTATCAAATAAAAATGAAAAGAAAATATTTTTTAACTTGAAAACAGATTGACAGTACAGACTTTATCTCAGTGAGGTCCGGAACTGTCCAGATTCTGTCCCTCAGATATTAATTACTTTGCAGATGGAAACACTTTAAACCATGTAATTGCTGCGAGCTGCTGCAGCGTCAGTGTCAGAGTGTGATAATGGTGTTGACACCCACGTGTAACATCTGTGGGTTGACCAGACGCACGTTGTATCCTCTTTGAACGGCTGCGTGTAGGAGAGCCTCACTGGGAGGCTCAGCAAGTCAGCACAGGGATGAAAGATGCTATTTTACATAAATTTTGGGTCCTCTGTGGCTGTTATTCTCATTGGGGGAAAGAGTTCTGTTGAATACTCTTTGTGTTTAAAAACAGATGATGAAAATAATTACAGTACTACTGGATTCCATTGCTTTCTGAGAGCTTCTGAAGCTGGGATCAATCTGAGTAGGAGAAATAGCAATAGATTTTGTGGTATTTGAATGCCATCAGAGAAAAGATCTGGAGAAGTAGGGTAGCAAGAAGAGGCACAAAGACAAAGAGTATTTGCTTTTTACTTGCTGAAGTTAAGTCCATAAATAATCGTTGAGATCCTTCTTTAACTGAGTACTTTAATGGTGGCTTCAGGGATTACTAACAGGAAAATTTGCATGATGATATATTCTTAACTTGTATTCTACCCCTTTCTGTTATGTTTAGAAGAACAAATCCCATTAAGGTACTTCAGAGCTTTCGTCATGTATCCAGTGTCATCCAAACTAAACAAATACGCGTATGGATTTTACTTTTGTATCTGCCACCGCGTGCAATGAAGTATTTTCACATTGTTCTTGTTCGGTTCATTGATTGTGAATTATAATTCTTAGGATGATGTTTGCAACTAAAGTGTTTTCTTCCAGGGTATTTTAATAACTGAAAGTTATATTTTTTCCTACTTTGTTGAAGTGAATTATTTTTCTAAAATAATAAAAAGAAAAGTCTCCGGGTTTTTCTTCAGAATTGCATGTTGCAATGCTGGCACAGTTTGTTTTTCATACACTGTTTATTGCTTACTGGAATTTTCCATTTGTATTATTTGAAGCAATGGCTGTTATAAATTACTAAATTTTCCATTTTCTGTTGCTTTATTGCATTGACACAATTTTCTGCTTCACTAAATCAAAGTGTTACGTGGTACGACAGGTACAGTACAGTTTGTGAGAAATAAGTAGTCACTAAGCATGGGAAAAAAAATCTTCATAGTGGAAAGCTTCCATAAAATACTGTTTGTAAACTTGAGCAGGCTATTCCTGTTCACCTGAAATTAGGATTTCTTTTTCCTTTCACTTATGTGGGTGTTCTGCATTTCATTACACTTTTTCCATAGCCTCTCGCTTTGAGGAACTAGAGGAGAGAAAATGCACAGTAGTAACAAGTAGGAATGGGTATGTCTGTGATGAGCAGTACTGTGGCTGCTACGAGACTGTTTACTCTCCCAGATTTTGCTGAACTATTTTTACTCTGGAGGAGGAGTGGCGCTGGCCACAGTTCCAAATGATTTTCTGTTGTTTTACTTAAGACTAGCTATAGTTCCTCAACTTAATTTTTCCTTTTTTCTTTTTTTTTTTCCTTTTTTTTTTTTCTTCATTCTAGGCTTTCTGCTTTGGATTTGGTTCTTTGCAAAATGAATACTGCATTGTTTCACAAAGGTTGGACCCTCCAGTAGAATTTGTCAAGATCAGTGCACATAAATCAACAGCTTATTTTTCTTGAAGACTTCTGCAGAGCTTTTAAAGTTTTCATCACAATGAATTCGGGCTTATGGAGTCAAGAAAAAGCAAGTTCATCCTATTGGGAAGAGCGCATCTTTTACTTGCTTCTCCAAGAATGCAGTGTCATAGACAAGCAGACTCAAAAGCTCTTGAAAGTCCCCAAAGGTAGCATTGGGCAGTTTTTTCAAGACCGTTCTTCTGTGGGACACTCCAGAAATATTCCTTGTAAAGGCAAGAAACTGCAGATTGGATTAAAGATTCTGGAACAACCTCATGCCATCCTGTTTGTGGATGAGAAGGATGTTATAGAAATAAATGAAAAACTAGCTGAGTTGCTATTGGCCATTACTAACTGTGAGGAAAGATACAGTCTGTTTAAAAGCAAAAGCAGGTTAACTAAAGGCATCCAAATAGATATTGGCTCACCTGTTAGAGTACAGCTGAGATCAGGAGATGATAAATTTCCTGGAGTTGTTCGCTTCAGAGGACCCTTATTGCAAGAAAGGTCCCTAACAGGGATATACTTTGGAGTAGAGTTGCTGGTAAGTTTCTTGCTGAGGGGGAGCATCATATATATTTTATAAGATGAGCTAAAAATCTTGTATTTAAAGAGGCAGTCATAATAATTTTCTTTTTTGAAGCATTATTACCCTTAAAAATTCTGTAATCAGCAGTCTTTTCATAAGCATTGTTATTAAATACCTGTCAACACACCATATCACATTAGCCTTGTATTCTACATGTTAATTGAAGCTTTATGAGGTGCGTGGGCTGTGAACATACTCTGACTCTTCCAGCCTGGAAAAATTTAATTACTTATGTCCCCATTGTGGCAAGTATCTGACTCTCAGATTTCTGTGGAGTACTTTGTTTTTCTGTGCATGTGGCAGGATACAATCTGTAAATGCAGGATTTTAGGGTGGCTGGTTTTGTAGAGCCCTAAAAGTCAAACGGCAACTAGTTAAGATAGAGAATGTTGCTGTTGTGTGCTCCTAGTGAAATATTCTGCAAAATTGATGTCAACCATAAGTTTTTGAAGGATTAGATTCAGGAGATTGCCACTCTTGTATTCGAAATATATTTTTCAAAGTCCTCTTTAAACTTTTCCCAAATTCTTTGCAGTTCCCACTGAGAACCTCAGGGAATATCTGGGCCAAGTGCTTCTGAAAATCAGGTCTCTTTATTTGGCATCTAAGTGGAATTATTGAATGCTTAGCATTATGTCTAGTGTGAAGTAGTCTTGTCTTGATCTGGAAAAAATTTGATGATGGAAGTAAGATTTACACCTGAAGAAAACATGCTTCTGTGAGTAAAAAGGCTTCTGCCTGCAGCTACTCTCTAATCTAATGACAACTTACTGTTTATTCCCCTAAGATAGAAACTCTGTACATTTGCCACGAATTCTGGCAATAGAATTTTCGCAATATAATGATAGTTCATCAGGCAAATTCTCCAAAGCACTGGATTATGTTACTGTTGTTGTAGTAGTCTGCTTTTGCACAAAATACACTGTTTGTTTGATTTTTTTTTTTTTTCTTTCCCCTCCATTTCCTTCTCTGACACTTAGGAAGAGGGTCGTGGTCAGGGCTTTACAGATGGACAGTACCAAGGAAAGCAGCTTTTCAGATGCGACGAGGATTGTGGGGTTTTTGTTGCTTTGGACAAACTGGAGCTGGTGGAAGATGATGACAATGAACTGGAAAGTGACTATGCAGCTCCAGTTGACGCAATGCAGGTAGAACTTCCTCCTCTGGAGATCAACTCCAGGGTTTCTCTGAAGATAGGAGAGAGTATAGAGTATGGGACAGTTATATTCTGTGATGTCTTACCAGGAAACGAAAGTTTAGGATACGTTGTTGGAGTGGACATGGTAAGAAAATAATCTGACTTTAATAACTTTTGCATGTGTGTTATCTAGTAAATGACATGCAATATAGAAGAAGAAACATTATCCACAAGCTACTTCAGCGGAGGCTGACCTAAAATGGGAAATAAACACTTGTGTTCAAAGATGCCCCTTGGTGGGAATTGTTTTTTTGGCATCAGGTAAATGGTATCCTATTTGATGCTAAACGGTTCAGGAGAAATACTCTGGTTACTCCGAGGAGCCTCCACTGAGCTACTTGCAATGTTAGATGTCAGTCTTGAAGTCATAGAGTTGAGTGTTTGTCTTGTGAGACCGGCTTCGTTCTGCCTTTAAAAAAAGTAGCCTGGATGCCTTTTTCTTTGTTAGCTATTTTTAAAAGCTTTTGTTTTCATGTACCTTTTGTTTGTTTGACTTCATTCCACCTTAAAAATACTGAGTTTTAAGTATAAAAGTTGATCTTTCAAGAAAATGTGAAGCTTGTAATTAAAAATTATTTCTAGCAACTTGAATTTTTTAAAATGAACAGCTGTTAAATTTTTGGTAGTTAAAGGGTGTTTTGGTTTCGTAGGTCAGGTGCTTTCCATTTTCTTGATTGCAGTAGCTGTTGCCTAACAGTGCACTGGAATCGTTTGAACTTGTTTAAAAACAATGGACTTTAGTAGAGGAATGCTTGTTAAAATAGAAAATATTTCTCAAAAGAACAGTTTAAATTTGTGTTTGTCTTTAAAGACTGTAATATTTGACAGTTCTAAATGCAAAGTTTTTTACAGGAAAAAGCAGATGTTGTCAAACCTTTCATTTTCCTATATTTTACATTCCAACATATGTGTGTATTTTGTATGATGTAAATCTTCTCTTGGGATACATGTAATGTGGTTTTCTATTTTTAGGATAATCCTATTGGAAACTGGGATGGAAGATATAATGGAATACAGCTGTGCAGTTTCGCAAGTGTTGAAAGTACACTTCTTTTGCATATCAATGATGTTATTCCAGGTATGCATGGCTTTCTTAACCAGAAGGCAGACTTTGATAACATCTCAGCCTAGGCACAGTTATATGATTAAAACAATACTGCGGGATTAATATTCTAAATTCACTTGAATTACTTTAACCTTCTGTGTTACAGCTCTCTTCACTTTCCTCCTCCTTTTGGTTACGGTCTCACTAATAGTAAAGGTTTAATATTGAACAAAATCCATGTCAAATTGTGTAGTATTTGCAATACTATATGGTTAGTTTTTATGAATTTGTGAGTGTCTGTAGTGGGAATCTCTTTATTGAATGTTGTTCAGTTTATTCCAGGAGTTTAAATATCTTAGATCTTGTTCTTTCTGTGCTCAAAATGTATGATAATATTATTTATGCATTCTATGAGTAAATACTAATGAGTTCATAGCAAGACTGTGGAAAAAATCACTATCCACAGTAAATCACTGAGCAGTATCAACTTGTAACCACTACAGTCCCAATTCCTTTTCTAAAGTAGGATATTAATTCCTTTAATAATTAATTTAATAATTTAATTCCAAGTTTAGGTTGTGCTCTATCTGAAGACGGGTACTAACGAGTGTGCAGTCTTGTACAGCCTGTAGTCTGTAACCATTGCCCTCTGTCTTCAATTTGGCTGACTTTCCTTATGTTTACTTCCTTGTTGGTTTAGTTGAGATGCATGTTTTTGCATGAATTGTCCTCTCTTTTTCTGGACAATTAATGGGGACTTCCCCATTTTGGGGAAAAGAGCATTTGTTGTAGATGTTTTGGTAGAAAACAAAGTTTAGAATTTCATGCATCTGTTTCCCCTAGTGGGAGCACGCAGATACATTGAAGAACGTGAAGCCCATCTATTTGATGTGTTCGAGAAGTAATGGTAGACTTCAGAGGAAAGTGGTTGCTCGTAAAATGCCAAAAAAGGTTTTGCCCCACTCAGTTTTAAAACTTAAGATGCTAGACCTCGGTCCAGTTATGTTTCAAGTTGAACTTCTCTGGGACATAATGAAAGCATGGAAAAGGGAAGCTAATACTCTTTTCATGTATCATGTCTTAGAGACTGTGTCACAGGACAGGAGACCTCCCAAGCTTGCCTATACCTCGAGAGGTGGTGGTGACAAGAGCTTGTTCAATCATAGTAAGCCAAAGGCTACAGGTATGTATGGAAATTGTGGTTTCCTTTACCTTCACAAATTTCTGTTGCTTGGGAAAAAGTGTTGCCTTGCATTTTCTGTCACTCCATTTATTATTGCAGTTATGTATCAAGTTAAATTTCTCTGGAGTATTTGTATGGTTTTGTTTAATCATAATAAAGAGGGTAGACAGTTTAAGCTAAGACTGCTCAAAATACTTTCACTTTCATGAAAAACAGTTTGACATTTAGCAAAAATTCAAGAGGATGTTACCTAGTTGTCCAGTATAACCGATTCAGGGCTGCTTTCTGTTTTTCTGAAAGTGTGCTCTGTGTTTGGGTTTCTTATATTTTTTTTTAATAAATACAGTTTGCTTTTCTCTTCCTTCTGCAGGACTAGAAAATACTGAATTTTTAGCCCAGGTACAGATCTACTTAAGAGAGAATATCTTAATTTTGCTATGATTGTAAACTAAAGTTTTATTCCTAAAATGTAAACTTCTTTTGACTCTGGTTTTGGCCAGCTCTGAAAATCCTCCCACAGTAAACAAACTGGAAGGAAAATACTTTTTTTTTTTTTTAAAGGCAGAAATCAAAACTCGGTGTTTCTTGAGTTTACTATTTTGGGTTGTAGAATACTAATGACAATCTGTTCTGTAAGCTTTCATTCTACCTGGCATTGGATGTGGCAGAGGTGGTTTCTTCACTGAAGTAACTGCAGTTATATGTTGGCACAAGTTACAGCTGTGTGGAATTGGATGGGTGATCTATTTGCCTACTCTCAATTTTTTTTGCTTTAAAACCAAAATATGCCTGTTGTTGACTGTATCTCAAATACTTTCTTATATCCCTAATTTATAGCAATGAAAAATTTGCACTTGAGGGGTGCTTTCTGCCACCTACTCAGGTTGGTGACTTTAAATTTCAGTTTGGAAGATGAAGTTGGTTTGGGATAAACTGCTGCCTCGTTGCGAGCTTAGAACTGTGTTGGCTTTGATGGGAGAGTCTGCCGCTTTGGGGAAAGGCAGTTAGGTCTTTCTGAAAGTATTTTAATTTATACTATGAAATCAGAGCGTAGCTATCCTTTTGCAAGCAAAGACTAATCTCTTAAGTAAAATGTGTTGTTTTCCAGGATCTACCTCTGAACCTGGAAATAGAAACAGATCTGAAGTCTTCTACACATTAAATGGCTCATCAGTTGACTCTCAGCCTCAAACGAAAACAAAACCCCCGTGGTATATTGATGAAGGTAAAGAGAGATGATAGTCTTTCATATAGGCATACACTTTATTTAATAAACAAAACAAAATTAGCGTGTATTGTTGTTCTTCAAATAAAACAAGTATGAGTTTAAAATTTAAAACAGTTGGAATATGTTGTCTTAGTGGAAGACGTATTATATCATAACAAGCATCTTGGAACCCCCATGAAAATATACTCTGTCTTAATTGACAGACCTGTTGTTTTGTGCTGCATGTCGGAGATTACGCTCTTGGCAACGAATGCGCAGCTCTGTGGGAAGGCGTATGTCTTGCAGGCAAAATAAAAGCTGAGGCTTGGAAGGGAGATACGAAGATATTCCTTGTAGCCAAGTATCTATAGAGTAATTTTATTTTTCCTGTCTTTTTGTTACAGATCTAAGGGAACCGTAATATTCTGCCAGGCCAGCTAATCAGTTTGGAAGTAGGGGAGGAAAAAAATAATCTCACTAGATATACATGTTATTTTAGTATTTTTTTTAAGTTATTTGTGTAAAATCTCTTTCTGAATTCTTACAAGTATGGGTACACATACCCAAAGGATCAGTATGTCTTGATTTGCTTCCAGATCTAATTTTTTTTTTCCGGTTAAGTTTTCTGAAGTCTGGCTGGCTGGCTTAGTGACTGAAGGGGTAAATACTAAACTAATGTTAATTTAAATTGGTTCTTGGTTGCCTAACATACATTGTTCCAACAGCTTGGAACTCTGTTTAGAAATTAATTTATTATAAAATTTAAAATAAAAAAAAGTAAATATTCTATCTAGACAGGACTGTGGAAGTAAAGGATTGAATCAATTTTTTTTAATTTTTGGACTTAACGTTCAGTTAATCAAAGAACATGGGGAGAAGAGGTGATGAAGAAGAGGCTTTTGCTCTGTGAATACCAATTTTTTATTAGATACCATGTAGAGAGAAGATACAGAACACTCATGCCATTACATCTAGTTGTGATCTCATTTATCAAGCACTACATTAGTCATGATTTATTTAAATCCTTTATTCTTTATAGACACTGATAGATTCCTTGTGTTAGAACCAAAGTATATTGTGATAGAGCCAGGGGAATAAACACTTTTCCACTTGCAAATATGTCTGCAAGTAATTATTCACCTCTATATAAGCTGTGAACCAAATCCTTTCCTCGGTCACACTGACCAATGAGTTCTTCCTAGTTTTGCCCATTGCAGTCATAGTCCTTGGGGCTGATAACTTGTATTCAAAGAAAGATTCCAATGTGGGGGGAAAAAGTAAAAAAGTTTTCAGTCTAAATCTTCCTGTAGTTTCTGGCTTACGTCTCCTTTCTGTCTGCTGCTTGTTTCCATTGGTGGTAGTAAAGGAGGCAGGGCTACAGCAGCATCTCAGCCACTTCTGTCTCTCCCGTGTTGCCAAGTGACAAACATCTTCCTACGTGTCCCCAGCTGTTAGCGCTTCCTGTGCAGGACACCTCTTAAACCAGATGTGGTTGCAGATCCACTGCATTGGTTGGATAGCTAAGTCTTTCCTTTTGTAAGATGGGGAAAATAAACCCCAACATTTACTGATTTCTTGGTTTTGTTTTTAACAGTTGCTGAAGATCCTGCAAAATCTCTTACTGACTCATCTCCTGGATTTGGGCATTCTTCACCACCTTTAACAAACTCTGTGTCTACAGAAAACAGATTTCACTCCCTCCCTTTTAGCTTGACAAAAGCGTCGACTACTAATGGTACTATTGGACATAGTCCTCTCTCGTTATCCGTTCAGTCAGTCATTGGTGATGCCAATGCTGCACCTACCCAGGAGAGCCCAGCAGCAGCAGGCCCAGTCGGGAACTCGCATGGGCTCGAAGCAGGTTCCTTGGCTGAAGTTAAAGAAAATCCTCCCTTCTATGGAGTAATCCGCTGGATTGGCCAGCCCCCTGGAGTAAATGAAGTATTAGCTGGACTGGAACTGGTAAATATAAATTGTAGTTCATATCAATACTAATTATGTGTTACTACTTTTGTTCCTGTGTCCTTTGCTTACCTAATGGAGATTTTAATTGAAAAAAGCCGATCATATTTAAAGGTTCTTTGAAATGCAGATTTATATAAAATGCCCTGGCTGTAAGAGTTTTTATTGAATATCAATTTTTTGTTTGTTTTTTGAATACCAGCAAACAGGCAGTGTCAGAGTAATGACTGTCAGAGCCATAACACTGGTTTTGATAATGCATGGTAGTGGTACTGTTGGTTTGACAGCCATGTGCTTTAGGTGTTGCTATGGACCCTTTCTGATTTCACAGTTGCTGCAAACACTAATTGCTTTTATGCACAGATGTTGGGATTGGCTATCAGTTAAATTAATGGATAAGCAATGAGGGAGATGGGGTTCTTTATTTTGGGATAGTTCAATAAATTTCAGATAAAGCAGTGTACAGTTACATAAAACAACAAACATCTTCAGCAAAGTAGGTGAGAATATGACTGGAATTTCAACTGTTACAAAGAATCCTGGTGCCTGTAGGGTTTTTGGGTGGAGCTCAAGCCATAGTTTGCCATGGGTGTTCTGAGACTCCATCTTAGGGTGCCTTGTGTTAAACTGGGGTCCTGGACTTGCCGGTCATGCATTTCTGTGCTAAAACCTAAGTCATTGTTAGCAAGCAGACAGTTGTGATACCAAAGATAAATAATGATAACTTGGTATTTTTCATATAGTTTATGTTGTCTTTCCTTGATGTACGTTTTAGGCATTGTGAAGCAGGTAGTTTTCTTGTGCAGGTCACAGTCGCGCTGGAAGTATTGGCATTACCTAATGCTTAGTGATTTTAATTGAGTTTTAAAAGGTGCTCAGTAGGGCACGTGTGCTCTTTCTAACTGCAGAAGGAATCTGGGGTGATTAGCTGGCTTGGTTAAGTTGACTAGCTTTAATTCTTGCTCTCCCACCTCCTCCAAGATGCTTCTGATGGAATTTTTGTTTTATTTTGGATGGAGTGAAAGTTTAAGGATGAAGAAAAAAAGTGTGGTTCTTAATTTCCTCAATAAATCTAGTTAAAGAACACCACAGCTGAAGCTTTGTATACTAAAATGCAGGAAAATTGTATATCAAGCGTCAGAGTACCTGAAAGGTGACTTACAGATAGATATTTTATCAAATGTCTTACTGCTGAATTGTAGAAGTAAGAAAAAAAAGTGAATTCTCACTTGAATTTTCAGGAAGATGAATGTGCAGGTTGTACAGATGGAACATTTAAAGGAACTCGCTACTTCACTTGTGCTCCGAAGAAAGCTCTTTTTGTTAAACTCAAAAGCTGCAGGCCAGATTCCAGGTTTGCCTCACTACAGCCCGTTTCCAACCAGATTGAACGTTGCAACTCCCTAGGTACTGAGCTTCTGCTTATTACTTACTCATCAGCTGGGAACTGACCTGGGGTTTGCTTTCATTTATTCCTGCGTTATGTTCTCTGCATTGAACACTTGAAAATTACAGGTATTTAATGAATAAAGGTATTAATTAAATGAGATTAATGAATAGAAGATCAGCCTGTACAGAACATAACGCTTCTATGGATTACTTTATACTTTAAAACAAGAAAAGGTTCATATATTTAAAGAAATTTCATAAAATTAAGGGATTTTTTTGTTATGCTGTACATTTTTTACTTTAGAAGTTGTAGAGCAATCTTGCTGAAAATTTCTGTTTGTAACTCTAGTCTGCATTATCAGAAATAAAGACAGTTATTTTTCTATAATCTAAGTTTTTTTCTAAGTATTAACATGTATTTTTATAGTGGGAGTTAGTGGTTAAAAACTTGATTTTTTTTTTTTTCTAACTTCAAATATTTTAGATTTCTAGGGTCGTGTTGTATTGCCTGGGATAACAGCAAAGAGAAATGTGTGTGATACTTGTAAGATGGTGTGACCAGGGCATTTGTAATGAGAACTTCATTCCTACTGGCTAAAATGATTTCAGTGCTGCAGGCTCTCTGAAGCACTCTGATGTGCGTTGTCAGTGGAATGTAAGGCCTTGGTCACTCTCTGGAAGCCAGTCTCAGCTATAATAAAATGCTGTTCTAGTCCAGGGAAGGAATGCTTACACTAAGGCAGCAACTTAGCTATGAAACATTAATAGGAAAATCTCAAGGGGGATAAAATTTGAGGCTTTAAAGTGTCTTTTGAAAAAAAAAATTTCAGCGTTTGGAGGTTACTTAAGTGAAGTGGTAGAAGAAAACACTCCTCCAAAAATGGAAAAAGAAGGTTTAGAGACAATGATTGGAAAGAAGAAAGGTATCCAGGGTCATTACAACTCCTGTTACTTAGACTCCACCTTATTCTGGTAAGTGCCTAATTTGCCTAGTGGCATCCCACACTAGAAATGCGGAACACGTGATCTTTGTTGTAATGACTGTCTGTCTGTATCACTGTGCAGCTCGCAGGTCGTGCCTTTGACTCTTTCAATTGGAAAAAGCACTGCAGCATTTGCTGCGTGACAGGAAGTGCTGATTATGTCCGAATTGTACTGGCCCTTATGTATCTATACTCTTTTTGACTGTAAAGGGTTGAAGGATGAAAGAGCACACAGGCTGGGGGGTAGAGGGAGGGTAATATAACTTATTTGCAGAATCCTGCCTTGGCAAACAAACTGTTTTTGTACTCTGCTGCAGAAAAGATACTAGGTTAGAGCGGACTTTTACTAATTAGTATAGCTATGTAGTCCTCTGTCCATATTCTCTCTTCTTGAGTTTGTTTAGTTCTTTAATTCTTCCCATGGCTTTGCTTGGTTTGTCTTACGTTGCTCGGGCTTCTGAGTGGTTGTATCTTCCAGCACCAAACCAACCTTCCTTCTCTTTTTTTCCTTTGTAGCCTGTTTTCTTTTAGCTCTGTTTTGGACACTGTGTTACTCAGACCTAAAGAAAAGAATGACGTAGAGTATTACAGTGAGACTCAAGAGCTGTTGCGGACAGAGATTGTGAATCCTCTGAGAATGTAAGTACAGGCGTGAACTGGTCTCTGGTCTAATACAAATTTTACACTAGATCCTGCTGTGTGTGCATCCCGTTGCAAACCTGAAAAGTTTGGCTACCTGCTGCTGCCGGTCTGTGCAGTTGTGGGGTTTTTAAGTATTTTTACTTGTTCTTCATGGTAAATTTAATCAGTGCTAGCGGGAAATTCTTTGGCAATAAAAGTATTTTCACTAGTCTGTATTTGGAAATGCAATCAGCATAAAGCTATTGTAAAATTTGCATAGGTATAATCACAAAAGCATTGACAAATATAAGTTATATTTGTTCACAGCATTCGTATTTATGTGTTTTTAATGCTGTTGTTCTTGACAAGAAGGTATTTGGGTTATCTTCTGTGGAGTTTCACAATTTGATAGATTTGATGGGGCTTCGTTTCGTTAATTTTTACATGGGGTCTGCAAGTGGTCAAAATACTTTTATTAACAGAAATTAATGTGAGCTTTGTAATTCCTTAGGCACAATGAACAAAGGAAATAGGACAAAATCTGCACGAAAAGTTACTCGCCTTAATTTTTTAAAAAACATGCATATAATACAGTTGTAGTTCTGAAATTCTGTGGGCTGTCGCTGAACAATTTATCACAAAACTTTACTTTTGATTCGTGATATAAAAGGATGGCTTCTGAACCCTTGTTCTTGTAAGGGTGTGTGTCCTTTGCCCGGTGTGTTCTAGGGCTCTGGGGTACAGAGAGTGGGGCACACACCAAGTAGTAGAAATCTGAACTGGCTGAGAAGACTCAAAGTCTTACTTTTTCTACCTTTCCACCAGGCTTAAAAGTTTCTTTGCATTTTTTGTAAAGCTTTAGAGGAAAAGATTGAATGCTCGAAACTTCAGCTTCTTACATCAGCAGTACAACTCTGTATCTTTTTCTCAAATATTGGAATATTTTTCATTAACAAAACAACTCCCACAGTGCTGTTGTTATGTGACATTTTGAAAGTGATGTATTAAGCGGTGTAAATTACAGTGAAAACAAATCAAAAGTAGTTGACTGACAAATCAGTAAACAGTTATACTGGTAAGTTAATGTTTAAAAAGAGCTCTTAAAGGTAATGTAAGAACACTGAGCACTGCATAAATTTATAGTGCATTAAAGAAAAACCTGGAAATTAGATTGAGTATGAGGAGTCAATATATAGTTTTGAAGAAATACTGTACACTGTTAAAGGAGGATCTGTGAGCCTGTATTTCAGCATTTAAGACTGGGGTCTTTTTTCTGTTTCTCTGACTTTATCACAAACTAGCTAATAGCTTATTAAACCCATTTATCTTAGATATGGATATGTATGTGCTACAAAGATAATGAAACTGAGGAAAATACTTGAAAAAGTTGAGGCTGCGTCAGGATTCACTTCAGAGGAAAAAGGTAACTGGGGATCTCTTCCTTTCTTTGAGATTTGTAAGAATTGTAATATGACAGAACTGAAATACCTTGCTATATAATCATACCAGAACACAGCACACAGCTATTTCTGTGTAGCAGTAATATCTCTGCCAGAGATTTCAGTGACCATTGGGTGGTAAAAAGGTCTTTTCTGCTTCCGCGGGTTTGTGAGGAGCCCTCACTGAACACTTTCTGCCGTTAACAGTCTTTCACTGACTGGATTTCATTTTTGCCTTCCTGTGCCCATGTAACTCCCTTCCAGCAGTTAGGGGAGATCTAAGGCTCTTCCTCAGAAGTTAAGACACTGATAAGGCTGGGGTCTTGTCCTCTTTCAAAATGTCACTTTGGTCCCTGAGGAATAATCTTTCCACTACAACATTTCATTGTCACAAGGATTATACAGTATTTTAAGAAATAAAATGTGTAAATCATGTTATAAAAGTCAGTTCCCAACCTTTTGATCATCTGCTGTGTATAATGATTAATTAGCATTGTATTATGTAGCTGGTTTGTTTTTGTTTGGGAGAACACTACTTTCTTTGTAAACACTAAATGCTGAAAACCGGTGTTTATTGCAGTTAGTGGCAGGAAGAGAAATGCACCAGAAACTCCTAGTGTTGGGGGAGAATAGACCTCTGGGAGGCCAGTGTTGGCTGAATTCTTGATTAGACAACTTGGTCTCTAGTTTAGATGAACTTTGTACTATTTTGTGGTTTTTATGGTCACTACTCCTCGCTGCTTCTCTGCACTTTCACTGTTTTCTTTTAAAAGCTTTTATTTCTCCTGGAAAAGTTGTGTGGTGCCAAATGATTCCTCTGAAATACAGAGCATCTTTTTAATCTTTACTGGAAAGCTTTGTTACCCTGTTGAGCCTGTCTCTCTTGCTAGGGCCATTTGATACCAAAAGAGTAAATAGAGCTTTGTGTCATGAAAATACTCGTGGTTTGTCGTAATCTTAGTGTGTTAATAAAGCTGTAAAAATGAACCTTTACTGTTCCTATTAAAATTTTCAAAACTGTCATTCAGAATCAGTCTGATGTATCTAGTTTTGCATACTAATGACTTTTTTCCTCCCTCCCCTAGATCCAGAAGAATTTTTGAACATTTTATTTCACCATATTCTAAGAGTCGAGCCACTGTTAAAAATAAGGTGAATCTTTTTTCTTTGTTGAACTCATCTGTTTGTAGAGGCTGATGAGGAGAGACTGTCTGCTGCCTTTCAAATTGGGATAGCTCTTAGATCACCTTTGACTTTAGATTTGTTATTTCTAAGAAGATTCAATATATATTGACAAATTTGACACTATTTCCTACCTTTTCTGGTAGGTGGATTTTGCCTCGCTGGTCTCTTTGTTGCAAAGGCTCATGGATATAGTTTCATGAGACCTGGACAAAGCTCCCCTGTCCTAGTGCTGTGTGCTTGAAGCCTTCCTGTTAGTTACGCTGCAGAAGGGCTGCTGTAAGAGGACCCTCCAGCACTTCTTCTTGTGGCTTAGAGCTCCTCATTTCTGGGACAAGCTGCAGAGATTGCTGAATCGCTGTTTAAGCCATAGAAACCGTTTTGCATTTCTTCTTTAAGGCTAATGAAAATATTTCAATGGTTTGGCTTGATCAAGTTTGGCTTCTCTTTATCAAAGTAAGAGATGCTGGCATTTATGTATGCCTTCATTCTTGACTGTAGCACTACAAGGATTCAGCTGTCGTAACAGGTAGGGATTGTTGCTCACTGCTGTCATTCTGCTGGCTGGCCCCTGATACTCCAGGGTTCGTTGCTGCATTCTGCAGCAGCAGCAGTGCTGCAAGGCATTTTTCGTATGGTTTTTCATTCCTTTCCTCATCGCAGGAATTGTATTAGTTTATATGTTGCCTTAGCTCAGTGGTGTGTGAGGTGTGTCTAAGTGCCCGCTGTCTGGGGAGCTACAGCACCGTAACTAGAGCATCAGCATGTGGTGTGCTGCAGCTCACTGTGTAGGTGCTGTTGGCGTGTACTGAGGCTGTCTTTTGTTGGGAAATTTAGAAGAAGTTTGTAGGTCATATCAGGAATTTGAAACTGTGTTCCTGCTTCTGGCTAGACAAAGCTTTATGTAATCTACTGTTAGGTTAAAAAACCCAAAGCACGGTAACTAGTAACTTCAACATGTGTTGGGGTCTATATAGGAAAGTGTTTAGAGAATCGCTTGCTGTCTTAAGACCCTCACAGTGGTTGTTACTGCCTTGCTTCAATTCTGTGAAATACAATGTGCTGAGAAACCCCTGTGGCTAATGTATTATTCTGGTGAGACACCTGGGGTACAATACTATAAAATAGTAGTATTTATTATTAGAGTAGATTTTCGTGTGAGAATGTATTTTTAGCTTTTGGTAGTTACCAGGTGTGCTGCTGTGGCAGAAATCACAGCTGAAAGGAGTGAAGTAAAAGTAAGAGAAGATGCCTCTTATTCCACTTGTATGTTTCTGCACTGTTGTCCATATTTCTTTAATCCCTCTTTTGGCTTTGGAGGTTTTTGTCATGTCTGTGCTATACAGAGAACAGAATTTACATTCCACCATTCAGCTTTTAGCACTGAAGTTGGTGTCTTGTCAGAAGTCTCTCTTCTTAGAAAGCTTAAAAGTAACAGTAATAACTTTGTGCATCATATTCTTAGAATCCTGTAAACACCTGAGTACTTTAAAACGCAGTGTTGTCTAAAACACTGGCTGGGGTGGGAGGAGTTTATTGTTTATAGCAAATTGATGATAGTTCCCAGGAATTTCATTCCAGGAACTTTGACACTAGGCTGAAACAGCTCCTACCTAACTCTTTTCTTTTGCTATTTGAGGCCAGTAACTCCTACATGTTTTTTCTCCATGATAGCAAAATCCATTTCTTCAATGTGAGCAGGGTCTTCTATATCTTTCCTTCTGTCCTTCCAGAGTATAACTCTGGAATCTTGCTAACTATATAGCAAGTCTAGCAACACTGGCCATCTACGCGAGACTTCCACGGCGGGAAGCAGTGTAAATATCTCTCTGATTAAAAGGAAACATTTCATCAAACCCAGTCTTTTTTTTTTTTAACTTCTTATTGGGAATGTCATACTGAAGAGAATTATTGTTGTTCCTTTTGATGCTTTATTACTGACACTCTTACTTGTCTTTCCAATGAAAGCTGCTTTATTGTGTTGCGGTTTTTGATGCATGCGCTCAGGAAGTATTTCTCAGTTGGTAGTTCAGTAATGCATAGACAGATGTTTTTAAAAGATGCTCTGAAACTTATACTGCTATTATTTCTTAAGTAAGTTTTTCTACAATCAGTCCACGCTTAATACTTGATTTCTTATCATCTAAGGCATTTTGTTGTTGCTGGCTTTTTTTTTTAAGCAATATATTTCAATGCAGAGAGGATGTTATATAGATTATTTTCTGGTAGATGTTATTTTCCTAGTAAAATGCAGTCATTGGTACAGTAGAGCTTCAGAATCTGTGTTTTTTTAAATCTGTTTTTAGATCAGCAGGTCAGAAAGTACAAGATTGTTACTTCTATCAAATTTTTATGGACAAAAATGAGAAAGTTGGAGTCCCGACAATTCAGCAGTTACTAGAGTGGTCATTCATCAACAGCAACTTGAAGTTTGCAGAGGTTGGTGACAGCTGTTGCTTTGTTAGAAGTGATGATTCCTTGATATTTGTCTCTTCAGCAATGGGACAAAAGTAGGACTTGGTGTGGAAAATGCAGACATGTTGGAAACAGGAGCACTAAGTCAGTGGTTGCCTACGTTACTGAAATATTTCAAGGTTGACTTAATGACATGAACAGACTGAATTACTAGAACTGCCGATGGGGAAGTGCAGTCCAGTATATTTAGTATCATACTTGTGTGTAACTGGGACTTTAAACATTTGACGTTGATTTTGATGCCACTTTACTGGGTTTTTTAGACATACTTTCTCTCAAAGCCTTCATTTTGGTTTGCTGACCGTCTTGTTAAGTTGGAGTCAATAGACTGCAAGTTTAAATAACAGGAATATGTTTATTGTATTTGAAGTATGTCTCTAAATTTAGGTAATTATCTATCTCGAGCTCATTACATTATATTCTGGCATTTTATGTAGGCACCCTCTTGCCTGATTATCCAGATGCCGCGGTTTGGAAAAGACTTCAAAATGTTCAACAAAATTTTTCCATCCTTGGAATTAAACATAACAGACTTACTTGAAGATAGTAAGTATGTAACACTGTGGTGTGTAAGAGAGTTGTTGAGTGTGACTAACAGTGACAGTAAGTACTCCTGGTAGTTCTGAGGTTTAGTTTTTTGTTTTTATTAAATAAATTTAACAAGGCAGCGTGGAATGTTCAGGCTGAGGAAAAAGCCTGAATCTTCTCGTATCAATTAAAAGCTGTAATTCAAAAGAACATAGAGAATATAACTTGCTTGATTATTTAATTCTTGAGTACCTCTACAACTAAACTTATTTCAAGATGGTGGTGTTAAAATCGAGTTATTAGCAGCAAAACAATTCATTAATATGGCAGGCAGGAAATCCTAAAAGCCAAGTGCAGCACCGAGACTGGTTAACAGGAAAATGATGATTAAGTTTCATTAGTTTTCGTCAGTTTGTGCAGCTTGTTTCTAAGCTTTTTGTCATTAGCTAATGAAAATAGAAGAGAACCTGAGATGAGTACGTAAACCTACAGCATGTAGCGATGGAGCATTTTTCAGCTCTAAACCTGTGACTTGTTTAGGACCTAAATTTCTGATACTTGTCATTCACTGACTTTTTTTTATTGCATTACCTAAAAAAAGACACATGGTTTTAAATTAGAGATAAGAATTAATAAAACTGCTAAAATTGATTAGGATAATAGCTGCTGAAACTGTCATGACCTTTTCTTTCATTGTCTTGGCCATCAGCTTAGGCTGTTGGGTTTTTTTCTGGTGTTGACAGACACAGGGGCTAAACTGGTTGTACCAATACCAATAGAGAGAATGAACTCCATTTAAAACCCTGTTTTTACTTGTGCATGCAGTTCATAAAACTTGAAAAACAGAAGACTTACCGCTCTAACCCTTTTTCTCTTATTTCGTATTATGTCAAGAGGAGGAAGTTAAATACAGTGGTACACTTCTGCTTTGATTGGCAACCTGGTTTTAGCTTTTTTTAACATAGTGTTTTTCTCTATTTAGAGTAGTAATCCTCTCTCCTTTCCATACCCCATCTTAAAAACCAAAAAAGCCTCCCCAGATTGGAGACTAATATCTTCTTTAAAAATGCAGCTCCCAGGCAGTGCCGTATATGTGGAGGGCTTGCCATGTACGAGTGCAGAGAATGTTATGAAGATACTGACATTTCTGCTGGGAAAATCAAGCAGTTCTGCAAAACGTGCAATACACAAGTAAGTTGTTGTCTTTGTTATTCTACATGGGTTTAACCCAAATGGTACATGCTGTAATAATCAACAGAACATAGTGAGACTTTCACCAGAAGTAGCATAACTGCGCCCACCAAGTGTTGCCTTTGGTGACAAAGCAGGAACTCGCTTTGCCCTGCAATGGATTCATCAACAGTTTCTTACTGAAAACACGGCAACTGCCAAATCCAGGACTGAACACAGTGAAGTAGTAATCGTGGGCAGCTGGGAATCTGTTTCCTGTCACCTGTTTTATATCCTCATTTTACATACACGCTACCTTTCTTGACTCGGTAAGTTCATGACATAGAACCGTTTAATTTTGAGAGCTGTTTGGTAACTTGCACGAAGCTGCCACGATTTGTTTTCAAGTCTGAGCACAGTACAAAGCTGTTGCATTAAATCTGACCTTCCCTCTAACCTTAGATTTGCATTTTCTGGGCAATACTGAACTACATTGGTGGGGAAAAAAATAGAAGAAACGTTTAATCTGCTACTGTTACCACATTTCCTCCTCTGTTCAGCAGTAATGTTCTTCTTACCTTTGTTTGGCACTGAAAGAAATAATTTTATGGGGTGTTTTTTCCATTCTGGAATACCTCTTCAATTGTAGGTTCATCTTCATCCCAAGAGACAGAGTCATAAATTCAATCCATTGTCACTACCTAAAGATCTTCCAGACTGGGACTGGCGACACGGCTGCATCCCGTACCAGAAGATGGAGTTGTTCGCTGTTCTCTGCATAGAAACAAGCCACTATGTAGCTTTTGTTAAATATGGGAGGGATGACTCCGCCTGGCTTTTCTTTGACAGCATGGCAGATCGGGATGGTAGTAGATCTCTTATTTATTCTTATTAATGTTCACTTAATTTTTTTACATATATTACTATTGTAAATTTCAGTGCCTATTTCTTAATGTTTTGGGGATATTAATATCATTCAGCTTGATGTACCTGATGCTGGGACACTAATCTTGACTCAGCCTTACCTCAGTGCATTGATTTCATAGCAGCCACTGATTTGCACAATCTGAATTTCACCTAAATTGGGCACCTTAGTAAGTAGATGGTAGAGAAGTAACTGCAGAAGTTTTCTAGCGGGACTCCTTATACATTTTTCTATACTTTTCAAGTTTGGCAGAGAGAATTAATTTTAAATAATCAGTTGCAGGAATACAGTCTTTCAGTCTATATCTAAGTAGATGTACACAATTATCAGATAGTATGAAAATATTTTTATTGCTTTTGCTTAAACTACTTAATGTAGGTGTCTTTAGAATAAAAAATAGTCACACATTACACCATTCATGCAGTTCCTTTGAGCCTTTTTAGAATTATCAGTGGAAAACTGTTACTTGTGATAACACAAATGTCAGTAAAATGAGTGTTCTCTTAGATATTGCTGCATTGAACAGACAGTCCTTATTTAAAAACACTATTTCATTCTCTTGCCTGAGAAAAACAGTAATAGATGCAAGTGTCAGACTCATAGGAACAGGTCTTTGTATGAAGAATTTGTGAGCCCCTCTGTTACAGTGTGATTTTGGGAGTGGGAGAAGAATCTCACCTCCTGTTGAAAATGAAACTGCTGCAGGATTAAAGTCTCTTACAGCAACCCCAGAAGGCAACTCCACTTTGTTTTGGAGTGCTTGAAATGTGCGTGACTCAGGTCTGTAAAGAACCACGTGATTTCAGGAATGTACATCACAGGAGATACTCAGTAGGTGTATCTCCTGCTGATCTTTGGGGTTTTTGTATCACAAATATTCTTCTTCAGCCAGTGCTATAGCTGAAAAATATCTGCTGGGGAAATCGGTCATGGATGTCCATACTTCTGTTGTTTGAATTTGCTCATTTCTACGTGGAAAATGGCAGCAGCAAACACTGCCTTAGTCTTGCAAGTCAGTTACAGACACTCATGGTTTAGAAATTCATAACTGTTACCAGTTGTCATGTTATTAGCAAATTCGGTAGCACTGAGGTGGAGTATGTGTTCAGGTCCCTCTCCCAAAGTCATCCGGAATTTTTAGTGTTAATGTAAACCCAAATTTCTTGGTTCTGTTTGGTGGTGGTGTGGGTGTTTGCCTGTTAGTAAACACTACAAGATATTCTGACGCCAAATGTGATTTTTCTTAATGATACACTTTTCATGTACATCTACCCTGCAGTAGTCCAGAATGGCATATTTAGGTTTTTTTAGAAGGCATTTTCAAGAACCGATGATGCCCTCATAATTGAAGTACATTGTAAAGAGTAAATGTATGTAGATGCTGTCCTAATCTGTTTCTTTTTCTTTCATTACGGTTAAAAGGAGGTCAGAATGGCTTTAACATTCCACAAGTTACCCCATGTCCAGAAGTTGGTGAATACCTGAAGATGTCTCTAGAAGAATTACACTCACTGGATTCCAGAAAAATCCAAGGTTGCGCGCGAAGACTACTTTGTGATGCTTATATGTGCATGTACCAGAGTCCAACGATGAGTTTATACAAATGACCAGTGTCCTCTGGAAAACTGAAGAAACAGGATAGAGTTATTGACTATTGCATTTGCTGCGTTTTTTGGTTAGTTTTAATGCAACCGTTGCTGGCAATGGATGCGATGATGAGGAAGAAGTTGACTCTGAGAGCGAAAGGATTATGTTCCAAAAACTACACGTGGAGTTCTGTAATTGAAGTATTTAAGCATTATGCACTCTAGGAAGTGTGCTTGTGTGTGTTTGTTTTATAAACAAAGTCTAAGTGAAGTTACTAAAACTTAAAGCTTTAAGTGCATTGATTATACACAGGCTTTTTTGAAATGTCAAAGGCGGAATTATATCAGGAGAAACCTCCTTAGTCCATTGAGAATGTAAAGATAGGGAGTGTTCTTGCTCAGTGTATTTCTGTGGACCAAGGATGATGATTCTCTTGTGTTTCTCTGCCCTCCCCTCTCACCACTTCTCCCCACCCTTGATCTTTTTAGCACCACAGATTCTCGAGAACAACCTCAGTTTCAGTAAGATAAATTTTAGACTGTTCATTGCATATTAATTCTGTTCTGTTATCTGTCTACTACATTCTTTTCAGTTCACACATTTGCATCTTCAAAAATTAATGTTCATTTAAAGATCTGAATTCCTATCTTGTGAAAATCAAGCACACAGATTTGCTATCTGTTAACTTGCAATTTTTGGAGGGGAAAAAGAGGAGAAGAGGGTATTAAGGGGAAGCATAATTGCTGAAATATAAAATTAGCAATGAAAGTTAACAGATGTCTTTTTCTAAGTGTCTATTTTTAAAGAAACAAAGCAGTCTGGAACAGAACAGCAACTATATACAAATGATTCGAGGACAAAACAATAAAAGAGTGGATTGCCTCAGGGAATGTTACTGAAGTGGATTCTAGTCCTTGGTAAAACAAAACTGACTTTTCTACAGTATGTTAAGCTACTACCTGGGAATCTGTTGTACATCTTGACTCTTCATTTCAGGAATACTAATGAATATTAAACATCTCTGCCTGGAAAGAGGAAACTATAAATAAAAGTAGATCAGAGTTTTACTGTATACCAAGTACCTAATGAAACCTGACTTGAAAAGCTGCAAAACCTGTGTTGATGTAAAATACTCTACTTTGAAGTCTGTTGGCTCCTGTTTGCAATGAAATACTGTTGTTTTAGTTGCTTTTTAGCTACTTCTGTCTACACTGACTAGCAAACATGCAACTCTATATATACAGTAAAATCTGGTTGTACAAATTGCATATATGTGAGCTGTACATTTTCAACTCTAAGATGCTTTATATGGAAGACTTCCTTTTTGGGATCAAGTCTATATAAGGAGAGGTCACAAAATGCAACACAGGAAAAGGCACTTTGAAAAAGCCGGTGTTCTAAAGATAACAGAGGCTGATCCCCTATTGTAGAAATGTGGTTACTTTGTTCTTCTGGGAAAACCTGAAATCTTTCTTTGGGACACACTCTGCCACAGAACAGTACTAGAGAGAAATTTGAAAATTATTCTTGAAGGACTAATCTGTGTAAAGTGAGGGGTGCTGAGAGAGTTATCTGCTCCATTAGCTATTGCATGAAGTGTGCTCTATTTTTTCACTCTCAAGAGAAAGGAAGTTATTAAAAGTGTCACTGTTGCTTTTACCTCTGATACTCTCCTGGCTTCCGTGTTCCTTTGCCTTATTTATCTAGTCTGTGCTCCTTGGCAAAACTCTATTTCTTTATATAGTTTCAGTCCTACTACAACCTTTTAAAAGACTCTCTCTTTGTTTCTTCATTACTGAGCTCTTGATTTCTTTCTCTCCGGAAAAATTCCAGTGAGGCTTTAGGTGATGGATTCTATAACCATCTGCCAGTGGAGAAGTTATTGTCCATTGGCTTGTCCCTGGTTACACACCATCCTGCTCTGGGACGGCAGCTGCGGGTGCTCAGAGGTGGCATCAGAGCAGCCCCAGAGGCATCTGTAGGCAGTGTAAGGTACAGACTGGCTCCAGGCTTGGCTGGGCAGCTGGTACTTACTCCAGTGGGCTCGAGAACACTTAGATGGTCTGAGCAGAAAGCACCTACCCGTGGCTGCATATTGAAGAGGAAGTTCAGCCCCAGCCTCCAGGCACCTCAAGGGCTGTTAAAGAAGGGGAGGCTTGGGGGAAAAAAAAAGAAAGGCAATAATACTCTATAGAACAGGCTCTCAACTTGCTCTCAACAACGTGTGATACCTTGTTTGATACCTTCGCTCCCCTGGCCCCATTGTGACTCTGAGCAGGGAAGTAGTTACAGGCATCGCCCCTTCTGACCAAGAAGCAAACATAAAGGCTTTACAAAATGAACAAGCACAAACCTATGTACCAACGAGACCAATTTGAATGTCTGGATTTTTTCTCATCCACATCCCTATGTTTATTTTCTAGTTTTTTCCCAATGTGTTAAGTTTCATACGTCTTCCACTTGGTCATCTCTCATCGTACCTAAAGTTAGCGTTACCTCTTCCTGCCTGACCACAGAGAACAGACGTGGAACTGGTAGTGCCAGACGTGGACTTGGTCACCATATTAAAGTTTTCTAGATGACAAATCTTGAAGCACAATATCCACTCTCTTTCACAACTGCAACTATCCAAGAATCTCTTTTTTTTTCCAGGATATATATTCTAAAATAGACGGGTGTAAATGAGCTGCTTGGCAGCTTGCCTCCAGCCCTTGCAAATGGAACAGAAGTTGTGTGACCTCTTCCTGTGGCATGTGGAGAGAACGTACAGAAGAACTGAGGGTGTTTAAACACATTATTGTGGCTGCTTCTCGGTGACAAACACTGTGTTTTGAAATGCCAGCAGCACTCAACTGCTTGCATTTTGTACTACTTTATATTACTGCAAAACAGTAAATAGTTTTGCAAACAGTCTATGCGGCTAGCTCTTGCTTATCAGTTGAGAGGGCAGAGATATCTTCTATGGCACACAAAAAAAAGGAAAAAAAAGTTAGTTTTTGACAACTAACTCATCTTTTAAGCCAAAAAATATTGCTTTATGATATACTGCATCAGATTGGAGATAATCTGGCACTATAAATGAAACATGGAAACTAACCTTAATTTTTATTTCCTTTCTCAGAAGGGAGCACACAGAAGAGTAGTTCACTGTGAAAGCAAAATTATACAATAACTTGTATACAAGTGTAAGAAACTGGTTTAAGCCTTCAGCATGTATTGTAGGGGAACTGAATAAGCTATTTTGAAGAAACAGCCTGCATTTTAAAGCATCTACTGCTGTTAAATGTAACGCCCAAAGATTCCAGTGACTAAGCACCGACTTTTATGTGTTTAATGCATTTGGGAACCTCCCAGTCAGTTCTTTTATATAAGGTGAATGTGCCCATAAATTAATAGCACTTAGAAGATTGCTTCATGGTTCAGTTCTTAAGTATTGCTAATAATGGCCTTAACCTGGAGTAGGAAAACATGGTTCCTGACAGGCTGTAAAAATGTAAAGTTGCATAATATATAAACATTCATAATCAGGGAGAAAAATGGAACCCCTGTACAACCCTCAGCCCCCTACTCTGCTCATCACTTTTAGAAATAGGGGCTTAAATCAGTAGAATATTGAACGAATCACTGTGCCACTAAATGCTTGCTTATTTTGAACATAGAAGGTAAAGAGAAAAAAGATTAGTTAAAAGCAATGCCTTATAAATTACTAAAAAAAAAAAAAACATCCAAAGAAAGACACCCCCCCCAGACCCAGAGTAAACTACATCAGAATGCTTGTCTTTGGGATTGGGAGATAACTGGAGAATAAAATACAAAAATATGTATGTTCAGTGAAGGTCTTTCTAATATCTGTGATCCTGAGTCTGTGCTCTTGACAATGTAGTTCTGTGTTTGTACTAAGCAGCCTGTGAGAGTTCCATTTTAAGCAAGTGCTGTGTGTAACAGGAATTACTCCTATTCAGCAGTGGCTCATTGCGATGCACTTATTTTTCTTGTGCACTTCATACTCCACTGCACAGCTGAACTTGGTCACCACGATCCCCAACAACAGCCTGTTTAATACAATACTAAGGCACAACATGCTGCAAACCAGAATGTTACGGTTTCAGAACTGAGTGGGTGTAAAAAAGCAGCTTGAAAGCTTTGTGTATTTTTACTGCTGTAACAAAGCATGTTTTTCTCTGTTCTTGCTGTTTTGCTAAATAAACATCCCATGTTTTGTGCACAAATAGTCCTTAAACTTACAAAGGCTGGCTCTGAGAATGAGTTAGGGAAAGAAACTGTTGTATCAGGTTGCCCTAAATAAGCCTTAACTACACCCCCGCCTCCAGCGGTAGAGTGGAATTAGCTGCTGCTGGAAAGGAATGTACCATGTGGTCTCTCTAATAATCATTAATATTAATTAAAAATATTATTCTTATGGCTCTATTCACTTCTTTGGGGGCTTGGAGTTTTGGGAGTGTCAGGAACAATAATGATTAGAGTGTGGAATTAGCTTGTTCTGTGTGCTCAGAGGGAATTCTTTTCACGTGTCTTTGATAGTCTCTCAACATTTTGAGGAAACAGGAATTGCTGTACTGTATGGAGGCAGGTCTCAGTGTACTGCCTGTGTCTTACCAGTTAGTAGGAAAAGCTGTTACAGCTAACACTACTTTGCCTGAAGGGAAAAATTATTTTGTTTTTAAACGCTTAGTGCACTACCTTACCGACCCTAAGGGATCAGCCCCTCCTGGGATCCTGCTGGAGCTTGTGGTGCTTCCACAGCTACCACTGAGAAGAGCTGCTCCCCACGGCTGCCTGGGTTCTTGAGCTAGAAAAACACTGCTGCCCACTAGTTCTATGGGTAATTTCTTTTAATTTCCTGACTGTTGTACTACTAATACTACTGAAGAAAAAGTCTTACCTGGGACTGCAAAATGAATGCTGTCAACTTGTCTTTTAAAAAATCTTAATCTTACTGCAAATACTTAACCACTTTATAAAAATACTTGCCAAATCTATTTTTACTGTGTTAACCACTTCTACAATGTAAAGGGTTTGGGTGTTTTTTTAAACTGAGCTTTTCATTTGCAATAAGAAATTATTTGACTTTTTAAAAGCTAAAGCCGAGCCCTCCTGTGAATCACTGTGGGAGAAAAACCAAACAAAAAACCGCTGCTCAGAACATCTCGCTCACCGTTTTCATTCCATCAGGGTTTATGGTGGGTAGAGCTGGGCTCCCGCGGGAGCTTTGCCTGTACTTCGGGTGTCCGGTCACAAGAGGGCAGTGCCTGGAAACGTCTTGCCTGTTCCCAACCCACGCCGCCTAAAATCGAAGGCTTACGTTCATATGTGGCTGTGCGGCCACTGTAATCCCTGCCCCCCTTTCGGGCTGATGTTATTAGGTACATATACAACTTTCCCAGGTTTATAAATTTCAAACATACACCAAATCTGGCGCAGCGTGTCCTTAGCTCAGCATTGCAGCAGGTGCAGTTCCCACGGACCAGCCCAGAGGTGGGTGACAAACAAGGTGGGGTGAGTCCTGCGGGAGCCCCGGGCTGGGCAGGGGGTCCTTGGGGCCCTGCTTCTCCCAAACCCGCACGGTGCAGGGCGCCAACAACCGGAAACCGCATTTTATGGCCCTAATGGTCAAATTTTGCAGCTGATTGACCTGTATATGCAGAAATCTGAGAGTGGAGATCATTATTTATTAATCAATTTTAGTAATTAATTATGTGAAGAAAAAATTTGAGGGCTTTTTGGGTCTACCTATTCTCTATATGCATTAATAACTGAAAAGTGAAGTAATCTCTGTGTGTATTTTACTGTCTCTGACTCCCCACGGCTCCATTTGTTGGTTGCAGTTGACACTGTCTCACGTGAAGCCCCAGACTGCCGCCCCCGCAGTGGGTGAGCTACAGCCTCCCTAACGCTGCCACGGGATGGGGCCGGGCCTCCTGCCCACACCACCCTTCTGGGCTCTCTCTGCTCAGGGGATGGTGACCCACAATGAGCCTAGAGCCCAGAACACGTTTCAGTACACCGCCCCCAAAGCTGGATACCACCTGCCCACCTCTCTTGAGGCAACCCTCAAAAGAGGCAACAATGGAGTCATAGAATCAGAGAACTGTCCAGGTTGGAAGGGACCTTTAAGATCATCTAGTCCAACCATCAACCTAACTCGGATAAAAACCATCATTAAACCGTGTCTTCTAAGCACTGTGTCAACCCATCTTTTGAACACCTCCAGGGCTGATGCCTCAACCACCTCCCTGGGCAGCCCATTCCAATGTGCAATAACCCTTTCAGTGTAAAAATTGTTCCTACTCTCCAATCTGAACCTCCCCTGGTGCAACTTGAGGCCATTTCCTCTTGTCCCATCACCTGTTCCTTGGGAGAAGAGACCGAACCCCCCGGCTACAGCCTCCTTTCAGGGAGTTGGAGAGAGCGAGAAGGTCTCCCCTCAGCCTCCTTTTCTCCAGGCTGAACACCCCCAGCTCCCTCAGCCTCTCCTCACACGACTTATTCTCCAGACCCCTCACCAGCTCCGTTGCCCTTCTCTCCAGCACCTCAATGTCTTTTTTGTGGTGAGGGGCCCAAAACTGGACACAGAGTTATCTTATGCTGTGACATGGTAGGTACACATTAAGGGGTTTTGGATAGCAAATAAGGTGGTTTTTTCCCCCTTTCCCACTGATGTCCACTTAAGCCCTTGTTTAGTCAACTAAGTGCTTTGTGGGAGGGGTAGTGGTGGGAAATGCCATGAGTCCTCTTGAACTTTGCCACTTGGTGTTCAGCCCGGCTTTGGGAAGGGCCCTGTCTCCACGGCAGCACAGCCCGGGGCTCTCTGTGCCAGGCAGGAGCGACATAAATACAGCTCCCATAGGTGTGACACCCTGACACCCCCACCGACGGGACGGCAGCCCCACTTTAACCAACCGCCCTGCAAACATCCCACCTTCAGGTTTCCGATTCTTCAGGAGTCTTCTCTTCCCATCCTGTTCATCCTTCATTTTCAGCTGATTCCCTCTTCCATGAAGAAAAGAGACATCTGGAAATGTAAAGATAATTGCGTATGTTACATAGTGATTTCTTTTTAAACAGTCTATAAATTGGCTAGATTCACTTTCACTTTCTAAGGAGAGCAGTTTGTCTCTTCTAGCGCTCACACCTTCAGCTGCTATTCACTGCGTAGCAGCTCCCATTCCACCCTGCCTGGTGGGTTTTGTTTAACCATGCAAATTTCCCACCTACCAAAGTAATTTGCAAAGGTAATTTTGTTTCTACTCATCTATTACAATAAATCAATGAATAAATAAATTATAATGCAGCAATTAAATGCATAATGAGATGGGCAACAACTATTAATAAATGCAGAGCTAGTTGCCCAAAGGTGAACAGACTTCCCTCTCTTCTTACCAGTCAGGTAATGATCTGTCTACGATGGAGAAACAAGCAGTTGCTAAACATGTAAATGAAACCAAGGGATATATGATTTCACACTATAATGCTGTTCTTCAGCCTCATTATTATTGTCCCATTATTGGTTCTTCTGTGACTTTTCCTCTGAATATTTAAAGACCGAGAGGGGATATGCAATTATTTTTAAACATCCTTCTGCCAAATGACTCTCTGAATGAACCCACTGGTAACCAAACTGGTGCAGCACAACTGAGGTTTATCCCGGCAGAGCTATTACACAACCAGTGTTGAGCTGCAGGAAAAGCCAATAGAAAATGCTGAAATTCCATGAGGAGTGCAAATACCTTTAAAAAAAACAAAACCCGCCACCCCTCCACCCACCCCACCCCCCAAAACCAAAGTAATTCAGCATTATTGAATCTCAAATCTGAACAAAGCAATACAGAGAGGGTATAAAGTTATGTGTGTATATATATATATATTTGTATCTCACTACTGCTCTCACTAGTTTGATATTGCCATAAGGAAAAAGCAGAATGATCTTAATACCGTTTTGCTGCTAAGTCTTCCTGCTGCAGTTGGCATGCTCTGTGATGCTTCACGTTTCTTCAATTCCTCTCTATCTTCAATATTTTTTCCTATTCAAAATTAATTGCCAGAGAGTTAGGATTTCATAGGAACATGCTTATTTCCTTCTTCAATAGCCACAACAGTGGACTGAGTGTCATTTTACTGCCACTTTCCTGAAAGCACATGTGCTCTCTCTCTCTCTCTGTGTCTCACCCCTCCACGTTTGTGTTTACCCACATGAATGCTTCCCCATCCGAGATCACATTATTCAAAAAAAAAGTTGTTTTTAAAGGAACGGCTGATGCATTTACTGGTTTTGTCCCAGGCTGAGCTGACTCTGGCAAGAATGATCCATTAACACGGGGCTGAGGAGATACAACATTTCCCAGAACATCAAGTTGTTTATCTAAAAATTTCCTATATTTAGAAGAATAAGGGGTTTTTTACCTCCCTTCCCCGTCGCTCCCCGCCCCCTTGCATACAGTTTGAGAATTTCAAGGGCAGCTCATTAGTTAGCAGAGACTTCCATGAAGCTACAGTGGTTGATTTATTGTAATAAATGGCAGGAAACAGAATTATCTTAGCAAATTAGTTTGGCTGATAGGAAAGCTGGCCAGCAGATAAGCCGCAGTGCTGACGTCTGACCCGACCTGCACACACTGCTGAGGGAGTTACGCTGCTTCACAGTTGAGGAGGAGTCACTACCCTTAACAGAAGCACTCAGGAGAGCAAACAAGCCAGCCACGGACGTGGCCAGGAACTGCTTGCTACCTGGAAGTGCTGGCCTTGAGACTGCCCGGCTGCTCTGCAGTTTCTGGCTAAGGTGGGAAGTATTAGCTGATCCATTCGTAGTTTTCATACAGTTCAAACACTCAGCAGGAGGCTATTTCACAGAGGAAGCTGGACAAGTTTTTTTCAACTCACATACTGCAGTCACAGAAGTTCAACTATATTTATCAGCCCTAATGAAGCAGTTTCTTTGGCTTTCCATTGCTGCACCTGTCTGGGTCTTGAAAACCCAGCAGCAGCTGGCATGAGGGGGACCTATGGAAGTCAGTTGATCTGTGGAGCTTTTACTAAAGATACATAGTCTTATATGGGATCTTTCATGCAGACAGAAACCAAAATCACCTAATTCTTTGGCAACACTCAACCGACTACTACCACTTTTCCTCTTTAGACAGGAAAAAAAAGAAATCCCAACGCCTTTAATAAATTCACAGTACATGTTATTCAGCGTTGAATGCAGCCGTCTCTGGAGTAGTGTGCAGAAGCTGTTTAAAAACAGGCAGAAAAAAACATACACGTAGACATAAAAAGCTTATATCTAAGAGGAATTTACTTTGGGAACTGTCATAAACTGCATGTGTGTGCGAGGGCACAGTAGTGATAAAATGAAACAAGATCTTGCCTGCCATACTTCACCTTGCCATTGCTCCCTGGAGCCTGACGGCCAGGGTGAGGACTGGAGGACAAAAGCCTTCAGGTGACATTACTGGTGCTGAGAAGACATTAAATGAATATAACATTTTCTAAACAGGCATTAGCTGTGCCTCCACAGGCTGAGGATGGCATGAAGAGTTTTTCAGCACTAACTCTAACTTTGCCAGCGGGCCCCAAAAGATTCTCCTCTGGCCAACTAATGCGTTTAATATATTTCATCCTTTAGAACTAATTACTCCCAAGTCCTGGGACACATTCAGTTTGGTCAGGGATCCTGACTGACCCCACAGACAAAAATTCTGGAGCTTAGTGAAGCAACTGATTTTATGCACTAAGTCAAGTCCCCATAGGCTCAAAGCTGCAGAGTCGTCATCGTAAGAGATGGCTGAGAAATGTACATGGAAGTCCCAATCCCCAAAGATAATGGGTGGTCAGTGGGTGGTCAAAGCCCTGCTGCTCTTGGGA
>JAHREE010000265.1:5242642-5456599 GCA_033628505.1 Tringa tobata
GGGTAAAAGTCCTCCCCTCCCCCCCTCCCTTATTCCCTCCCCCTCCCCCTTTTCTTTTATGGCAAGGAAAATTGCTCTTTTAACCTGTCTTCAAAATGTAATAACTTTACTTGCAACCAACCACTGTAGACCCTGACTGGACTCTGAATTATTACTGTGAGATGAAACATTTCTTTAACAAAACTGAGTCCTTTAATATCCCCCATCTCTGTTATTAGATGGACAAATGAATTTTACTTTGAACATAACATGTGGCATTGTCTGAAAATTGCCAGTATGAACTGAAGTTGGCAGGTATTTTCTTGCTCTCCTCGTCAGTGATTGCCATTTATTATATGTTGCACCTTTATCTGTCAAATACTGCAGAGCGCTATATTGATTTGTGTCTGCCGCAAAGCAAAGGTCACTTTGATCAACATACTACAAAACCAGAAAAAGTAGGGTTCTGACATTTCATTACCTGGGAAAAAAAGGACTAAAATAAATAAGAATATGTTTGAGAACAGAGCACTTCAATATCACAGTGTGCAGTAACTGTAATTAACAAAAGAACTGCTCTATTGAGGTTAAAGAGAAAAAAGAGAAGGCAGGTTTTCTTGCAGGGGCTATTCTTTACATGACTGGTTCTGTAACATTACAGCTGTGATCTTACTGAAGGGTTACATTCATTACAAATCAAATACATTGGCTTCTCAGATTCAGACTTTTAATGAGCAATGAAACTCAGGAACTCTTTAGGAATTGGGGAAGATTTTATAAAACTTCTAATATTGTCTAGAAAACCTTAATGAGACTGGGAATTTCTGTTCTATGCCCAGATGAAGAGATGGTCCCGACCTTAGGAATGGACAGTCTCAAGAGCTAAAACAAAGCACAGGAGAAAGAATTGGACCCACAGCTACGAGTGACTGGCCCGAGGTACACGAGGAGTGAAAGGCAGAGCCAAAAAACGAGGCCCAGATTTCCATTTTCTGATTCTAGTTCCCAACAGCTTGGTTGTCTTTCAGAAACAGCACACAATTTAAAGATTCGTAAGGAAAGTGGTGTCCCAGGTGACCTAGTCTTGTTATTTTTCTTTACACCCAGCGTCTTTCAGGCATCCCCTATATACTGCTTCACTGGGATCTGCAGACATTCTTCATCTTGTGGAAATAAAATAGGCCAAACCTTTCTGTGGATTTTTTTCATTCTTGCAGAAAGTTGTTTTACATTTTGGGATTTTGCTTTTAAAATCAGTGTAATTCCCCCTCCCTTTCCCTGTAGCTTTGTGCTTGTTTCTGCAAGAAAACCTGATATTTTTTCATAAAGCATCTATTTTTGCTAGTAAACATAACAATTTTGTGGGTGCTTTTTTCCCACGTGGTACCCAGATGCCTTCACTTAGGAGCTGAGTTGCTAGACTGGGCTTTTGCTGCTGCTGGATCTGGTAATTCACACCCCTGGTCTTTCTACACAGAAAAAATCAATCTCTGGATCTTACAAGTATTCCTTGTATATATTGCTCTACCTGAACACAGGCAACAAAGTGGCCAAACTGTTTTCCCATCATTACTCCTGTGCAGTTTTTTTGGTTTTTTGTTTTTTTTACTGGTTTTATATATAGTATTTAGTTCTTCACCCTAAGTCCCATTTGGATTGAAATACAGCAAGCAGTTACACCTCCGATCTTTTGTTACACCTACGATCACCAGGGTGCACACCACAGCTTGCGTGGCATATGGCAGTGCTTATCATGTCAATAACAAAGTCTGAATAATGCAATTCTTGGTTGTAATTATCTTTTATTATTATCAAGGGTCATTCCTGGGCTCTTCATCCTTTCATCTCATGTGGAATTTTGGGCTTCCTTATTAATTAAATAGCCAGTGTGATTGAATTAGCCAATTAGCTCTGCCTGAAGGGATGAGCATTGATCCAAACAAAGGACCTGATTCCACAAACTTGTTGCTTCAAGGGACAGTCTCGAAGGGAGCTGGCTGGCAAGAGTGGGTACTTGGCAAACTATTGTTTGTCTATCCCAGTTAATTTGCAATTATTAGACCAGGTAACAAAAATTTATTTGGATACCTTCCTACTGCTTATCAAACGTGAAACCTTCCATGGGGATGTTTGATATTAATAAAACTAATTTGTTTGAAAAAAACCCAGATGCTAGTGTTCTAATGTTCCCATTTTTTTTTCTCAGAGTGACTTCAAATATTCATATTGTAATTTAAAATTTGCAAAGTTTAAATTGAAAATAGGAACAGTTCTGCTGTAAAATTCTGTATCTTAGAAAACGTCCCACTAATCAAAAAATGAGACTCTGTCTTCAACAGTTACTTCAACAAGACAATGTACGTTCCCTAAGCCTAAAGCACAGACTAAAATCCCACATGGCACCAGGGCTACCCATCTCTTAAGTGTCTGTGCCTAAAAGGCACATTGGATATGTATGCAAATGCAGCTCATCTCTCTCATGCTCCACCATTCTTACTCCCTTTTTTCCTCCCTTTATCTTGACATGTTTACTATTTCTTCTACACTGTGCTTCATTGAATAGCAGATCAAACTTCAAAGCAACTTTTAGTTTGAAATTTGTTTCCAAGCTCCTAAGCTATTCTTTTTCTGACAGCAGTGGATAAGAAATTGTCACTACCACTGGTGACATGTCATCGGGAGATAGAGGAATAACAGATGGGCAGCGGTGAGATAGCAGGAAGTAACTTCTTTAAAAGACTGTGTTGATATCACCAACTACGAGAGCAGAGGTAGAATGACCCCCAGAAGGGAATCCAATCTGCTGCGCTCTTTCTGACTCACAGGTGTTTTGTCTTATTTATTTTTGTACATAGATCATATTCGATTTAAGATTGTTTGAAGTTTTAAAACCTCTATGTTAGAATTAATGGTAACTATTAGTAAGAATGAAGAAATGGACAAATGGATTTAGCCGCTATCCCCAGTGTTTTAAATGATACCACTAAAATGATAACTAGGATTGCTGATATAACTAGTGTAGCTGAATGCCATTAATAAGAGTCAAGAATCCTTGATTGCAATGTCAGATCAATGGGTTATGACATTTTGATGTCAGGCTGATAGATCTGACTTTCTCAATGAAGAATGATTGATTATGACTCTTCAAAAGTATGGCTCATTATCAGCAAATCTAGGCAACTCTTGACACCAACCATACATAACACCCATTATGGTATGTCAAAAGTCGTTGCTTTGGGTGGGTGGTCATGATTTCTGAGAAAATTAATTGTTCTGATTACTGCAAGATATTACAGTATATTGCATTAAAAAAAATAGTGCTTGCCATCTACAAGGAAAGGATCACAGAGGCAAAGACAAGACAGTGATTTTTTAGCCCTAAGTGCATTTTGTATGTAACAGATGGTCCACACAGCCCATAAGAAACCTGTTCTTTCTGATGGTAGTAGGAAAATGATATAGAGCACATCATGGGATTCATTTGCTGCTTTTAGAAAAGTCTATGAATTTTTCTTCCATACCAGGAATGACACAGACACATAAGAAAACAGATTTCTTGATTTCAAAGAGCTGAGTTAGTGTAAATTACTTTTGAAAATCTCCTCCTATGCTACACTTTTTATATTTTAAAATTTTTAAAAATGTGACTTTTGTTTATAGTCCATTACGATCCAGTCCAAAGTTTTGCTCCAGAGTATAAAATTCATTGTGTAAAATTGTTGTACAGTGGGTAACACCGGTACTGTCATGGAGAATACAATAAAAGCAGGCCATAACAATATTCATGGTAATAAAATAATGCCTGAACAGTCCAGCCCAATACCCCACTCTATACTGAGCATGACTTTTGAAAGAAATTGATATTACAAAAGAAAATACTAAATATAATTTAAAAAAGTTGTATTAAATGTGGTCTGTTCACCAATACATTATGTTTTATTGTCTCCTTCAGAATTCTTGGAAAAGCTCTGGGCCACTGAAGGAAAACCAGTCACAGCAGGAATTTTTGCCACAAGGTCTGGCAGAGTGAAAACAGAAAATAGGCAGGAAGAGACAGATTTATCTCAGGAGATAAAGCACCCAACTGCCCTCTGCTACTACCTTCTGAATCACTAGGTGTAGGATATGTAGGATTTCAAACAGGCATTTCAAACAGTTTAACATTTAACATTATATTAATTTGGCTTAGGGGTCATCATAATGTATTGACTTTCCATCTAGGACACTAAGACATTAGACAATTACAAGTTCAATAATATCTCTAATTCTGCCAAGTCTCTCCAATTATTCTGTCTCCCAAAGGACAAAGAATACAGAAACGCTTCATACTGAGAAAATTACCTTGTTTTACCAAAAAAAAAAAAAAACCACCCAGAAAAAGCTATTGTGTAGAAATATTCTTTTAAACCAGGGAAGGATCTGCTGAAAGAGATTTTTTTTCCCCCTTCTGGAAAAAAAAATGGTGTCTGGCTAAAATAAGGTGGGGATTTACTTTTGAGTGCTTCTAGTAGGAGCTGGACTTCAATATGCTGAAGTTTTGGAGAAATCAAATCTTAAAAATAGCGAACAATCACTTAATAAATAGTAGCAATTACTAAGCAATAATTTTGCAAATTCCCCTCTGTTTTGGAAGGTCAGAAAATTCTTAAGTGAATTGTGATTTAGGCATACTGTTTTATTTTTGTGGCTGGAGCACACGTGTAGGAATGGTGCTTCAGAAGTTGCAATTTCCAACACTTGCTATGCTTGTTGACCTGCTATTTCTGATGACTAAGTAGGAGGTCTCTGTTGGTTTTATGAAGTCATATTCACATATGACTAATACTTATATGCAACGCAATTTGTTCCTGCTCTGAACTAGTGCTGAGCACACATGAAGAGCTCTGCTCCGTTTTGATCTGTTCTTATTTTATGTCTATACTGATTATGTCAAGTGATTACACAAATCACAGACAGTGCAGATTTGTCCTGGATCTCTGTTGCTGGAACATCACCAGACAGTGACATCCGGATTTTTAGTTGCTGTAAATTGGTATAATTATGAGTTACTGTTTCAGGACAGCAACTGGAGCTTTATCAGATCTTAAGAAATTCTACTAACGTTACATCACCATATCGTTGCAGAGAAATCCTAGTAAGCCCTAATCAGGCCCTAAGTGTCAATTCAGGTTGGTTTTTAAAAAAAAATTTAAATTTTTTAATTCAGTTTCTTTTCTGGGGAAAAAAAAAAAAGAATTTGCAAAATCTGCCCAAACCAGGTAGATCTGATGTGATGAACAGCTCATAACCTCCTAACTGAAACATCCTAAGCAGTTCATTAATTACTGAATTTAAGCCAGAATTTTTCTTCATCCTTAACGGAGAAGTCTGTTAAAATGTAATAGTACAGCTACAGAATATTAATAGTGGGTTAACAGAGATTGCTCTGAACATCCACAGACTTCGCTGTTGCATGTTGTCCAGCTGGGGCAGTTTGACTGGATAATTTTTAAAAAGAAAAGGAGACTGAATCAGTTTACAGCAGCTCCAAGACTGGGGCTGCTGGAGAGCTAAGGAGAGCTTGAGTTCCCTCAGGAGGGTTTGCAGGCTCCTCTAGGATCCCTTCCCAGCACATCTATTTGCTGACCTCCCCCTGGAGGGGACCTGCACCTCATGCCTGCGGGCTGTCCCAAGGTGCACTGTTATTCTGGAACCGTGTAGCTGGTATTTTGCTTAAGAAGTCCCTAAGGCAATGACAAAAATACTCCAAAAAAGTAGCTAAAATTCAACCGCATGTCCTTTCTCCCTCACTGCTTCCCTTCCACCTGCTGCATATTAACTTTTGTTAATATTTTTCTTCTTGGTTTTACCTTCTTTAGACTATATCTTAATAATTTTTATTCTTCATAGCCAACAAATTAACAGTGAAGTTTCTGAAATGGCTGGCCTTAAGGGGGGCTCGATTCACCAATACACAGCCAAAACTGCCTGACGCCACCTGCTGAAAAGGGGCAGAGTTTATCATATATACGCTAAGCATCACTGGAGAGACTGTGAAGACACTCTAGAAAAGATGACAACTGCACGTACTGCTCAGACTGTAAAAAATACAACAGAAAAAAATAATGTAAAATCTACCTACTGCTGTTAAAGTTTTGTGTTTTAGTATTTTCCACATATTCATTCAAGTTACTTACCTCCATATGGTTCATCTGGAAATGATGGCTTGATTTTTGTATTGACTCGATAGTGATATATTTAGCATATATAACCTATGGCTCAGCAAACAGAGAGCAAAAAACAAGCCATGAAATATCACATCTTGTACACAAAAATGCACACCAATGGATTTTTTTTCATGATGTAAGTTTAACAACTACAGAATCAGTATTTCAACAAAGTGATTCTCAAACTGTGTTCCACAGACCACTGCTGGTCCATGAAATCATGCTCACAAGTCTGCAAGTGCAGAGGTCAGTGATACACAAAGATGAACAGTGAGGTGCAGCCACAGACCATGGACACATTCATAGACAGACCCAGAAACATCTAAACGCAGGACCAAGTCCAAGCTTGTAAACAAGAAAAGGCTGGCTTAGTACTGTATTCCAAGCACTGTTTAGCCTTGATCACCCTTGAACTCTTTGTGGAGCCGGTTCACTGTGCTTTCCTGTACGAAATACCTTCATATACGCCAGGAACATTTAGTAAAGGCAGACTTAGAAAAACCCCAAGCCCCCAGCTTATTGAGTGAGGTAGCTCATCCCTAGACTCCCAGTTTCCAGTTTTAGGCAGTATTTGGCTCTCAACTTCCAGGGAAACGTGAGCTCATGGTGACCACAGCAGCTACTTCAATCTGCAGAGCACTTGGGACAATTACCTTATTGCCTTATTCATTTCTGTGAGGTGTTAACCCAGACACCCAGGAATGGTAATTTAGATGTCATGAGGAGTTATTGAACTCCTCATGTAAGAAAGATCTGTACAATTTGCTGTGAGTGACATCTCATCTTAGTGTCACAAGGGGGTGATAGCTGGATGATAATGCCACTTGCTTGTTTCTTCACCCATGAAAAAGAAGGAAAGCCTAGCAAGAGTGGGAGCCCCTAGCAAAGCATCACAGTCATTTGTTATATTGATGATTATCTTTTATTTTTCGGACTGTAAGGATGTTTTGTGCTTGGTGCTGTACAACAACAACAAAGATGACCCTTTCTTCAAAAAGCTTTCAAAGAAAAACAGTGGTAGCCACAAAAAAAAATGGACTAACACAGTCCTGGTCAATACAGTAGTCTGTGAATTAAATTTTTGCTCATTTGCATAGTGTAAAATGAGTGTCAGTTCTGATTAGCTGAGCTTGGTTTGAAAGCTGGAAGAGCAGCACTGCCAGCACGAGCTGGAGAGAAAGTCAAAGACAGGACAGAGCTGTGTAATTATCAAAAGAGTTGGAAACAAACAGAAGAGTCTCCTATGCAGTAAAGTAGTTCCTGCTCTCTCCCCATCCTGATTCCCATTTTTTGTTAGGATGAGGGCCTGAAGGACTAGATCTCAGGAAGAAACGAAGCATAGTAGTAGCTTAAATAAAAACACAAAACTCCTGTGACTTTAACCACTGTGTTGGTGAAGTAATTTGAAAGGAGTGCTGCTTCTCAAAGGTGCAAAGTTAAGTGTAAGAGAAGGAGGCCAATTTCAGATTTAAGACATCATTAGCTCATAATCCATGAAAACTCCTTCTAGCCACTTATTCAGACTAATGAAGAACCAAAAAATTAATCCATGGATTATTACTTAGACTATCACTTGAGTATTTCAAGGCTATAACTTATAGATGTGATTTTCCCCACCCCCATCCCATCCCACAGAAAACTTGTGATTTTATGTGCTTTTTTATGCATGTATTAAACAAATGGCACAGCTGAATAGCTTTTCTTAAAAACTGGACATTCACCAAAAAGAAGTTTGCCAGCACAGACAATTAGGCTTTCTTCTTTTAACAATAGATTGACTGACTGGCACATTTGAAATGCGAGCGTATTTTTTATTCCTCCGTTCACCCTTTGAGCTGATAAACATGAACAATAGGAAACAGCTGGGACAGGAAAACATTTTAGTTTGTATTTTCAAAGCAAGCAAGAAATAAACCCATCAGTGGGAGCCAGATCACATCTTCTGCCTTAGGGGTAGTCAGCAATTGGGGGGAAAAATACGATCCATATTTTTAATCAAACATTACATATTTATTAATGTGCAGCTGGCCTATTGTGTGCATGATTTTTTTTCTTTAACGCTGCGCTGCGTCCGTCAGCCTGACATTGTTCTGTAACTGACATTACTCTATAAGGATCTGGAAATGCACAGATTTAATAGGAATCATTGAGACAATTGCTTTCTGTATTATTAGGTCTGTGTGACGTAGGTACCATCTGAAATTCAATTTTAGAAGAAAAATAAGATATTGTTCTATCAAGGCAATTTGGTGCACCTGTGATACAGTAAGAACATACACCCCCACCCTCCTATTTTCCTCCTCACTCATCTAACTTCGTGGCCATTTAATGATATGTGCCACTCTTTTGTTAAAAATGTTTGGGCAAATGTATTTTGATGCTTATTGAGATTAAACTTTCAGTACATCTCCCTGGTAGCAAAGGTTGGGCTGTTCATTAGTTGGAGGTTTGGCCTTGTCAGGTTCCATTGACTGTTGGCTAAAAGGATCACTTTATCATCATTTGTCTGCAATGGAGACAGTCTTTATTCAGCCCTGATTCCTCTGGGGTCACAGCTGTCATAACTTCACTTGCTTTATAATGCAGACCCCAGTTTTGCAATCCCCTTAGGTAATTGTCTAATAGATTCGGTTTACCTTAATATAGGTAATATGTTATTTATAAAGAAATAGAAGGGAAAGGAAGGGGAATATTGCTTAAAACATCTCCCTCCTAACCTACTGTTTAGGATCAATTATTTGGAAATTATGTTAAACTCAGCTCCCATTTTGAACCTAAAGGGGAAATAACTCTTTTTTTTTTTCTTGAGTTTTACTCTCATCTTTTAGCTGCAAGTCTTGAGACAGAATCCTCAGGCCTGGCTTTCCACTGATGGAAGTTGAAGTAACTTAGGGATTTTGACAAGGCTGTGGTGTTTTGGAGAAAAAGGTCTTCTTTTGCTCTTGTTTCCAAGATCCTGTATCCAAAAGCAGCCTGGGGGAGTTTGGGCTTGTCTTAACTTATTTTGGGGGATTACTTTGGCTTCAAGATTTGTTGCAACACACTAAAAATTTGCAACACAGAATGTACAAATATGTTTCACCACAAACAACATATTTCATACTTTTTTGGTTCTCTTTTCATCAGCTATGTGAAACTGCTACCACCAACCTTTTCATTATTTAACAGGATTTTCCTCAGAAACATCTATACCACTTCAGTGGGTGATGCAGGGCACTGTCTTGCTAGCTTCTCAATGGGAGCCAACACAAACAACGGAATACTGCAATCCCTTCCTTATACCTCACCGAGAACACCATTTGCTCTACTTTCAGCCCCAGGCTTCTGGTTCATTACTGGGGCACGCCCTAGGTACTGGCCCTCCACTCTGCCAGTGACTGCAGGACTTACTGGCAGATGATATTCAAGCTCCTTGGATGAAAATGCTGTTCAAAAGGTAGCATCTCCTGCAGTGTCCAGGAATGAGTGAAGCACATGTTCTGGCCCAACAATTTATTTCCTAAAAATGATAGTTTAATTCAACTTGAAACAAGAAGTTTGACCTAAGGTCAATGTGCTCATGTTTTAAGCAAGAAATCAGCAAGGAGAAGGATGTGCTACTGCTGCCCCTGCTTCTCCATGGGGGACACCCACCCAGGGACTCTGGGGAGGGTCTCTCTTCTATAAAGCTCATCCAGTTTTGCATCTCTTGACACAGGAATGGGAAATGAGATTAGTTCCCTCTAAAAAAGGTGAAAGAATCAGTTTGTATCCATTTGATTTAGTAAAAACTAAACAAAAAGTGGAATAGGGCATTGTAAGAAGCCCATTTTTGAGCGCCTTGGTAACTGATGCATTCCCTTTGCAGGTTAGATGTTGGCTTTCACAGAAGAGGAGAGGGGCTGACCAGTTTCAACATTTGGCCTTCTTTAAAATTCCCATTAAAGAATGAGGAAAAAAATCCAGAACTTGATTTTCACACTGTTCCTACTGCTTGCACAATTTTTTCTAAAATCTGCTGGCAGCATCACTTGCTGTAAATAAGATATAATTCTCATATTTTTTTAATTTTATGTCTTTTAAGTATTACACAGAAATGTTTGTATGCTTCATAGAAAGTAGTTACCATACTACGTTCTTAGTAGCCCCTACCAATGAAGCTTTGCTTTTCACTGTTTGTTTTCAATAGGAAGTATGATGTTAAAGTATCCAGGAAAAGCACATAACAGAGACAGTTCTGAACAAAAAGCCCTAGTACGGAACTACATGGGTCCAGACAGATACCTCTTTGCAGGTAACCGCGTGAGGGGGGTAATTTCACAGACTTAATCATTAAAAGAAAGCCTTGATGTAAAGAAAAACATAATGAAAAATAAAGAAACACCCTGTGGTGGGAGTCTAATCTTCAAGAGGGAAGTTGTGCTTCCCTTTGCATTTGTGGAAGTTTGTGGAAGCTCAGACCCATACAATGGTCTCACACTTTCCTCTTCAGGAGGATCCAAACACCAAATCCTCTCCACAGTTCGCTGACTGGCTACTCCTTTTTCATACTGCTTCCCGAATGAGTAGCTGTATTTATGAAACAAAACATATACTCTACCAATGGCATATTCTCACAGTAAAATTTCTTTCAAATGTCATATTCACTCAGTCATATCTTGTGTGTGCACCCGCATGTGTCGAATTTCTCAGCCAGCACCATAACTACAAGCTGAATTTCACTTAAGCCTCTAATTCAATACCAAAACACCATAACTACAAGCTGAATTTCACTTAAGCTTCTAATTCAATACCAAAACTCACTGCACTTTAATATATTAATTACTGTTGGAGGTTGATAAGCAAGCAAGGAAATGGAGCCATAATGCTGCAGAAAGTTTCCCTATAAATATTAGCTCTCATTTCTTTTTTATTATTTTTCCCAACTATCTTCTTTATAAGAAATTAATTCAAAAGTTATAGAGAAAGTAAACATGACAAAGGGTAAAGAACAAAAAAAAAATCCCAGCCCAAAGCAATCTTTAAAAGGGTTGCATAAAAACTGGATATAAATGCCTGTTTCCATGTGTATTGCTGCACCATCCATGAAAAGAGCCTTTAAGACAACTCATCTTACAAAGGAAAATGTCACTAGATATAGTGTTGATCATTAGGTGTACTACAGTGCATTCGTCTGCTTGTAGCCCACTTTGATTAGTATACAGCAAAGATGGCCACAAGCACTCAGAAAGTTTTATTGAGGTTTAAATCTTCATTCAAATGATGTAAAGGGGCATTGAATGAAGATTTAGAACTCTATAAAGCTGCTTGGCAGTGTCTGTGGCAATCTATGCCACATAAAAACTGAAATGCTTCTACTTTGTTATTGAAACATTTCTACTGTAATTCTTTAATATTAGGTAGCAGCCACAGTGTTGGGACATTACCACATCTGGGAGTATTTCTCTTACTGAGGAGCTTGCCTGCTATCAATTGTGCAGGATATTATAGAACGTACACACTGTTGATGTCTAGGAGATAATGGAAGAGGAATTGTTACTGCAATTACATATTATTATGCTTTTCAGAAGATAATGTGGGTTCATTCATGTGAGTATTTTGAACTAGCAAATACCCTAATTGCTTACATGTCTGTTATAATCCTAAATCCGGTTGACATATCTGATGTGTTGTTGCATTTTTATCCAGCCATTTGCACATGTACTCTTTATGATTCTCCTCTGACCTGCATGAACTGTGCAAACAAGAAACACAAGTGTCTTGAGTGTTTCCTTTGCAGTTTTAGTCTAAGTAAACACCCAGGAAAATAGAGAGACAGAGCACTGTAACAAGTGTGCTTTTTTCAGGACTATAGAATTAGCCTGTGCAAGAGCAGGATAAGTGCAAATGATCTGATTATGCTGTAATGACAAATTTATGAAACGAAGAGTGTGTGTATTGTTTCAACTGTCCTTTCACAATATACTGGATTGACAGAGAATGTGTGGCAAATTATTCACCCATTCACTTAACCAGAAAACAAAGGGAGATGATTAAGAAGCATCAGTATTCTGAAGCAGCAATCAAACTGACCCAGCCAAGGAGTGAAGAAGAACAGCAAACCCAGCCAAAAAATGCTGCAGTTGTCTTACTTTATAACCATAGGTTTATGGCCAGCAACGCTTCACAGACTTTCCTGAGGTAGCAAGTAGGGGGACAGAGATAACAACAAGGGAACAGCACGGTGCCTATTGTATTCCCATGTTCACACTGAGTGACAGAAAATGTTTGGAGAAAAGATGTGTGCCTTTAGAAATTCTTGCTTAATAATCCACTAGAGGGAGCTTATGTATAACCTCTGCTAGGCCAATTATGTCAAAGAGCTTGATTTTGCATAATTAACAAAGATGAGGTAGTTGTGAGGGGGATATCTGCACTGCTATTCTTTTCTCTACCTGTTGTCTTGGAGCTCAGAAATGGCATTTTTGGAGTCTCCAGTTCTAACCAGAATAGCTCTCTTTTCTCAAGTGGAAGCAGCGTTCTCATTGGCGTTAGCTGAGATTCACCTTCATCATTGACAGACTCAAACCTGAAAAAGATAACAATGGAAACACTTTAGCAAGGTTTTACCTACTCTTATCTTCTGTCTTTGCCTATTTCAATTCTGACTGTAAAACAATAATTCAGTCTCTGTGACTTCTCAGAAGAAGGAGGCAAACAACCTGGATTGCAGACGTTGCTTCCTTTTTATTTCAGTAGGACAAGGCTCTCAGCAGTGTTTGTCTGGGACTGCTTGATTTCCAAGTGCAAACTCTGCCACAGTTGATATAAAACTTGGTGTCCTTCACAATATTTAACATGCAAACACCTTCAACTATTTCCTGTGTTAACTAATTAAGGACAGGTTTAGGTCTGTTAGATCAGAAATATGAACTTCAGTTTAGTAGCAAAATTGCACTTGCAATTACAATTCTAGCTAAATGTAGAGATAACACACTTCCAAGCTACATACCCACACAGTAGAGTCTAGCTAAGTAGTCAGATACACTATCAGAAAGCTTATCATAAAACTTGAAATTGCTGTATCCTTTACACTCATTTTGTTGCCTTTTTTCTTTCTATTTTTCTGTTGGAACAGAAAACTTATGACTACACTTCAGCTGTCACCAGCTTTCAAGGTTATACTGATAGGAATGAGAAACATACTCCTAATCTGCATACCAATGCATTGAGAATGCAAAGGCAGGCTTTTTGCCATTGAATAGATGATGATAAGGTCTTAAGTCTTTTGAATTTCTTGTGTTGTACTTGTATTATCATATGATTTCTTAAGCCAAGAATGAATATGTAAATTTCTTGCCACTGACTTGCTCCAAAATAATGGACATTACACTTACACAGTGGCAATTCAGAGTGTAAAATTGATTAATATTTGTTTTCAAAATGACATGCAATGATGTATGGATCCTTTTACAACTTAAATTAATACTTTAAAGAGATGAATGGTCTCTACAGAGGATGTTAAAGTTCAAGCTGAAAAATTTGCATATTTATATTACAACCAACTGATAATAATTGTCGAAACAGAATGTAATGTGGTTCGTTTTTCATTTTAATCTGGTTGTACTCAAACACAGGACCTCATTAACTTCCAGCAACTAATACAGCATTATCAGTCCCCATAAAACAGGCTTGCCTTGAATTTATGAATTTCAAAGACTATTTCCAGTGGTGAATCACTGTTAAACACTGGGTCAGCCACTCCATGTCATATGCCATAGAAGGATGAAAGCTACCTGGGTTAAAGTGCTTGAGAATCCCACGGCCAGTTACCTATTTGCTAGCTGACATTTGGAATCAAAATTGAAGTGTGATATAGACATCTTGACTTTCATGGCTCACTCAAAGACAGATTTTTTTTTTTGCTCTGAATGACTAAAGTCAGGAAATGCAGTTCCATCCATTTCCTAGGTTAGGTAATACTCTTTAACAGTAAAAAAAGACCAAGAGATCTTTCCTTAAGATATAAGTTATGTATAAGGAAGATGTGGAACTTTGGATAGAGAAGATAAGAGAACTTGGAAGGTATTAAGGATACAGCCCATGTAAATTCTATTCCATTTGGAGTTAAATAGCAATAGCAATAGAATTAGTAGTATATTGCTTTTCTGAGGTGAGGAACACAAGATAAGCACGCTATCAACAAATCCTAGGTAGCGCATTATAGGCATTCTTGAACCATATGCATCAGGAAAATGTACATCTCTAGAAGAATGAACAGTAAGCAAGTAACTTCTCACCTCTGTGAATTTCTTATTGTGAAATGTGTATTGAATCTTCTAATAATGGTGATTATTTCTTTAGTTCACTAAAAGTTGATGGCTACAGAAAGAGGAGGTATTGCTTACAGTGCATCCACTTCAACTTTCTTCATTTTTCCATGTAAGTACTAATTAAAGGATAGCTTGATTAGCTTATTTCTAGGAACAAAATTACTTTGTAGAAAGTAATAAACTATTTTTCCATGTCATTTCATATTTTGACAGCTAATCCGAAATGATCTATGGTTTTGAAATTCCACAGGCCTAAGAACTCACATTGACCCATCTGTTCAAGAGGTCCGATGGCTGGTTGGGTAGGATGGGAGAGCAAATGTAACTCTCCTTTACTTTAATACTATAACAGCTACAAATAACTAAGGACTGCTCTTGACTCGAAAGGGCTGTCTGACAGTCAGTCGATAGTATCTGGAGTATAGACGCATTTGCAGTCTCCCAGGTATGTTGCTACAGGGAAGAAGGCAAGATTACTAAACGAACTTCCTGTAGCCAGGATGCTGTCTTTATGCAAAGAACAGATCAGTTTGGTCAGCCCCATGCCTGCTTTGTGCAGTCCTGGGAAAGCCCTGAGAGGGTGAGAAAAAGAGGAGGAACTTCACAGAAACTCCGTTAAGCAAATGTATACATTGCTAATAATAATAATAAAACCTTGTATTTAAGTGAATGAAAATCTCTAAAATGTCAATATCTGGTATTATAACTCTTATTTCCTATGAATCCATCCAGACTTCCCATTATAACATCTTGAAGAACTTTTTTGTAGATCTTCCTATCAGCTGCCAAATAGCTGGAGGACAATCTGTTCCAGCTGCACAGTGATTGGACATTCAGTTGTTGCAACTTTATAATCTTGCAAGAATTGACTCTTTGGACGCTCCTCTCAAAATCAGTCCACAGAATAGGCCAGTGAGATGCCTTGTTGAATTCCCAAGCTTTATTGAATGAGCTATGTTCCATCCAGGCCACTACAAAACTTATAAACAAAATCAGAAAAAGGGCAGGCAAAGCTGTAAAACCTATCCTCCAGCATATGAATTCACCCATCCTACATGTTGGTCACTAAAGTATGACTAAATAATTGATTTTTCATGATAAGGGAATATACCTTCCTATAGAGCTCCTTACTGAGGGCTGTGCTGTAAAATATTCATAATTCACTTGGAAAAATAGAGGAGTGCATATTCTGGCCATGATTTAATTATTGGTACAACATTATTTAGAACAGTCAAAACTTAAACTGAAGAGTCTTAAACTTAGACTTGGAGAAGAACTGCTGAGCAACTTGGTAATAAAATGGCTGAAGAGACAAGATGCTGACAAAAGCAAGCATTGCACAGGTGGAGGGATGGAAGGTGAAAACAATACCCTAAACCAGAAACACAGTATGAGACTCTAAATAATTTATTATCGCTTAGGAAAGTGAGAGAGTCAGTACGGACAGTAAACATTAACTCAATGCTTAGGCGAGGAATGGAAAAAACATTATACATACACGACACCCCTGACTGGTGAATACTTTGCAGTGTTTGATCTCAAACAGCATACCACAGAGGAAAACAATATGGACAAGCAATATTTTGGAATGGTTTCTGAACAATTAAATAGATTGGATTCCTTTGATTAGGAAAGGAAAGCTTGGGGAGGATTTGTGAGGAGTCTATGAAAACATGCCTTAAGATGGAAACATGAAAAAGATGAAATGAATAAATAGCCACCATTTCTCACACTACACCAATTAGGGAGCAACCTGTGAAATTACAAAGCAGTAGAGACAGGGAAATATATATGTCTTTACATGGTTCCTATTTAATCAAAATAGACTTCCATGCTATATTTGGATGATAAAATTCTGTGTGGATTTAGAAAGCGACTGGAGAAAATTCAGGCAAAAAATATCCATCAAAGATTATTAAAGACAATAATGCAGATGTAAACAGCAGTCCCTGAACTCCAGATTGCTGGAAATAGTAAGAATGCAATAAGGAAGGCTTCATTCGGTTGCTCCAGCCTTATGGGGTTTTTTGCAAACATCTGCAGGAGACGTGATGTAAGGCTAGATGCTTGCACTGCTGTGCTCTGATGGACTGAGGGAATGGCACAGCCGCAGCAAAATCAAGAACTGGAACACAGGAATACTTGTTCTACTCTAATCACAGCTAAGCAGATCACAGAATATTTTAATTTTCAAGCCCATCGAGTATACTGGCAAATATTCTAACTGTAGCAAAATTCTTAGTCAGTGAAACCAGGCTTTTCTAGTACAAGTTCTGGCAATCCCTATGAGGCAATAAGGGCAAGTTAAGCCACCAGAAATATATATTTACACATGGAATTTGTTAGCAAGACTGCTCTTCTTTTCCCTAGAGACAGCTCCATTGCAACAGCCTTGGAAAACACATGCAGACACACACGCACACACAGAGAAACAATCAATAGATACACTTAGAAAGCCTGTTATACCATGTTGTGCTTTGCGGATTTTGATAATATCAATCATAATTGAGTTAGATATAATCCATCTGACTTTCAGTATGCTGGGGTCAGCAGGGGACGCAATGCCTCACTTCACATCAATTACCACATATAGTAAGGTGGTGGTAAGCAATTCCATTTGATAGTTTGCAGCTATAAATAATTATATGGCAATAGCAGTAAAGTTGGCTCTTGGGCACAATACAGAATCATGAATTTTCATTTACTTATATCTCAGAAGCTGTTAGGCCTACTGGTCTGAAATGCGAACCCCAGATTAGGTGTATCAGTCTTTATATTAATACAGTATATGCAGCTGGCAGATGCTTTTGAATGAACATTTTATGCTTTCTCTTATTTCATGAGAATATTTTCATTACAAATATGACCACATGATACATAAGACCTGATTAGAAATTGCTATGACAAAGCAAACTTGGTCTCATGCTTCTTTAAATCATGTTCCATCTTTCATTCAGTTTCAAGTCTGTCCCGTCCAAGTCTCTGTGGGATTTCAGTAAGAAGATGCTTTTGTACATGCTGTAAAATAAATTCTCAGCAATTTGAAAACATACAGAGTCAAGCAGGTTTATTAATCAGAAGAGTCGTGCAGAAAGGTTACAAAAAAATCAGAGATTTTTTTGCTTCCTTGCTTTAAAAGTTGTTCCTTTTTAAATGCTGTTGTTTATGACATGCTGTGTTTTAAGAGCATCAATCAACAGAGACAGAGTGGACATAGATATGAAGTCAGATTAGGAATACGGTACGAGCATGGGAAGGAGTTTAGAGGACTTAAATTTGAAAATCAGAAAAGAGCCAGACTGAGTGACACCTAAGGAAGACTGGATAAGTACACAAAAGACAGGATGACAATGAAGAGAACTGCAAAAAAGTACAAAAGCCCAGTCTTCCTAAAACATATAGGGCCTATAAAAATACAATAGATTTCACTTGAAGTTTTAAAAATGATATGGAAGTGGGGGCTGGGAAGAGTGAAGAGTCAAGATAGTCTGAGAATTAGATAACTCACTTGCCTTGAAAAGAATACCCGTTTATAGAAATTTTCTAATCAAACCTTTTCCTTAAGGTGTTTGGGTGTGTGTGTGGTGTGTTTCCATGTCCGCTCCTACATATGTGACACAGATAAGAAATTAAATGCCCTATTAAAGTCATGTTTTAAGTCTATTTCTAGATTTGAACTGCACAGAAATTTTTAGGAACACCTACTATCTATAACAAAGCTTTTATAGATTAAGAATTTAGTTTAAAAGGAGCAAAGAATCACAGCCTCCCCGTACTTGTCCAGTGGGAGACTGGGAGCATATACTCTTGACGCTTTCAAAAATTAAGCTTTATGCTTAGGGAGAGTGTTGTGCTGAAATAATGCTGTGACTCTCTGCAGAACTAACATGCTGTGATTCATTGATTCTTGTTTTATCAGAAGGTAGATGAGGCCATGAAAGTGACACATATCTGGTCTGTGGTCATTTGTTCATGTACAACGTATTTCTAGTAAGAAGAAACCAATCACAACTAGCAGCTTCTGCCATATACCATATTCCACCATTGATCACAGAATGAATACAGGAACATGCACATTATCTCCTAGAGATTTCTGTGGTGGAGCAGAGGCAAATTTCACTTGTGAGCTTATTTTCAGAAGCAAATATGCCACCAGCAGGTGTTGCAGAGCACTCGTTCAGAACACTACTAGCAGTTTACAAAGATGCTGGGGCTGAAGGTGCTGTACAGGAAACAGGGCAGGGAAAAATCAGTGGGGCAACGACAGGAATCAAATCCAAGAGTGCTGATGTGAAATGGGGTAGACATGGCTACACAACTCCAAGAGTGATTTAACAGTCAAGAATAGAAAAAAGATGCCTCATCAGCAAGACACTGCCATAGGATCTAGATCTTAGGAAAGAATCTTTCTCTTTCTTTCACACTGACCTGCAGACCAATTGTGAAAACTATTAGCATTTTTAACAGTAAGGAAAACCAAAAAATGTTCAGTAACCTCAGAAAGAATTCATCTAGGAAAAAGTCTCCTAACCAGGAGGAAGATTAAATGCATTAATGATGTCATAGATTCATCAAGAGTTAATGATTAAAGGAAAGGCAGATTGCATGTGCCAAAGGAATGCATAGTTGTCACTAATACTAGATTAATCACTTAGAAATATTTCAATAAAAAATGGAAGGCTTGCTGTATGATCTAGTAAGAACTCTATCCTTAATTATGATTTGATAGGCCGGATCTAATTTTAGTAATGCAACCTATCTAAAAATTATGCATCCATGGCTTTGGGAAGCCCAGGTCACAGCCTGCAGAGCAGCATCTTGCTGATCAGAGAACTGGTATTTAGCAGCATGAATTGAACTGCAATCAACAAGGAGTCTGATTTGTGTTCTAAATTGGTGTTTAGCAGCGTGATCTGAACTGCAATCAAGGGAGAACTCACAGCATTTTCTAAGGGGAGCAAATGGATAGTTTCCAATCTCATTACACAAAATATTTGTAGCAGTTTAAATTAGATTGGAAAAGATCCCAAATTATTTTAACATGAGATCTGTAGAATGAGAACTTTTTGAATATGTTTCAGAGCAGAAACCTGCACAAATGTAAAGGTTCTAGTAAAAGTTTTACTCCAAGTGTACCTTTTATAATTTTTCAATTTGTAAAAAAAAAATATTTGAAAAGCCACTGTAATATAACAAGTAGGTATTTTGTGTCTGGTTTGGTTTTTTTTTTCTCTGTTTTTCTATTAATTTCCCTGCCCTAAAATGTGCTGCAACACCTGCATGGATTGTTGGGGTTTTTTCAGCAAACTATAATGCTTCCCAGAAAAATTGCAACATGTCTTGATAAGAAAGGTATATTGCCTGGTGTCATAGGTCAGTTTCCTGATGTCACTGGTCAGAGGGCAAAAGACAATAGCACAAAGGAAAAATCCCTAGGCATAAGTATTATTAAAGAATTCTGTGGCCTTACCATGAACCTGATGCACTGTGCATCATCCCAGTTGGTACTGTTTTGCCTGTAATTATGTCATCAATCTGATATCATACCCCAAAGCTGATATTTCACAATATTCTCACAACTGAATGTTTTAACAGCCATGTCTCATGCTGGTTTTGTACATTTTGTGTTTATATCATGTTTTTCTTCTTCTCCTAACTCAATCACAGCCAACGGTCAATTTGAAGATCTGGCTACCCGGCCTGTTGCCATACCTCTGCATATTCATGAGTAAAATCTTTCCATATCCACATGGCAAACCTTTCAAACTGTCATAAGGAAGAAATAATCACCTTTTCTTTAAAATCTAACAAAGCCCACCAGAGCTGTGTTCTTTGTATAATAGTTAACATTGTCACTAGTAATCAATTTATTTTACTGGTAAAGACAGTATTCTCATGACAAGTCAAAGACCTTTGGAAACAGTACATCTGTGCCTGCTATTTAAGCACACACAGACACAAAGAAGCAGAATATATTAGAAACAAAAAATATGTCAGCTTGTATAATGGTCCCATTGTTTGCTCCACCAGAGAGGGATTGTGCCATAACATATGACGCTGAATGTGCTTTTCTTGTTCTCCAGCCTTCATAATAAAGTATTTGATGCAAATACTCTAATCACATGGAGAAGATGCGGATGTTAGTTGTCCTTCCTTTCATTTCTATCCCTGCTGCCTCAAGAAATGTATTTTTATGAATATTTAAAAAAAACACCAAAGAGCAATTAGATGGAATTCTGCTTGATGTGTTACTTTTAATAGCAGGTGCTTGTTTCACACTTGGCTCAATATGAGCCCCCTCTGCCAGACACTAAAGCTACATTATTGTAATGTTCAGTGAATGACACCTGTCTCATGGCTTCTCCATTAGGCTGCTTAGTTATTTTGTATAGGATAAAATAGGTAAAGAAAAGGCATAGAGACTAGCATATACCCTATGCAAATATATGAAATTGCTCTGTATAGCACTGTAGCTATATGGAGCCCTGTGCAGCATTTCCTAATGGGTAGTGCCCACAATTTACAGAAAAAAAAGCGGGTTTCCAGAGGTGTAAAAAGAAGTGGAATAGGTCAGTTGACTCATTTATAACACTTCACTTCCTCCTGAGCAGGGGAAATCTAAGGTGCAACTTCAAATACACAGAGCGACCTTAAGTAACAAGGAGCACATTGACCCTTAATTATGTTGCATGGACCCTAGAATTATCCAGAGCTAAAACACCTTGTCCAGTTCAATATTTCTGTTCCTACTCACTCATTTATCAATGCTTGATAAAGAATGGGAAACAACTGCCGAGAAGAGAAGGAAAAGGGCAGGAGTAACTGTGGAGAGGACTATAGCTTCTGATAGGGCCCAGAGGCAGAAAGGAGTCACGGGTCCACCCCAGCTACACTCTAGCAAGTGCCATTCTCTGTTGACAGGCAACAAACCTCTTGGCAAGCCTGCCTCTTCCCTGGCTGTGCATGTAGCTCCACACTAACTGCCACATACTGCTTGAAAGCTGCTAATTTTTCTGTAATCAAAAAGAGGAACCCTTCATGAAACAAACAGGACAAGGATGCATTCCTTTATTACAGCATACTTTTTATAACACTTCTATCAGAAGCAGCAGCCTTAATCTCAGTCCTACCTACTGTTCCACATCTCATGGAGTTTTGCAGCAGCCTCCTGGATTACAGGAGTTTCCAGGCTTCTGCTCTGTGAGACTTAAATGTGTTCTTCCCAACTCATTTGGTAGAAATGTAATCATTCTTTTCTGCCTATCCGGACCTGGAATGAAAGGCCAGAGCAGGCAGGTATTCTTCTGCTTTCCCTTCCTGTGCAGTCATTAATTGGGCTATTACGCACATGCCTACCTAAGAGTGGTTAAGAAGCACATGGGGCTCAGAAAATCCATTGCTTTCATGTTATATTATCAAGTTTCGTACTTTTTTCCTTATGGAAACCAAGGAGACTTCATGTGCGTGAGTCAGCTACTGCAGAAAGCCAGAGTGCACCGAAATCAACTTTAAACCAACACTAATTAAATTGAATAGACTAAATATTGCCTGCTGCAGCATGCAGCCACTATGAAACAACCAGAAGTAAAATCAGAGAGGCAATTAAAAAGGTCTGTTAAACGTGCATCTAGGTCCATGTGGCCATTAATGTCTGGCATGAGCAGAAGGGGCCTACAGTGGTTAGTGTAACGGCCGAAGCTCCTCGGGACCCATTAACAACCTCAGCAACCCTTCCCCCAGACACTGGACAATGTAACAGAATTCCTACATCTCAAAAGCCCACTCTATAAACAGAGATGAAATCTGAATATTCAAACCTTTGGCCCTCCTGCTGAGCACAGCTGAGCCTGCTGCAGCTTAACTTCAAAGGCAAGAGAGCCATGAGAAAGGAAGCGAGACCTTACGGCGCACACTTGACTCAGCACTGGTGCCTGGCGAAGCTATACAACTATTGTGTGTGCACTATTAAACAGTGCTGTAATGTACACAGCAGATCTTCAGCTCTGGAAAAACAGACTCAACATTTGGCTATTCTCACACAGGGTCAAATGCACCTAATTATTACTTGACTGTTAATTTGCATTTCAAAAGGCCAAGCCAGCTCTGAATATATCACTTCTATATTATAACTTACTGTGAGTTAGGCGATGCAGGGAGACTAGGACACAAACTTTTGCTGTACTACTACAGAGGTGACTTTTCTGCTGAGATCAGGTGCTCCAGGCCATGGAGTCTTTGAGCCCTGGAGTGTGTGGACGGGCCTGTACAGAGGACCAGTACCAACCCCCATGCACCTGGTCTGTGCAGAGAAGCCAGGGCCGTAAGCTGCTGCTGACCAAAGATGGAAATTCTGATTCCTAGGGCACAACATGAGTCAGGCTCACACTGCAACAGCCAAGGCTCTGGTGATATTAAAAAATGTTCAGGGATTTGGAGATCCGACTCCAGTTCCCTGTACTGCTCAATTCTGAATTTCCACCTTCTCTATGCTAAGCATGTACTCAGATCAAGGGAAGTTCAGAGGATGATTATCAGTGGTAGGTCCTCAGGACTTAACACTGTTCTGATTTCCCCACTCCCCATCCCATTCTGCACTAAAACAAAAGCATAATTCCTCCAAAGTATTTCCCAAAACTGAATGCTTAAGATTTAGACAGCAACAAAGTAATACCGTCTAAGAGGGAGTAAGACAAGAAGACTGTCTTACCGTGGCTTCTGCTGATGCCTGGGGACTATATCCAGTGTTTCCATCTAGCATTCCATGCAAGTATCTTTAGTGAGACCTTAACACAATCAAGTTCATCTCTGCTGCACAGGCATGTAAGAGCGCTGTTTCTTTCTGCAGGGGTGACCAGACAGCTCCCACTTAAGCAAGACACTCTGCAGAAAACTATTTGTCCATTCAATAGGGCTTTGGAATTTTACCATTGCAATTGTTGGGTTTTTTTGCTAGGACAGTACACAGCTTGCAGTGTTTGAAATGAACCATGTAACTATAACACAGGCAGATGCTAGCACTGCTGACTTGCCTGGCAGAGCTATTAGAAGTTGCCACATCTGAGAGTAAGATTGATTTACTTTCTTCATCTTTCAGAAACACCACCTGAACTGTAGTCTGTTTGGTTTTGGTGGTGGATTTACTTGTTGCTTCTTTTATCCTTAATGGGAACACATCTTTGGGTCACTCATTATTTCTGCACCCTCTCTGAGCTCTCAAACTGATCCCTATTATGCCCTGTTAGCCAGCACTTTCTAATTCTCTCTACTGCAAGGCCCATTCTGAATGATAAAATTAAGGGAGAATTTGTGCAGTCTATGCCCAAGTATCTCAATATGCCCTTGTCAGGCTGTAATAGCATCATTGGTTCTTACTGAGTGTAGTGGCTTTCTGAAGTCTAGATGGTAGCAATGGAAGTGTGGGCTGGTAACACGTTGATAGGTTCATTTTTTCACTGTCGGTAAAAGCATTTTTATTAAGCAGATAGACACATCAAAAGTGAAAGGTTTGCAAGAATATACATTGAGGTGAGTTGCAGTTGGGAAAGCCATCTTTACACTGAAAGCAGGCACACAAGTCTGTCCTCATGGGTACCTTTAAAGAAGACAGGTCTGTGATTAATCTTACTAGCCATTGTATGTCATACAAATACCATCAAAATCTCATCATGTATCTGGCAGTAAAAATAACTGGTTGTTATTAAATAATAAGTGAGGTGATGATGATAGTTTTCCATAGTTCAGTACATTGTTCATTTCATGGATCCCTGGTCTGGAGCTGGGAAGAGTAGGAGCAGGGCATAAATTTTCATTTCAGGCCCCGATTCTGAAAACTTTCAAACCTTAGTCTTATTTAACAGAAGGAGTTCCATGTTTGAATGACACACGTGCACAGCTATGTGTGCACTCAGGCACTAAAGACTTACTCAGTGAACTGTCTAGCTGGCATACAGCTTTGACTCAGCATAGCATAGTTACAACTGTAAACTGAATCAGTTACAACTGAACTGAATCAAGAAAGATTCCTTAGCAGAGATTATTTTAAGGAAGCAACAGGCCAAAACTTCAAGATGTGATACAAATAGACATATATAACAAAAAGCCTTGGCCTTAGCACAAGTGAATGCATACTTCCTACTGAAGATTCTGGGTTGTGCCAAGGAAGACATACAGCTGCTTTTATTCAATTGCTGCCCACCTTATTTGTTTATCCTACCAAGACTGAACAGAACAAACTGAGCGACCATCGAGAAGCTCTGCTCCTCTAACAGCTCCGGTAATTGCTATCTCTAATGGAACTTCAATAACAGCAAATCAAAGAAAATCTTCACCCGTATCTGCTCTCGTCATCCTGAAGAGACACTCTCTCATTGGGTACACAACATTGACTAAGACAGTAAGGAGGGAAAAGAGTGTCTGGAAAGATGTCAGTGAGATTGTTGCAACATAATTTATAGGGAAGCCAAAGCAGCTTTACTTTTTGAGCTGATTAGTTACTAACATCATGGTTTTGAGATTATTAATGCAGTTACACTATGCTCAGCCAGCCACTATTTGTGCAATGACAGATTAAATATTTATTTTAATTACTACCTATAAAACAAATTTGTTCTGAAGGTGCTGTTAGTATATTTACAAAACATGTTTGATGTTAGCTCATCTGATTAAAAATTGTAGTTAATTAGATTAACAATTTATCACACTTTTTACTAATTCAAGACATTCTTGGTAATCCTAGCAGACAAAGCAAAGATTGAATTCGTATGGAGAAAAGACATCCTGATCAAGCCCTCGAAGGAGTCCCATCACATCAGGGAAGGGACCTGTGCTGATGAGAAAACTGTTCTCCTAATGACCAAGCTGGTGGTGTAAGCGTAGAGGCTGCCGGTACAACATATCACTATCCAAATTTTGCAGCCTATCATGACATAAAGAAACATTTTTGCAGAGTGAAGGTGCGACAGTTCGCTTACTCCACACAATAATGTGAAGTTATATTGGTTTTATTTTCCCCAACCTGTTTGGCATAAAGTAGTGTTCATCTTTTAGTAAGACGCCACGAAAGTTAGGTGTTCCATGAGGGAAAAGAGACAGGGAAAAAACACTTTTCAATCTGCACAAATTACTTCATTCAAAATTTTCAGCTAGCGGTTTATTGAGCGCACCCTCAGCAAGCTTTTCAATGACACCAAGCTTGGTGGTGCGGTCAACATAGTGGAGGGAAGAGATGCCATCCAGAGGGGGCATCCAGGACAGGCTTGAGAGGTGGGACTGTGCCAACCTCATGAAGTTCAACCAGGCCAAGCGCAGGATCCTGAACCTGGGTCACAGCAATCCCAGGCACACATACAGGTTAGGTGGACAATTGATTGAGAGCAGCCTTGAGGAGAAGGTGCCTCTATTGCCTCATCCAACTGTTCTTAGGGAGAAAATATTGACTTGTGACTTCGAGTCACTTCTAGATATAACTGTCATTTTATCTTAGCTGAAACTAATATTCACTGTTAGGCACAGGATAGCTACAGGTTTAATGACCAATTCCTTCCATATCATAAACTGTGAGTTTTGTTAAGGAGTATAAATTGCATTAAAAAAAAAAAAAAAGGATAATTCCTTCTAGCATTACTTCCCATTTAAAAAAGAAAAAAGGAATCTGACAATCAAAGTAAGCCTGTTATTTCCCTTGCTCTAATAAATGAAATTATTCTCATACAAAAAGATGAATTAATAACTCCTGTGTATCAGCATCCAAGTAGAAACTGTCTATGGAAAAAAATAACCCTTTTCCATTTGGATTGTGCTGATAACATTTATTTTTCTCTTTCCATCTGGAAACCCTGTGGGTATCATGAGAATTGTAGCGGAGCTGATTGGGGTCATGTGTGAGGGCACTGGGATCAGAGCCAATGTCACGTCCAGCCTCCTGCAGCTTCAACAGCTCCCAGAGAGAGTGTAAGTACAAATCTGTGGCATATTGGGAAATGAGGGTGGTAACAACTGAGGTCAGTGGCCAGAGTGTTTCAAATCGTCTTGGGAGCAGTGATCAGTTCTTAACCTGCAGCAGATATATTGAATGGAGTTTCAATAAGCAATGGTGGTGTATCCTGCAGGAATGGTGCTCTAATGATGCTTTATGTTGCTTTATGAAATTTGAGTACAATCATAGAAATATGTGAAGCTTACAAATTGCATGTAAAGAGTCTTCTGTCTTCATCTGGTACAGAAGTCAAAACAGCAGATCTCTTCCTTCTCATGTATTTACTTGTTTAATAGCATTGCCGAGAAGAAAATTAGAAGACAATGAAATCAGTATTTTAGCTGTAGCAAGACTCCGTTTTCCAGTCCCCCCAAAAAAGGCAGAAGTGACAAAAATCTATAGCAGTAGGAGTAACTGTGGGCTTCCACATGCTGCTCTTACAATGTCTTCCTGAGACTGAAAATTATGTGGAAAATGTGCTGTCTATGCTCTATTTCATATCATAAAACATGAGTTGATTTGTCTCATATGTCTGTGGAACATAATCTCAATTTAGCAAAGAAGGCAGTGAACCACAGAGTTTAAATGTGCTGCTCGAGGTCACACAGAAAATCAGTGAGAGGTGGGACCTCCAGCCCCTGCTCTAGCTCCGCACTGCTACCTTGTTAAAAAGGCTAATACGTGAAGACTGGTACAGTACCTGTGGAGACAACCATACTCATTGCCTGAATAGAATAGAATCATAGAATTGTCCTGGTTGGAAGGGACCTTTAAGATCATCTAGTCCAACCATCAACCTAACTCTTATAAAAACCATCACTAAACCATGTCACTCAGCACTATGTCAACCCATCTTTTAAATACCTCCAGGGATGGTGCCTCAACCACTTCCCTGGGCAGCCCATTCCAAGACTTAATAACCCTTTCAGTCTAAAAATTTTTCCTAATCTCCAGTCTGAACCTCCCCTGGCACAATTTGAGGCCATTTCCTCTTGTCCTTTCACCTGTGACTTGGGAGAAGAGACCAACCCTTGCCTCTCTACAACCTCCTTTCAGGTAGTTGTAGAGAGCAAGACTGCAATACATCTCTACTGAAGTTAGTGGAGAACTTCAAGAAATGTCCTTTCCTATAAAAGCATCCAGAACAACCATAAAAAAAAAAAATATGAAGAGAAAATAGTGCTGAGTAGCAGATGTCTTCTAAAACTGCCCCAAGAGCCTGACTGCTACGCCACACTTCAGAGCTTTGAACACAGCACACTCACTGCCCTAAGCTACAGGCCACCAAACCACTTGGGGACATGCTGAAGACAAGACATGTCTGAAAGCACTCTTCTTCACAAACTCAACATTATGATTAAACTGGAATATAACTTCTTCAATGACAGCTGTCAGAGTACGTTGTTCTCCTGACTCTATTTTATACTGCAGTCCAGTAGCTGGAGCATTTACCCATGACATTACAAAATCTGATGCTTCCCTACCTTGGCCCGAGGGTGTTCATTGTCTCTTGGAAGAAGGCTGGCAACCAGACAGCAGGAGCTAAGTGGGCAAAGGTGCCACCCTGCAGAGTGCTCTCTGGATTCTAGTTCTGGTTCTGCTGCAGGAACCAATTCTGCTCTCCCCCACCACCCTCCCCAACAGGATTTGCATCACCAAGCTCGACCACTCTCTTTCTTGCTCACACTTTATGAATCATGTGGCAGGACAAAAGAAAGTGGAAGCTCTGCATTCATGTCTGCCCTCCGAGTACAGCTGCCAACATGTGTTCCTCAGGGAATTTGAGCCTACGGATGCGAGGTCCATGAATCCTACCAAGCCTAGGTATAAAATGCATCAAAGCACACAGATCAGCCAAGATGGCAGCTGTTGTGGGCATGTGAAACTGTCCTGTGTTCCATTAGCAGCCACTAAGTACACTGTTAAATACACTCAACTGCTTAATAGCATTGGCTACAGAAAACTACATTCTTCAACTGAGGTGGAAATGAACTGGTGCATCATGCTGCAGGAGGAGGCATTTTTCTAATGAAACTAGTTTTATAACTTCAATCGACTTCACAACTTTTTGTGCAGACTAAAGCAAACTCCCTGGGCTAAGGAGTCTGACTGACTGGTGTCATCTCCAAAGAGAGTATACTCCAATTTCATCTTGCCACTATGCAAAGAACAACCAAAGATTCAACTATTCATCTTTCTGAAGAGGTGGATATTTTCATCAGACACATGTGAGTACAGGATGCATTTAGGTCACCTGCTCTGTCTCAGACCCAACCCTGAATTAGTCAGTGCTCTTAATGTGTCCTTTCAAAAAATCTGGGATGTGATTATTTGTCACTTTACAGTTTCATACATATGTCTATGTACATATATGCACACATATGTATGTGTGGGAGAAGGGAACAGCAATCAGCAGCTGTGCTTTAGTCCATCACCTATACTTTTCACCTCCCCCAAAATGTAATATGCATCTCAAAGTTATAACAAGTCCTACTGCAGGTTATGGGAAATGTCTGATTTGTTCTTCCCAGGAAGCACAGTAGCTTCCATGCTACCAGTGATGAAAAAAATTGCATTTTTACAGCTTGTTACATAGCCATGAAGGAGCAACAGAAGCCTTTGAGGGGAGAAGGCTGAAGTCAGCTTTGTATTCAAAAGAAACTTCTCAGTAAAACTGTTTTACTTTTCTGCTATTAGACCCAATATAATGACTGCAGTTAAGGCAGCATGGAGAGGTCCATTGGGGTCATGCAGGGCTGTCAGAGACCTGCTGCTGAAGGCAGGTTCTGCACCACTTGCTGGAGCTCAGATACAACAAAGGCATGCATTGGATTTTCTGCACGCCTTGGCCAGCCAAGCTTTTGGGTGCCAGTTGCAACCCCTCACCCTCAGTGAAGGAAAGTCAGTACCCATATTGTTTTGTCTATTTCCGCACAAGAAGACTGCAAAATCTGTTTACATCCAGGAGTTACAGATAACCTATGCCATCACTGGGTTCTTTTGTCCCTTTAAGCTGCCCTTCTCCATTCCAAGTTTTCCCCCCCCTCAGTTCTCTCCCACCTCCTGCTCCCTCTCCCCCAGCTAATATGTTGCATTTTATTTCATGCTGTGACACCATTAGTGGAACCTAATCTCCTCTCTAAAGTAGACTATTAGTGTTGGTTGGGGCCACTTATGAGGTCATACGCTCACACAGCACTTATCTGAAGTAAATGCCTTGTAGCTAATCAGGAAAAGGTAACACGCCATCACCCTGCCTACGGCTTCCCAGCACCCAAATTCCACTCATTTAGAGTGAAAGAAACCCCAAGCAGCCCCAGCTTTGTTTTTTTTCTTTTACATGACAGAAGCCGTAGCCCTTAAGTGACTAGGATGGAATGAGAAGGGAATAAACAATTAGACAGGGCTGCTGGAACAAATCCTCCTGTTCCATTTTTCTTCTTCACTTGTCTCAGCGGGAGTAGTTTTACCTCCTATTGACACCCATTGTGCTCTTGGCTGCTCACTATGATGCAGCTGTTTTCTTAATGCCTATCAACCCTCTGCCTTTTTACGATACAAAGGTGACTTGTTAATACAAATGTTGTTTGAAACCTTAATAACAATGAGCCCCAGTTGTGATCAATGATATTGCACCTTGGCAGGGAATGTATCAATGCTTATGGATTCATTTAAAAGTCATCTGCACACGGCTACTGATTTCTTATTTTAAAAATCTACACATAAGAAATACGCCTGTTCTATTAGACTGACATTTCTAACTCTACTGGGTGCAGTAATGAAGTATTACAGTTCTACTGTTTCCTGTGACAGTTACTTAGTCTCATATCTACCATTTTCTATCTGCTCCAGAGACCACATTTAAATGGAAACTCAGTCTTCCAAAGAAATCCTCAAATCCCAGTTATGGTCACTCCTCTTAAAAAAGTACCTTGATGCACCTGTTCTTCTCCAAGGGTACTTCCGAGGCAGAACAAACAGCCACACAATTCTTAATACCCATTTTGCTTCATTATCAAAACCCCAGGCCAAACCAAATGTTATCACCACCTAAACACCAGCTGAATTGTCTTTGGACTTACTAAGCAGTGTGATAATGTTATTTCAGAAAGGACGTTATCCATCAAAGCCACATGTATGAATGGCCACACCTCAAAAGGCCATTGTGTTCAAAAGTAAAAATATAATTTTTAAAGATGACTGGTTCTTCTTTCTTTATGGCATCATTACATGGATGTTGGTCTACTCACATCAATAGAGGTATGTTAGTGCGAAGTGGTATCAGATTAAAAGCAGATCAGGAATAACGGAATTTAATAAAGATACCCATACATGTAACTGATACTAGTGTGCATAATCCATACAGAAGTGCCATTTTTAGATGGGAAATAAGCCTGAGCAAACTTCGTTCCTCAAATATTCTTAGTTTTTGATCAGGGTATTCTAAGTCATTTCCTACTTAATCCACTCAACCAGAGACAAGATCATTGGGCTACACTGGGATCAGTTTGCCCTAGAGAATAAAAGCTTTTGCTGTTCAAAACATGAAAGCTGAATCATTCAGAAAGTAAGCTACACTGCCATTGTAATTCTAAGTAGAAGAACTATGTAACACAGCTGCTTTATGCTTTGAAAACTGTTTCCAGTGTTCCTGTGTCATATATTCCTCCACTCCAGATCATTACACTCTTGCATGAAACTAATCAACATTACAAATTGAAATTAATCTAGCAAACACGCTGTTTCTCATTATAAAATTATTAGGTTCCATTACACTGGTTTAAAAATCCACATCGGGATTAGCTGGAATTTTGACAAGTGAGAACCGCAAAAGCAGGAATAGCTTCTAATGCCAGATTTAGAAGTCTTCAGATTTTGTACCTCTGTATTGTGAGCAATAGAATCTTTTTTGGACCTTTGGTTTGTGCTAGGACTCTGAGTCACCGAATATTTTATAGTGTTCAATGAACTACAGTATGAGTCATTCATCAGCTTTCAAGTATTTTTGGAATTGTGTTATTTTGCTTAAAATCGCAGAAAAATCGACTAGCAGAAGTGATAAAAAATGCAGCACTGTAGATTTAATAAGATCGTGTGATGGAATCAGAGCATATACACATCAGCATAAAAAATTAATTTAAGCAAAAATTAGGTCTACAAAAGAAATGAGGGATTCAACAATGAATTGTTAGAGAGTTATTGTATTCTGAACAGGACCCATTTTACTGGAGCTAGTTATGGTTGCCAAAAAGTTCTTGCCTCAGATGCTGTCCGTGCTCACAATACTTATTTCCATACTCTGCTGCAGTTTACCATTTCCACAGCATTCCGCAGACATGCAAGATTTCTCTGAGCACTAACTGATTAAGAGCTTGACTGTAGGAACATCAGGTACCATATGAAGTACATGATCCAAAGATACTTTCGGTTACTGAAGTCAGTGAAGAAAAAAATCCTATTCAAAAGAGTGAGTCCTAGTACAGTCAAGGATACAGAGAACTATTCCTAGTGCTAAAGAGTGATTATTCCTGGATTTACATAGGGGTTTTGTTCTTTTCTTCTTTTTTCCTTCTTGTTTTTAATAGGGCCTAAAGCCACTATATATCATAAGCAATGGCTAAACCATCAACATCACTGGAAGATAGGGAAAATAAACAAAACCTTACCCAAGGCACATGAAGAGCAATGACAGAGCTCAGAGCTCACAACCTTGTGTTTATGATGACCATCCAACACTGCCTTTCATGCAGGTTCAAACTAAATGACATGTTCATGGTTCTCTTGAGTGGAGATCAGTTTTGGCTTCCCAGCAAGGCTGAACTAAAGCCATTTGGATTGAAGAAATAATGGGAAGGATTGTGTCAAAATCTGGAAGTTTTTCCTCTATTGAGAGCCAGAGTTCTTGTGTCACAAGACTTTGCCTGAAAAAGAAAGTTTTCTTAGATGCATGACTGTGTTGACACTCTTATTCTTGCTTGAGAGTGGCTTTTCATGGTTTTTTTTGAAACCCTTTACTAAGCAGTATAAACTAAGTCAAATAAGAATGGGCTCATGGGGCTTCTTTGGATGGAACTAACAAATTTACACTTTAGTGAATTCTGAACAAGTCTTCCCTGAATACACAAGGTCTTAGCCAGTGAGAAGTTCTCCATTTCTCAAATTAAAGCTTGGTCATTTAGATATCAAACAGATGGACATCCCATCTTGCTCCTTTAGGAGCAAGGGATAACTATCAAACTGATTCCAGATGTCCTTCACTGTTACCAAGTTTCTGAGTGATTTAGGGGATGAGGGATCTGCATTTTCTAATGTGATTCTATCAAAAAGACAGTAGTTTACATCCAGCTAGTCCCAGATGATCTTAATACCCTTTCCTACTGCATACCTCAAATCTGCTGCTGAAGAGCCCAAAGATGTGATGGACTTCTTTTTCCATACAGTTAGTAGTCAGCTGCATACAGATTAAAGCTGTGCTGAGTCCAGAACCCACAAGACTGGTCATTCAGCTTTTAGGGCACAATTCTCCTAAGATGACAGGTATTACTAACACCAGGCTTCTTTTATAAAAATTTGGTCAGAATACTATGATTTGCCAGAGTCAAAGAAATATTTTATATTAAGTGTTTAGAATAGGTTCTCAGTTCAAATGAGAGGAAGAGGGCTAGGAATAAGTTCTCAGCAGGCAATGTAAAGTGTTCAATGCATTGCACCATTCAAAGTAGAATGTCTCCATATCATCATTGGTCTGATATAGTGCTATATCACACAGTGTAAATGGTGTATTTATAAGTAAATGGTAACATGGCAATCATTATACAAACTATCTTTTTATTTTTCATGAAAAATACTGTAAAAACTCTAATTGTCTTGACAGAGAAATATGTTCTCTGGGAAAAAAAAGTTTCCCACACAGCTTCAGTATTATTGCATTTAATTGATGAACAAACTGAGGTAAAGGGTTTGTCTGTCACTAGAAAATCTGCAAGAGTAAGATTATTGCTTGGACTTCAAACTCCTTCCTGTCATGCATGAATGACAGGTGCCAGTTGCAGTAGTTTTCTATTCTCCTTCCTGGAAAATTTGAATTGTGCTCCTCTAAAGAAAGAGCTGGGCTGTCGAGCCACATTCACAGCTACAGTAAGTAGGTCTTCTACAGGACTTCCTTATCACAATTTTTGTTTGGAGGCAAATTCTCCCATTTCAAGTTGCAGAAAAATGGCTGCTTAAAAATTAAGAGGCTAAGAATGAAGTGGGGAGGAGGGAGATAGTTTTTCATCAAACAGTAAAAAAAAAAATACTGTGTATTAAAGACAAAGAATAAATCTTAACATTTTGGAAGAAAGGTTGCCTATATTTTTGCTGACATTTTTCTCTGAGCAGATCTAGTGAAACATTCTCTATATTGTAACAGCGTTTGTCTTAGTCTAGTACATCATGTAATCATACCATTCAAGCTTGTTTCAGGTATGGGTTACTTTTCCATTAATTACATTCTGAGCACATGTATACATATCAGAGCTGTTGGGATGTCTATTTCTATTAGTTTAACAAGCCCTGGTATTAATGAGATTGCTCTATAATTGAACCTTTTCATGGGTCCCTTGGTGATGAAATTATGCTAATCTGAATCTGCAACCACAAGGCATCCATCATACTTGATCAAATAGTAAACATCAACAGTGATAGGCTAGGAGTGTAAATGTGCCGTTAATTATTACATAAATGAACAAGCTCCATTATTTCATCTTTATATTTGTGCAACCTAATAAAACGGGTGAAGATAGAGTATATCAGACTTCCACTATGTGGCAGCATGGTCCACTTAACAAGAGCATGAGCCTGTAAATATTGTGGTATCTTGAGGCCTGAGTGTGTGTAAGAGAGGAAAGAAGGTGGATATATTTCATCTGCTCTGAGTCACTGTTGTGGGAAACGATACTGATCAGTTACATACCTTTAAAAGAGAAAAAGCATCCAATTTCCAAACTGCTATAATTGTTCACTTCTAAAGCACGTGCAGTTTGTGGATCACTGAGGGTTTTAAGAGAGGGATACACATCTCAGAACGTCTGCTAAGGGATGATTTATATCAACTTCAAAAAAATTTTGTAAGCTTAAGCACATACGGTCTTGTGTGCTTACACTGGCAAAGCCAGATATATTTGCAGAATGCCTGTATTCCTGTAGGCACCACTACCCACCTGCAGTCACACCGCTCTAAAGAAAAGAAGTGAAAATATCAGGCCACTTTTAATTAATACTATGAGAAGGAATGGAACTCTCACAGTGCAGGCATAAAAATTAACATGCTTTTTTTGCCCATGTTTTTTATTAGGTGCACTGTAGCTTATAACTGTCTATGCAAGTACTAAATCTCAATGCAAGTTGCTTCTATTGTTGCTTTAACATATACGGAGGTGAACAGAAAATAAAAGAAGCTAAGACTTTTAATTTGTTTGGTGGCATTGTGGTTTGGCAAATCACAACCCTATTATTTACGTAGTGACCGGAGTATTCCTCCACAATTATTCTGCTAAGGGAAAAATATCTTATCAGAGATCTTATTAATACTGTGAGCAAGACATGTACTTCACTGATGTGAAATACAGTGGTGCCAGATGTCAGGGACCAATTCTGAAAAACAAGATCATTTTCCCTTTTTTCAATGTACTTCACAGATCTGTATAAAATGGAATATAGTGTAGTGATGATATTAATTCTAGTATTTAACCCAGTTTGACTCATACCTTGCACCTGAATTTTTAACGCAATTATTTTAACTGTACTGGTGGAAAAAGACATCCTGTAAGCCATCAATCTACACATTCAATTAATACAAATATAGTGAAAAGGCAGAATATTTATCCTTCTATCTATTCCATAGAAGAAACATATAATTCAATGAAGGACTATTCAAAAATGTATTCAGTAATTTCCAGACATAGTTCAAAACAAGTTCCCTGGATTGATGCAGCCCTGGGGCAATGCAATGTATAGGACTACAAGCTGTATACTCCAAGCTGATTCTACTGCCACTAAAATCAAGATTAAGGTCCTTGTGACAGGGCCTATTCCAGTATTTATGTTACCTCTACAAGCAATTGAACTACAAAACCTTGGGTTGATTCTAAAAATGAACACACACACACAAAAAAAATTGTTGGGACAGTTTAGTAGATTTCTAAAAACATTCTCATTGGATTTCTACTCTTAACATACTTATTGAAAAACACTCCTATTTTAAAACTTACGTCCTGACTCTTTTATATAGACAATGACATAGAAACAAGATGAAAGAGCGAGCACTGCCTCTCTGAGCTCCCAGGCTTATCATGTATTTATTCACATCCTGTTAATGACATTTTGCATTCCTGAGATAGTTTGCCCCAACTTTCCTCTATTGAAATTGAATTGTTTTGAGATGTATACCAATCGTGGTCAGAGTTTCATAATACAGAAACAGCATAACAAAAAAATACAAAAACATATTCAGTCTTGCAGTTTCTTCCCTTTTCAACGTCTGTCAGTGGAAGCACATGGGACTGCTTTTGCAGCACTCCTCTCCAGAAAGTGCCATGTTCTGTTGCTGCTGATTTAAGCTAAGCAGCACAATATTTAACAAATAAAGCTACCAGAATGTGGCTGAAGGTCAGGAAGCAGCACTCTTTCTGCACACAGCAACGTAGAGCCGGGATTTACCCAGACATGTTTTCTATTAAGAATTGCCACTGAATGTAGTCACCTTAAATTACACTAGTTGTGAAAGGAGTGAAAACCGTCTCAAGGGTCTCACTGACACCTTAAAAGTCATATGTTGGGCCTGATTCTGACCTTATTTACACTATCATCACTGCTTATTTCAGCAGCCTGACTACACTATCATCCCTGCTCGTTTCAGCAGCCCGACTTACTCCAGTTTTAAGCAAGACTAGTGTCAGGCACTTTATTTTTAAGAGATTGTTTCCATCCTTCCTTTTTCTTGTTTTTGACAGCATTGCCTAATTCTGTGGTTTCCCTCAGAAGTGTTTCTGTAACTGTCTCCTGCTGAATCAGCAGTCTCTCATGCTGATTGTAGCCATGCCAGCTAGATCAGGTTCAGTCTGTTCTGTGCAACCACCTATGAGTCTTAAACGATACAGGGAAACCCCGTGATTCAAAAAAGATAAGAGATCAAAATGTCAAGGGACCTTAAAAATTAAGGGGAGGTGAAGGAGGAAGGTATCCACGCCCCCCCAAAAAACCAACAGTAAATTAAAATAAAACCACCTTCAGGTTTGTCTGAGTCTATGGATTTGACCATACAAAGGCTTTGAATTCCCTGTGCAGGACTGCTGGCTGAGGAATGCTGCCATCTGCAATGGCAGACACTAATGGTTCCTAAATACTTTCAGGTGCCTCCCTGAGCCTGCACAGGCTTATACTGAAATCATGGGCCTTCACACAGACAGCTCCTTCCCTCTAGCAAGGCCAATGACCATAGGGAAGATGGCGCTGAGGCACTGAGGAAACCTGTCCTGCAGACATAACTCGCCATAGAACAAGTCTTTGCTTTCAGATCCCTTCTCAACTCTTTTTGAGCACTAATGTGTAGTCTTAAACTTGCAGCCTTCATGAAACATTTCTATCACCTGCACAACACAGGCCAGATGCTGTATGACAACGCCTTTAGCTTGGGTTGAACCAGGACATTTTTAAATATTCAGATTCTGCTCTCAATGTTTTCAGTGTTAGCCCCTGTAATCAGTGCTCATTTTCATTTGTATCATCTGAGTTTGTCTCATTTCAGATTCCAGTTACTGAATTTGATTTTTATTTATTTCTAGATTGAAGATTCCTTTATCAATGCAGATACATAAAACAATCCGCTAGACTTCTGTTAGGTAAACTACAGCAACAATAATTTATCTTAAGTACCATATGATACAAAAGCATGAAGCAGCTTTTCACGAAGACAGAAGTTTATTGAACATTTGTACCATTATTTATAATTATACCCATAATATAATTTCATTATATCCAGGTAGCATGGCAAAAACAGTAACTGAGATTCTTCTTCATTTTTTTAGCACTTTAAAAATAAAAACTTAGAATCATAGACTTGTATAGGTTGGAAGGGACCTTTCAGATCTAGTCCATCAACCTCAAACTGACAAAAACCATCACTAAACCATACATCTAAGCACTACGTCTACCCCATCTTTTAAATACCTCCAGGAATGGCGAATCTACCACTTCCTTGGGCAGCCCATTCCAAGGCTTAATAACCCTTTCAGGGTAAAAATTTTTCCTAATCTCCAATCTGAACCTCCCCTGGCACAACTTGAGGCCATTTCCTCTTGTCTATTGCCTGTTACTTGGGAGAAGAGACCGACCGCCCCCTGGCTACCCCCTCCTTTCAGGGAGTTGGAGAGAGCGAGAAGGTCTCCCCTCAGCCTCCTTTTCTCCAGGCTGAACACCCCCAGCTCCCTCAGCCTCTTCTCATAAGGCTTGTTCTCCAGACCCCTCATCAGCTTCGTCGCCCTTCTCTGGACCCGTTCCAGCACCTCAGTGTCTTTCTTGCAATGAGGGGCCCCAAACTGGACACAGTACTTGAGCTGGAGCCTCACCAGTGCTGAGTACAGGGGGGTGATCACTTCCCTAGTCCTGCTGGCCATACTATTCCTGGTACAGGCCAGAATGCCGTTGACCTTCTTGGCCATCTGGGCACACTGCTGGCTTACATTCAGCTGGCTGTCAACCAACACTCACAGGTCCTGTTCTGCCAGGCAGCTCTCTAGCAACTCTCTCTAGCAACTTTCTCCCCAAGCTTGTAATGCTGCATTTGGTTGTTGTTACCAAGCGCAGGACTCAGCACTTGGCCTTCAAACTGTTCTTACAGTTCCTGGTTTATAGTTATCAACAGAAATCTATCCTCTCTTCGGTTTTATTTCTGTATACAATGCCCTTGTTATGTATCTCTATATACCTCTTAGTAATTATTTTCACTTTCTCTCCAAACAGCAGCAACAAACCACACCCAAAATCCTATTGCTTCCTTGCCCACGATTTCTAAATATTTAAGAAAAGGGTTCATACGTTCTCAAACTACGAATGTTTCTATTAAAAACAGAAAAAATTACCTAATTTACATCTTTTGTTATTAGCAGTATTATTTATGGTCATCATGTAAGATTCTAATCTTGATAATATATTTATTTTGACTACGTATTCTAACTAGGAGCTTGATTATCTGCTTAGTTCTCATGTTTATAGAAGTCACCTATCACAAGATTTATCTGCCATAACACCGTTCCTTTCCTATATGAGACCATACATTTCCAAATCATAAATGACACTGAAACAAGTAAACCCACTAAAGTAAAAATAGACTGCAATCCTCTTCCTTCTTACCCATTCGGGCTTTACTAACTAAGTTATTAATTGCTATTCTAATTTCCCAGTCATGCAAGTCTTCTCACTTGGGTTCAATAGCTACTTTGGTCAAGTTTATTATTAGTAAGCAATTACAATCCTTAACTGTTTATTAGAAATTCAAAATTTTTACTTAGCTGTGTATTCAATATTTCATAATAATGTATATATGATACTTAACCAGTTTCCTTGCTGAAAAACATATTCATTTAAATGTAATTTAAGAACAACCATAAAACAAGATAATGCTCATTTCAAGTGTATTTCTACCTAAATTGTTTCTCTTTATCCCAAGGATATCCCTCTATACTTTAAAAATCAACATAGTGCCAATCCCTTCTTGACTGAGAGTTCCCAAACCAAGAAAACAAACAAGTAATCCCAAAATACAACCAGGAAAGGCAAGCACTGAAGTTGAATGCCAACTAAGGTTAAGTGATTAGTGCAGATTTTCCATCATTCAGAAACTCTCATTCTAACACTTCATGGCCAAAATTCAGATCTTTTCAGTGTTCTGGTTTTAACTTATCTCACAAAACTCAAGACAAACGCCAAAACAATGGTATGCAGATTTGAAGCTTTCAAGTCAATTTATAGGAGCTATACTCCATGCAAAAGAATTAACATTATTTTTCAGACAATCCCAGAGTCATAGTAGTGACTGTTGGAAGGAAATCCTGAAGGTCAGTTAGTCCAACCTTCCACTCAGGCAAGGGCTGCTATTAGCACTAGAACAGCCGTGTCTTTCTGCAGCTGACTCTTGAAAACCTGCACAGACAGATTCCATAACATCTCCGGGTAACCTGTTCCAGTCATGTAGCCATATTCGGAACATCATTCTCCATGATAAAGTAACTAAAGATTCAGAAGAATATGTTTCACAGATCCATAGATGTCAGAGGTTTTCAGCTGGTCTTGAAAGTCAAGCGTCTACCTTATTTAGATATGTATGGGTAAATCTGACAGCTACAGCTCTCACAAGAGGTTAGTCCACGTCAACCTAAAATATGAATTTAACTCACAATCCATATAACCTTTCAGGTAACTTTAGATGCATGTAACTTCTAATTCATCAGCTGAGAGGAAAAAAAAGAAGTATTGCTGGTGCCACGAGAACAAGAGTATCAGTGCACAGCATTGCACTGCAGAGTAATAATAATTCCTTCAAGGAATTCAAAGCCCATTGGTTAACTATTCCAAAACTCCTGAAGGAGACTTACTTTTGCACCCTTCCTAATATCTTGTGCCTGTCAATACCTGTCACCCATCTTTTTCTGGATGAATACTTCTCAATCAGTACAACTGAGATAAATGAAATGCCTGTGGATACACACATGCATTAAATAGTAGGCATGCTCAGAATTGCTAAGGGATGAGAGAATGGGCTAACCAGAATAAAGCACAGAAATAGAGATCTCACATGAAGGGCTGATGTCATTGTTTCAGTAATATTCCAGGGGGAAAGGTTCCAAAATTCTAGCTGAAAACTTTGGAAGTCAGTCTCTCAGAGAACATATGTATGTCTGTATACGTGTATGTGTTTGTGTGTGCTCATATGGCCCTTCGTTTCCATCGTAGCTAGAGAAATAAAGTCATTTTCTTTTAGATCAGCTATACTAACCTTGCTATTGCTGCAACTGTACTCCTATCAAAATCAAATAATGTAGTTTTAAGTCAAATGTGTTAAGCAAAAACATAGACTGAAATGGTTTCTCTGGAGGTAGGTACTCAACACTGCCCACAGACTGACCAACCACAACGTTTTCGGCAGCCCTCTTTGAAGATAAGGGTAGTATAGCCATCACAGCCTAGAATTAATGCTTACAAACTAGAATTAAACTTGTAGCATCTAACTGTTATGACACAGAGGTTAACGCTCTGTCAGGGAACTAAGGAAACCATAGGCCTAAAGAAGTTTGCATCCAAAAGTGGAAAACTGCAGCTTCCATCTACTAAGCAGGAGCTACCTGAAGACGACACACAAGGCACACAACTCAGTAAAGCAATCATTGATGTCCAGTCAAAACCTTGGCACTTACAATATGTCACCACAGCACCTGCAGAGCCTGGAGGCTGCCGAATACAGGCAGTCTCCAAAGAGAGGTTTTAAAGTTCAAAACTTCAAACCTAATTACATGAGGTGAGTGGAAAGCCATGGCAGAAAGTCAGTGAGCTGAAAGGAGCACATAGGCTTTGTGGAAAAAGGAAGAAAAGGTTTGGGAATTGGACATTGCTATGTGAAAGCAGCTTAGTGTTTGGGAAGTATCAGGTGGCTTTGGAGTGGGACTGGAATAAGAAGTGGGGACTGAGGAACTCCAGAAGAGATTGAGATTGCCATGGGCCAGCCTCCTGCCCCAGCAGAACCCCTTAAATAGATTCCAGACTGGAAACATCCTCAAGACTAGTATGAATACACCTATCGCCCTTCCCACATTGGACCATCTACTTAATGCCCCAATTAGCATAACTTCTACTAAGCAGTGGAATTTGAAGTTTTTGAATACACACACACAGTTTTTACTGCACTAATAACTGTTTCTTGTTACATTAAGACTACCTGGCAAAAAGCTGCCACTGACCAGCTTGTTATGGGTACTCAAACAAATTCACTTACAGCTTTTTTAACAAATGCGCTCCCTTCTCCAAAACCCCTGGTGGAAAATATAATCTGCAGATTGTCCTGATCCGTGCTGCTCCTATCCTGTTAGATGTTCACGGCTGAATCTATTCTTTATTTTTATTCCTTGACCTCTCCACTCCCTTTGTTTGCCTTCCTGGCAGCATCCAAAGTTTTAAAACTTTTACTGAAATGATTTAATGAGACCTCTTATACAGTGAAATGCTCCATGGTTATAGGATGAATAAGGCCACTGGTACCTATTGCCCTACAAAAAGATTATATGCATGTGCCGATGGGATCCTGAGCCAGGGAAAATGGCTAATGTTGAGAAGGTATCAGCTAACTCTTGGCTCTGTCCTTTGAAAGAAAATAGGTTTAGTAAATGAATCATCATGAAATTTTAAATATTAATTCCCTTCCATAGTTCCTTCACCTTGTAAGTTTGTGCTTCCACTTTTCCTTGCTCAAAAGATTTCAGACTTTCTTAATTTCACCCAAAGAAGACTATAGCTTCACATTAAGATCAGATTCAAATCCGCAAAATTCAGAAAACTTGTAACAGTTAATTTTAAGGTTATATCCCACTACTGAGTTACAGAATTATTATGTTCATTAATGCAGCTGCAAAAACCCGATGTGTTTACCACTGAAATAGCTCTGTGAAAAAGCATTATGCCTGCTTCAAGAAGTCATACAACCCCCCTGAATTCCTACTGCAACAATTCTGTTTGTACAAAACATTCACTGTTTTATAACTTCTACCTGACAGACCACAGAGATCATACTTTTTCAGTCTAAATGAATTAATCTTTGCTGGACAGATTTCATAGCTATACAGTGGATATAGATTATGTGTGAAAGGGGGTGAACTGAAATCTAATTAGATTTCATTTTAAGTCTAGCTGCTGCAATTATGACTTCTGAATAAAAGTGGTTGTTATTTAGCAGGGTAGCCTAAGCAATGCACATAATTATTATAATTATTATGTACCTAATGATATCTAATAGGAGTCAGCATTGTAAATAAATGCTGTAGACTGTTCAGCAGGGTGGCCTGCACTTTGCAGAAAACTAAATAACAAAGGTTAATAAATATGTTTGCAGATGATTGTTTTACAGGAACCCTGGGCAGCACTATCTGTTGGAGATTAGCTACATTAGGACTCAACAGACCAGAAAACATCCAGAATAATAGTCTTGGTGCTAGCTTATAGATGCAGTGTATTAAAATAGCAAAACCAAATTCTTTCTTTCCCCAATTCCCAATTTCTCCTCAAGTATAAGCTGTACAGTTAATTTTTTTATAAGATCACCGAGTGGACAAAACTCAACTTATTTATTGAATGCTATAAATCAGAGAAGAAGAAATCAACCAGACAAACAGTTCTTCTGTTTCAAGCTCCTATTTAATTCTCAGAACTTAAGAATATAAAGCAAATACTGCTGTTTGAAGTGTGGATTATCATAGCTGCAGATGCTGCCTAACCCCTATTTGCACTGTATTAGCAGAAGAATTGTATTTATGTAATGAAGACAATGTCCACTGCTGATATAGATGACACATTATAGATTTTAAATTGCATGTGTTTGCAAAGTGCATTTCAGAACCTTCAATTTCCAAAGTCCATTGTGTTTTCAATTATCTTCCCACCCAGGCAAACTAGAGAGAGACTAATCAAGCATAATGTCCTCACATAATTCCCACTATGCCTTCCTTAGAGAGGTCAAAGGGCACTGTCAGATCACGATAGCAGCTTGCTCTGCCATGGGAAACACAGGTATGATTTACAGTTTATAGTCTCCATCACTACATGTAGCCATTGGTAACAGCAAGCCCAGCTACAAAATAATTAAGCATTTTGTTATTTAAAGTTTTCCCATATTACTTTTGAGATAAGTTTAGCATTTTAAAATTTTTTTGGTAGCAGTCAGTTAGATTGCAGAAAGCAAAAGATACCAGCCTGTAGTAAATACTCCAGTAACGTATTTAAGGCTTATGCATTGATTTGAGTGTAAATATTTGTTTTTGATTAACGCGTGTAATCCAGGCTGCAAATGGGGGGAAGCATACGTATCTCTCACATGTTAGTAGATGGGTTATTAACTGATTGCTGTCCTAGAATAAAAGGGCATAATCCAGGTAGTCACCTAATTGCCTCCTGAATTGGAGGTTTGTAGGTCATAACATAAAAGATATCCCCAAGAGAATCTTCCATCAGAGATGAGAATTGGCCACTCGCTCACTCATCTCTGTGTTGAGACCGCTCATGTTAAACTCTCATTGCTGTGAGAATGAGCACATTGTTACACTTCTCCATCACATACAACGGTCACTGGCATTACCAGGTCTTCCGGGGCGGAGAAAATTTATCTAAGATTCTACAAATGACTTCATTTTTTACACCTAAAGGAATGAGACCCATAGGACAGTTGAACTGAAGGACAAGAGTAAAAATCATCCATACCGATACACGTTCCCTTTCCTTTCTTCACTGTTAGTGGAAGGCAGAGCAGCTCAGAAGTCTTATCCCACTGTATAGCTATCACATACAAGTCATAAATGCATAACTAGAAACATTACAACATGTGCCTCAGAATATGGCCCTCTAAATATGTGAAGCATATACCAATAATAATAATAATGAAATACTGTCTTTACCCTAAATTGGATTCATTAAAATCTACTGAAGGTGCAGCTGTACAGTGAAAGTAATCAGTCAGCTGAATGTTATTTTACAGTATTAAAAAAGGTAGCAATGCTTTTGGAACAAACAAGAGGGCTCTTTTCTGGTTCAGCTTTCAATACAGGAATAATGTGAAATTATGAAGCTGATTCAGCTCAGAAAAAGCATAATCTTTTAATCACAATATTTTTTAAGCCACAAATAGAATTCATTTTAACAATTCATGAATTAAAGATCTGCTTTGAAATTGAGTCCAGCTTCCTAAAAGCATATATAATATATCTATACAGCAAACTTAGCCACTAATGTAAACCAAGTTCTATTTACATTTTGATTGCTACCTCATATCTATCAATTAATGTCCTGTACTCATAAAACACAACCTTCAACACCCAGCTGACGTGGAGAACTTCCATATACATTTCAGGCTCAGTCTCTACAGGCTACTTTACTGGCAATGCTATGTGTGAAGTTAAGTACTGTACTTCTGTTTTTATCTATCTAAAATTTATTTATCTAATATTTTATCAACCAATTTTTCTTATGTGAATTCCAAGCCTTAAAAAATACAGCCTAACAGAGATCATTAAAGCAATAAAAAGCAGCCTGTTGCATACATGTTAATAGACCTCTAACAAATTGCATTTAAAGTCACAAAATCCATTTTTTCACTGATACTGGTAATAATTTTGACTCGGAGAACTAACATTTTCCTCGTTTAAAAAAAAAAAAAAGCTCTCCTTAACTTTCCATTGACTTTAACAGGAGTTTTTGGTATGCATAGCTAACAATTTGGGTCCACCTGTCAGACTCTGGCAATAGGAATGCGTGGGAGGTCAATGGGCTTAAAGAGTGACCCTTCACTCAGTGAACAGAACAGCCTAAAAAAGAGGGCAAAACCCACTTCCTTTTACATACATATGATTTCAAAAGTATTATGCAGGCGAACAAGGGAAGCCAAACTGGTGTTAATGTATTTATTTATATATATATGTCTGACCTGCAAAACAAGCCAAAATATGCCCCAAATAATGGATTTGGTTAGATGGATAGCAAGTCGAATATTCAGATGGAAAAACAGGATTCAAAGTATCAGTCAAATCGCAAAGCTCATCCCTCTTTATATACAAAATAAGCACACAAGCTACGAATGCTGTGGAACTAAAGCCACCCCTCTCTCTCTTTCTCTCACCCACTTAAATCAGCACTTTCAGTAATTTGGATCCAGTTTATTGATTACTCGAGCTGCTAGGAAGGAGGTGGATGCTTACATGGAAAGAAACAACTCAGCCTGTCAGAGAAGGGCCTTTCAGAATAGGGCACAGCTCAGTGATTCAAACTCCTTTAAAGGAAGAAAGATTATTTATTTAAAACAGGTTGAGTGTTTGTGTTTTGTTCTGTGTTCAAATCCCTTGATAGCCACCATGTGTCTTTCCCCCGAAGCTGATGCTGTGAATACAAATGGTTTGTTAGTCATGGCTACACTGGGCTATTTAAGCAGATCAGAGACCACGCAGAACAACAGCAGTGTGAAGTGAGGAATAGAAACTGGTTTGCTCTGAGAAAGAATGATACCATAAGGAACTTAGCATGCTAAAACAGGGCTGGGGCACGCATGTAGGCAGTACAGCTGGCGGAGTTAGCGATCACTTGTATGCAAATAAGTTGATGGAAAGCTTTGTGCCATCGCAGTGGGTCAGTGCTCACCAGGGTGGATTTCATGGCGCTGGCCACTGAGCTCTTGAAAGATCAGGTTGCGGCGTCTCAGTTGAAAAGATCTCTTGCAGAGATCTTTGCTAGTTCATTTCAAAATCTGGCCCCAGTAGTATCAGTTATACTGGATGAGCCTGCAAATTTGTTCTGGTAACCAGAGCTTGCTCGTATTTATTGCACATCCCCCTAAGAGCCTCCTCCTCAAGTAGGAAGTCTGGTGCACAGTATCGGGAAGCTAAACTTGGGAACTTTTGCCTCAAAACTTTCTAAACATTTGACAGTTTTCTGTGTAATTGGCACATCTAGGTAGGTGCTACGTAGGTGAGTGAACCTTATAACTCAGGTGCCTCAGTTATGCATTGTGTTGCTCAGGGTAAAGATCATAATTTAATTATAACATGCTAAAAATGAAATACTGCCATTATGCCTAGAAAGAGATGTTTCTATGAGAAGGAAGGTTTGTCATTACATGAAGTGTCGAAATTTATCGTGTTCAATCTATCAGAAATCACTTTTTTGCAAATAGAATTCCAGAGTTGGCTATAATCCCCTCTTTTTTTTCTCATTCCTTTATTTTCCTGCACTGGAAGGCTCCTACTGAACACACACACCAAAAAACATAAAACTGCAATAAGAACAAATCTGATACCAGGAAATGCTTTGTCTGTCATTACTTAGCAACTCAGCAGAGGGATAAGTAGCAACTTAGGTTATTTTTATTTTTTGTTAATATTATCTACAGATTAATTGGTTATAAATCTTTTGGTGAAGTTTCTCCTTAAAAGAGGCCTAACAACTAACTTCCTCTGTTTAAAGGACAATCTTGACAACAGGTGGAAGAGATGTGGTTGTTCTTTAAACATTATTCACCTCACAACAATGTTTCTTTCTGTCTTTTCAGTGCCCAATCCTTCAAAAAACTTGCTGAGGGTATCTCAAACATATTCAGCTTTTATGATGCAAGGAAGTAATAAAGCCAGATAAGTTCCTGAAGAGGAGAAGTAAATTCACATACTAAAGTCTTAAGCACGTGTGTATTCACTCTTTTTTACAGAGACCCATGCCATCTCACTGATTGACTATGTGATATTTATAAAACTTCTTTTGTTGTCTCCAAACCCAGCAAAGATGCTAAAGAATATGATGAAATTTCTATATCTTTGCATTCACTTGTAGTGAATGCAAAAAAACCTGAAATTTAAAAAAATATGATTAAAAAATCTACTGATCATTATGAAAAAGTAATCAGCACTAGGCCCACAGAATAAGTGGCAAAGACTATGTATGTTTAGTTTGTCTCTTCAGGATTTTCTCCAGTCATGAAAATATCAAACATCATATTGGAGTAAGCCTTTCACATATCTTCTCTTGACTCTGCACGGATTGAAAACATAATTGTTTGTTAAATCTCCCTCAGAAGAAATTATTAAATCAATTTGGATTTGTGTAGATTTATGTATTCAGATAGAATCAGGAAATAAATGGATTTTTATGATAAGCCATGTTTGGGAGGATTATTTCAATTTGCTACATGGATATGACCTACATTTTCAAAAACCAGTAATAATTTCCCAAGAAGATTTTGATATTATCTATGCTCGTCAATTCATTGCGATTGAAAACAAACTGCTTGTGAAATTTGAAAACTAATGAACTTCTGCAGTTATTATACATGTTCATTAAAAAAATATATATACGCATACACCTTTTTCTTTCTGGTATTTGTAATTTAAGATTACATAAGGAAAGCTCACATGTTGCTTCCCTCTCAGCACTGAGTTTCTTTACTTTTTGAAACTGTTAGCAGGTATACACTTGAACAGTTTTTTAGTAACTAGCTAAAGGAAAAAATAACTAGCTTTATTATACAGAATCTTTAGAGAAGAAACCTGTAGCTTTATATGAAGATCCATTTAAGGACAAGGAAAACGAAGAGACTACTTTGTACACAGAAGACACCACAAAGTTGGGTAAACAAATGTTTGCCATATGAAAGCATTTACAGTGTGCACTAGAGGAATAATTTACATTTTTTATGAACTCAAAACCAAGGCTAATTCAAATGTCAGCTTTTAGACTTGTGACTTCAAAGGACTGTTCAGGTTTTCATGCTGGCTTTCATTGCATTTCCAACACAGTGGGGAAAAAATATAATAACTGAAATGCTAGCTATGTACTCTTGTCTTACAGCTAAAAATCTTGAGTCTCAATTTTGGTTATTTTCATCATTTGAGGTATTATCTGGAAGATTACTTATTGTACTGTTGCATATAAAAAAATACCCTGACAGCAAACTCAAGTAGAGATAAACTGAAAGCCAGTTAGAACTTACTGACATCAGAGAATATTTATTATTTTGTAATTACACTTGTAGTCTCTTCCACACATTAACTGAGGGCCAACAGAGAGTCTGCTGTGATTGTTTAATTTACCAGTATAACAGAGGCATAATCACCTTCGTCCCTCTTAGAACAATTTGGTACACCAAGGACATTTCTAGTTGACTTTTATAGTCAGTACAGCTCTTTAATAACTTTCAAAGTTAGAATTTAATAGTGTGTCCCCTTCCACTGCATATCCAAACAGAATGTCCCTCACCTACATGTTTTTAACATTTAGGTTTGCCTACTATAGGCACCTAAAAAGGGATGGCAGTTACCCATGAGAATGTTCAACCTAGACTGAAAATCTAGACTACAAGCTGGTCTGTGGTAGGAAGGGCAAAGAAAGGGAGACTCATAAATACCTTCTAAAGGGAATTCAGAAGGTAACCCTTTTTATAAGCTCCAAGTAGATCTCGTGGTGCATAGAATGCCTCAAATGAGAAAGCAGTGAGCGTGGTGGACTGAACACCATATTCAGCGGGTCAGTCAGGCAGACAACTGAATCTTGCTCCTGCTGGAGACAGGTGCTTGTTGGCTGCATAGTGAAACTTTCTACTCATCCGCTGTAATTACCATACAGAGTACATACAGAGTCCATAGCAATGAACTTCTGAAAAAGTGAGAGGTTAAATTAACTAGCACTTAAAGTCAGTTGAGAAGGGGTGCTCAGCAGCACTATATTCCATAGTTATTGTAATCAGCTATCAAGGAACACATTATTTCTATAGTAGTACAGTAGGATGAGTGGTAACTCAGGTTATCCACATCACTGTGCCTCTCATAGTGCATCAGATCAGAAATTTATACAAGACAACTATCTATGCATCACATGTATTATCATCATAATTGCCAGTAAAACTGAGGTCTCATTGTTCAGTTTAGCATAATAATAGCAATCTTGGAATCAATTCAGGTTAAGCACAGTCAGTTTATAAACAGCATCCAATTAAACTCCTTGGAATATATTACCTATCAGTTTCCGTGAGACAGGTTAATGTAGTTAAAATTTTTTTTCTTAATTCTTTCATGGACTGAAATTGCAGTTTATATACAACACTTTAAAGATGTCCCTTGCAACATAAGAGTGACCACTAGGCCTAAAACCTTGCAAGAAATTAACTGCCCTATTTATTGAAATTGGTATTTTAGTTTGGACATATATGAAGGTGCATCAGATCCCGTGTGTTCAGGTAAAGTTAAGCAATACTCAGAAAAGAAGCCTTTTCCAGAAACTCACACAGATAACGTGGTACACTGAGTTTCTCCCCCAGGATTTGAATAGAAGGATTTTCCCTATGTAGCATGAGAGTATTTTTCTGCTGAAATAAATGCATTCAGATAAGATATAAGATTAGTGGTCGAAATTTCTGTAGCCACTACTGGCTGAGCTGACCACAGTCTATTTATCAAGCTCCTAACCCTAGTGTCCTAATCAAACACAAGACTCAGATAATTGCATTCTATTTGTCTAAATTATTTCCATTGTGTTTCAAACTGGAGTATCAAGTAGCTGTATGATGTTCAGATTTGGGGAGGATATAGAAACAGTCACCATTCCTGGAAGAGGACAGCCTAAACCTTTCTAATGGATTTGTATACAAGTTGGACACTGACCTACTTTAGCACCAAGCTCTGTGTATCTTTAAAGAACAAACTGTAAACTTTTAGAGTGAAGTACCCTCAGTGAAGATAAACTCAAGGGATGTTTCTTTGCCCTTCCTAATAAGGAAGCTTTTAATTCAGATGCTTGGCTGAAGTCCGTCTGAACAGATTTTATTACATAATTCTTTGTCTGAGGGAAACAATGAGGCCCTCAAATTATCTGAACAGACATAATGCTAGGAAATGCAGTTTGTCACAAGCAAGAGGAAGAAACTGTGAAAATTACTGGTTAAAATACTGACAGTGTATTGCTGATGCACAAGAAGTACAGGCGTGGAAAGAGGTGAAAGTTTATGTTTATTTTAGCATGTCACTCATGTTAGCCCAAGCCTCATCATGCCGCTTCTGATCACCACACCGTTTAGCAAAGCTGTTGGAAGGAAAGGAGTTTACAAAGATGAATGGAGGTGTGGGGGGCTGGAAAGTAAAAGAAAACTAAAGCAACAGGTGCCAATTTACCAGTTTTAGAAGTTTATTAATAGCTTCTAACATAGTGAGAGGTAAAACAGCACAGGCAGAACTTTATGTTTAAGGGGACAATATATTTCACTCTTAAAAGGGGCCTTTCTTGGGCAAAGTTAGTAACTCTAACTGCCAAACTTGGGCAGTTAGAGTTACTACTTTCATACAGAAGCACAGGAAGTCACAGCTAAACAATTTGCATACAGTATTGCAAAACTGCAGACCTGTGTCTAGCTGGAAAGCTGAATGATTACTTGGGCAAATGTTTGCTGTGGTTGCACAGATTAGTGAAGTGAATGTGAGGTATTTAATATAACCTATGTCTTTCAGAGTAGATCAAAGTAGTAGAGTGAATTGTGTAAGTAAAGTCGGGGGGGAGGAAGAAGAGAGATTTAAGCAGATTTTAAGAGATTTAAGAATTTGGAACTGAGCATAAAGGAAATTAACCATTAATGTTGAAGAATCATACACCCCTGCCTCCAATCATGGTATGCTTGCAGAGGCAAAAAACCCTCAATATATTATTGAAAAGCTTGCATTATGTCTAATACACAGATGACTGAGGAAGCTTCCCTATGTACCAGACCAAGAGACAAGTCTGACTCTTCTAAGCAACACCTTCAGAAAGCACCGAGCACTACCAAGACAGTCCTTTTCATATATGTTCCCGTTTCCCTCTTACTTTAATCTCCAAATTAGACCTTTAGAATTATCCTGTGGTTACTTCACTGATACACTATGACTTCAGACATACCAAAGACACATGGTACTCATCAAAACTGCCTTTCTTAAAATCAAAGAGTCACAATTTGGAAAGAAGAAATGATTGTGGCAGGTATAGGCAGAAATAACAAACATATACAGAACTACAGCATCTCGACTGTTACTGCCAAGCCACCCAAATAAGAGTCTATCCCTATTTCCAGACTAGTTACTGTGAAGTCCCATCATCTGTTACCGCTCCTGGCACAGGCTGCTATAGAAAGGTTATTAGGTAGATACAAGCATGCTTAGTCATAGTATTACTGATGACAGCGTGAAAAAAAAGGGACCACAAGCCATCAGCAGTGGCAGTCTGGGCAACAAGCACCTATTTGTTCCTTGCAGCAATTTCTTGAATTCTAAGTCTTCCATTTATTTGTTTCTGCCATCAGGTTCCCTTGGAACCTTGTTGCCAGTATCTCTCCCAAAGATTACCACATAAACCATCTGGATCTGATGTTTGATTGCAATAATAGTGGAGGAGAGAAGTGAGGTGAGGCTTCTGGCTCTGGTGAGGCTTCATGCTTTATGCTTTTCTTGATGCCCTGAGGACTCTCATGTAATAGCAAGTAGAAGCATTGCCCAAGAGAATGACTGCAGGATTATTTCACCTTTATCCCTAGAGAAGGAGATGCTGCTCAGCATAGAATGATAGAATTGTTTAGGTTGGAAAAGACCTTTGAGATCATCAAGTCCAACCATTAACTGTCATGTTACCTCACCCAGCAAAATGAAGTTTGAGTCGGAGGGGTACCATTGCTGAGTGTCTATTTACAACCTCACCTTGTTTACTAGTGCTGCACAGCAATTGTTAGCCTCTGAAAACTCCCAATAATCCTCTGATCCAGGTTCATTAGGGGTCTTGATTTGTTCCAAAGAAACATACAATAGGGAAAAGACAAAACTCAGAAGTATAACATTTTATAACATGCAGTTTCACATCTAAGGCAGGTTCCAGTTTTAGTGAAATCGACTACATGGACAGAGGCACAGTTTCACGAGGGTTTAAATTGCCCTCCCTTCTAATAGATTTAGTGCACAGATGGCTGGAACACTGTGTATGAAGTACTTTTCAAACTAGCATCCAAAGACAGTCGCAACCTGTGGTGTTAGTCATTTCACTTGCAGTAAGAGAAGACAGCTTCACTGTCTGTAGAGGTGATGGAATTAAGAAACACAAAATAGAGTTATCAACATGCAGAAAGTAATAGTATGGCCACATACACAAGTGGACATAAATTCTTGAATCTATTCATACGCTCCCTTCCCTCCTACATTGCCAGGGCAAATATATTGTCCACCTGCACACCATGTGGCTCTGGCTCTTTAGTGAACAGTGGGCCATGCTTCTCTCCACTGACTTCATTTCACTGTCACACATTTATATAGCAACAACATGTGACAGATGATAGACTGAGATCAAGACAGAGGAGGAAGATAACATCAGAGTTTGCCTGTTCTTACAGCTGCTGACCACCTTTCATTCTTCCCAGAAGTTTGGCCCTGCAGCACTAGAGCATTACTAGTTAGCAATCCAGCACTGCTGGGGCCTGCAGCTCCCACCACCTGCCACAAAACTAGGAACTTACAAAATACAAAACCTGTGCTTGAAAGTACTGACAGCCACGGCAAATCCAAACAACCATTTGAGCATGCCTTCAGTTTTCACTTCCAGGTGTTTTGTTGTGGTTTTAGTTTAACCGTTGCACAACCTTTTTGTCTTTCTCTCTACCTGTGCTTCCCCTCACTGAGAAAATACACAACTTTGAATTTAATCCCACAAATAATTGCACGTGGGTTTTTTTTTGTGACGAGGCAGTATTTTCAGGGGAAAAAAGAATTGATCTTTTCAATTTTAAATCACGTTTTGTTTAAAACCTTAGTTATGTTCAATTATAATTAAAAAGCCTGCTTATTAAAAAATTCAACTAAGTGAGACCAATGATTCATAGACAGGTTAAACCACAGATCTGATAAGGCTGATTACTCTGATGTATTACCATGGTATATAAATACTTGCAGCAACTCTAAATGCAGGTGTGTATTCAGAAACTCCAGCCCAAGCACCAGAAAGCTCCTCATACTGAATATCATAAAAGCACACTATCATCTCGCCACCCTGCTTTTGACTGCAGAGATGGGTTATTCCATGCCAGCTCAGAGACGCACATGCTGTGCAGTGCAGCACACCCTTATATGCTTTGCTGAAGACTGTTCTTAAAGTCCTAAGACCTTGAAAACCAAGTAATTCAAAGGGAATATGGACTTTTCAAGTTACATATAGGTTTATTTTAAGTCAGCCTTCTCTCAGAGCATAACCCACTATTTTAGGCCTCATATATATATACACACACACATATATATATATATGCCTGTGATTTAAGTATGGTTTCAAAAGAAGCATGGCCAGCAGGTTGAGGGAGGTGATTCTGCCCCTCTGCTCTGGTGAGACCCCACCTTTGAGTACTGTGTCCAGCTCTGCGGCCCCCGACATAAGAAGGACACGGTCCTGCTGGAGCAAGTCCAGAGGAGATGGACCATGAAGATGACCAGATGGCTGGAACACCTCTCCTGTGAACACAGGCTGAGAGAGTTGGGGTTGTTCAGCCTGGAGAAGAGAAGGCTCCAGAAAGGCCTTACAGCCCCTTCCCGTACCTAAAGAGGGCTACAGGAAAGATGGGGAGGGACTCTTTTATCAGGGAGTATAGCAATAGGATGAGGGGTAACAGTTTTAAACTGAAAAAGGGAGATTTAGATTAGATACTAGGAAGAAATTCTTTACTGTGAGGGTGGTGAGACACTAGGACAGGTTGCCCAGAGAAGCTGTGGATGCCTCACTCCTCGAAGTGTTGGATGGGGCTTTGAGCAACCTGGTCTAGAGGGAGGTGTCCCTGCCCATGGCAGGGAGTTGGAACTAGATGATCTTTAAGGTGCCTTCCAACCTCAACCATTCTATGATGTAGTATTTTACACCTTGAACACTTTTATTAGGATACAAAATGGTACCTACAGACTAAGACACTCACTACAAAAACGTACTGCTTTGCTAAATATCAAACTTGATACTGTTACCTTTTCTACTCTTGTACCCAAAGAGAAAAAAATCAATGAGGATATTTATAGAGTCAGAAAGGAGAACTAGGCAGTAGGTTTGATTTGTTCTCTCCACACTTTAAACTTGAAATACCATTATCTTAAAATCTGTTACTTTCAGTTTCTCATGGGACAAGACAGGTGATGATAAGGAATTACCTCTGCAATGTTTTGCACTCTACCCTTTGTTTTCTCTCTTTCAATCCCCCCTCCTCAACAGATTCCCACATACATGAATCACAGGAAAACAAACAAAGAACAGAACAAAACTTGTCATTCAGACTGTGAACATAGAATTTAAATCTGAAGGATAAAAGCATAGAACCACAATAATTCAATTACTGCAGTCAGATATTAAGTCCCTATTAAAAGAGACTATAAAAATGAGCTATTTTATGCCTTTTTTTTTCTAATCTAACAGAAGTTTTTCAGATGGGTATTGATACCAGTCCCATGAATGGATTACACAGGATACCACATTCAGAAACGAAAAGCAAATAAGATTTTTAAGAAAAGCTTTGTTAAATGTATAGCGTGTGCCTGAATATGGAGAATTCACATATGATTTATTCAGGAGCAAAGAAAGAAGTAGCCTTATTAAAAACACTTATGAGCAAAATAGGGATAGTCTCACTGCATTCTACACAATGTTTCATTTTATAACATAAAAAGTACAGTAATACTGAGTTAAGCAGATATAATGCTACATTTATGCTGCACTGAAATTTTTTTCAAACAATTAGAAAGGAGAAAAAGAAATTACATTAACAAAAATCTTCTTTTGTTTCTGACTTTGAAAGTTTGCTGTTGCACTTATTTGATTATGTTTAAGTCAGGTCCACAACTAAACCTTACTATAATTTCTAAAATCTCATAATGCTTTGGTTAACTTGACAGCAGATCCTTGTGTTCTACTGCCTAGAACACTAGTATCTTCAGAAATACTCCAGAAACAAATACCCAGATGAAACTCCATCAGATTGCAATCACATGTTTTCTTACGTGTTTTTTCTTTGTCTCCAATGCTGTCCAAGAATTTTTTGTTCCTCTCCTATAAGGAATTTGGATTAACTTCCATTAAGGGACTAATTCCTCAGATGGTATATTTCTAAGTACTTCCATTGATGTATGCCAATTACACCAGCTGACAAACAGCCACTGCATTACAAAAAAAATCCATATTTTTAATGACTCCCTTGCTGTCCTCCATGTATGTGTGTATGTCATGACATACAGCTTTCTACCATCTGCACCTCTTCCTTTATATATATGCATTTTGTATTATAAATTGGTTGGCTGTGAGGTATCTTGACATTTGACATAACAGCAAGGCTGGGGGGCGGGGAGCGTAAGTGCTGATCATTAGATTATTGCTGAAGTATTCTCTCCTTTCCTCCCCTCCTCCCTGTGTTCCCTGGAGACACAGGTGTTAATAAAATCAAACAAAATGAAAATGGGTAAATTATTGCAAGCTATGAACACCTACATTGTGCCATGCCTCACTAGTTTCCAATACCACCTCATTCTTGAGACAACCAAAGAAAAAGATGCAATTTCATCCTGTAGACTGGGTGGTATAAGGAAAGGACAAAAGAGACAAGATATTGCAATCCAAAGGTCAGTGACCCACTCCCTTGTATAATTATAGCATTTCATTTATATCCTACCAATCTGTCTTTGGATGGCTGATAGTAAATTAGTAGCTAAAAAAGGGCAATTTAAAAAATTCCTTAATAACTAGTAACTGAGCTCTAAAGCTGGACCATCATATAAGGAGATGAGCACAAGCAGTCACTTGTAGTTTAGTTTCTAAAAATAATTAAAAAATCATACTCAAGGAGTCAGGTCAGATCTAGAGATCTAGATCTCTGTCTCACTGCTGTACTTTAGGAATCCTGAAAACAGATTTAATCCTTATTCTAAACACTATACAGATTTTGAAGAGCTTCAAGGGTCTGAACCATTCATGAGTGTAATATATATCCAACTAAATCTTCCGCAATGAGTGCACTTTATACCTTTTTAGAATGTAAGCATTTTTGTGCTGCATTCCTCATTTTCCATGATAAAGCACATACTAAACTGTGCTCTTCCATTGCATTCTCCCAACAAGGTTTCATGCAGTAACAAAAACTGAGTAAGAACATCACTGTTGAACTTTTTGCTAATATATATTAACAGCTCATACCTAGATTTGATGCTTGAGTTTGGTCCCTCTCTAGGTACTGGGGTAAAGCTTGGTCTAGTGAACCATGTAGGGTCTTAATACTTCTTTACAGTCACAACTGAATTTAAAAAAAAAAAAACAACCACAAACCATAAAAATAGATAAATCACAATAAGGAGATAGTCCTAGTCTTGGCTTATCACATTTGACACTTGAGAACTTTGGTGATCTAGCTCACCTTTAGCAATGAGTGGAGGCCAACAGTTTAATAGTCTGCTAGCCATTGATATTGAAGCAGTATCATACAGCCCTTTGCATTATCATTTACCAAACAACCAGATAAGCACTAGGAAAAAATTCTCGATTTGTAGAACTGATCAAAGAATCACTCCATTTGTATCTTCCTAGTATATCGTACAATGCCACTGCCTTCAATGCCTTAGCAGGCTCACTCTCCCTGGCATGGCAATGTTTCACACTTTGATGCAAGATTCTAAAATACTATATATTACACAATTTTAAAAGAAATCAAAAGGGAAATAATTCTCTCTAAAGGGATGGTGGAACAGAATAAATCAAGTGCTGGCTGTTAAGAATACTGGACACTTAACTATTAAGGCCAGATACCTCAGAGTACCAATCCCTACAATTGCTGGCACCCAGTCACAAGTCACACCCATGTTTCATTTACATTCTAAATATTGACTGGATCTCTGGAGTCAAGACTACAGCTTCTTAGAAAAAAAAACCTGATACCATTCCACTTGCAAAGCTGTCTATCTATATTTATTTCAACCAGGCCACAGTAATTAATATTTATGAGGACAAGTGAAAGAAGGATGCTCATAGCAAAAGGGAATTCTGAAAACACAAGAATGTGTGAAGATGCCGATGGGACTGAGTGAACGGCACCTGAGACACACATGCAGCAGACACATGGAGGTGAGAAAAGGACAGGACAGCAGTATGTATGTAGCTGCCTACATATACAGGCACAGGAATACCCTTTTTTTGTGCTCTGTTCCATGTGCAGTCCAGGAGAAGTCCTGGTACTTGTACCTAATACACTTACCACCATTTATTTAATGGGTTTATTTGACTGTTACAGACACCGGCATTTGAGACATCTCTGATTTCGGGCTAATCAAAGTAACAGTGGCTGGCACATGTTAACTTCCCCAGTGGTAAGTACTAGATCTGTTATGGGTTTTAAATGTGCACATGTTGCATATTTCTGGATTTATATCTTACATGAATATGACTAATAAAAAATAGAGAGAAGAAGAGAGCTCCGGAAAGAGCTTGTCAACAGTATTTTCAGGTGGAAAAAAAATGAAAAATAGGTGGTTTTGATCTGCAGAATGTGAAGTGTATGAAGTACAACAATTAAAACAGAAGGGTAGATACTTTGAACTCATTAAAATTTCTTTTGAAGATGAAAGTCATTAGATTTCAATGAGAACTTGGAGCAGAAGCTCACATTGACATGAGAATATTTAACCTGTAGTCTACAGTGCTTCAAGCAATTGATAGTATGATAAATAATTGCTTGGCTGTAGTAACCACATACAAGGAAAAAAAGGATTACCCTAATCAAATACAGTCAGTGTGGTGTTGCCTGTCTCTGTGCTCCACATTTCGTTTTGAATTGTTCAGAAGTTTGCAGTTATAAAAACGGAAATCCTGAGTTCTTAAAGAGGAAATTGTATAGGATTTCTTTTCCTGTCACCTTCAAGAAAACTTTGATAATATTCAGGGTCAGTTCTTCAGCTGGCATAATCAGCATGGCTGTGTTGAAGCCAGTGGATCATTGCCAATTTATAACAGCTGAATGTCTGGTCTTACTACAGGGACAACTCTATTTTACAACTTTTCCCTCCATGCCCCTACCTCCTTTTTATTTTTTAAGTTAAGGACATTAATAGTCAATACAGTATTTGTTATCAGAAATACCCATTCTCCTCTTCATCAAGATAAAAGACTCATATTTTCATGTTTGTGAGTTGCACTACTGATTAATTCTCACTCATATTTCACTACCATTACAGAGCACAAGCCAGGACTGTACAGTGTTTTATCATACAGGTATTTTTTAAGCTATATGTTGTAGATAAAAGCAGCTTGTCCCCACTCACTGCTCAAAGCTGAGAAAAACCAAATAATGATGTTAGCAGAGGCCTAAAGCAGAGATAACAGACCCCCCTGAAAAGGCAGACAAGCTTGTGTTAGATGGCAACACCCACTGTAAACAGTGCTCTACAGTTATTTCACTGTAAAGAAATGAGAAGAATCAGAAAAGGGAAGACATTTGCACAAGAAAGCTCCATGCCAGAAGTCAATGGCAAAACCAGGATTACTTTACAGGTTATCCCACCTGTACAGTGCCCATGCTATCAGGGGTGAAACCAGAGTGTGTCCTTCCTCAGAAGAGAAGTTGGTGTTTATATAGTAAGCAATATGTAAAGACAATGGGGAAAACCTACCCCTGCCTCCCCCAAGCATTTCCTATTCAATCTCTTTGCACCATCCTAAACACTCAGATCCTGAATTGCTCAGCAATGTTCTGCAAGGACCTGTCTGCACCCTGAGCAGCATGATCCTTACATAAAATAACCCTATAGAAGAACCCAACTTCTTTTTAGCATACAGGTACTTTCTGCAAGAATCAAGAGGACAAAATTAAGATGACACTGCACAGAGATCCCCTCTGAAGGGCTGTGTAGGCAGAGGTTTCACTGCATTAAAAACACACAACACACATTTCACACCTTTCTAATCCTAGGCAGTGTTTCCTTTACCCTAAAATCCTTTCTTTTAACAAAAAAATAAAACCTTTATGCTTCAATCTGAAGTTTGAGAGTGCACCTGGTTCCAGCAGGCAGCAGCCTCATTGTCCCAGTCTGTAGTGCAAGATCTGTGGGATAGATGGGCGCAGGCCCCCAAGACTCCCCAGCGCAGGCCCCTCACTCACAGCCAGCTCACCTCTCCTCAGGCACATCTCTCCACAGCCCCACTTCTCTCCGGCCCTGACCTGCACGCAGTCAGCAACTTTTCTTTCAGACCACACTCAAAAACTGCACCTTCTTCTAGTCACATTCCTGCTCTCTTACTTCACAGCTCTCTCTTGTTAAGGTAACGAGGTGAATAGCTCACAGGTGTTCCCCGTAGCAGAGCTCCCAGGCTCTGTTTACTACTTTCCTGCCAGTACTGGTAGGGAATCAATTCTACCATAGTTGTGTAAACAATAAAACCCCCCAAATTCTGAAAAGAAGTAATCTAGGAAGGAAAAATCAAAACATTTTATCCTGCATATATTGAAAAAAGCTGTTCCATGGAGTTGCTGAAAAAAATTTGATGTACAAGGTCTTGTGGGGCAATTGCTTCTGTGGTTGAGTAAAGACAAGGCCACGCCGGTGGTTTGCTATCCTAACGCTCTGTCCCAGTCACTGGCAAAGGTTCCAGTTGAACAATGTGCTCTGCATTTGCAAACACTGTTAAAAAAAGTTTTCATCCACATCAATAAAAGTTAGCAGAAAAATTACTTATATTGCTATGTAGAATTTAAAACTCACATTATTACTTCAAATAATACAAGCGACTTGAACACTTTCCTGAATATACTCTAAGATAAAAATGTTTTGCAAATATTTCCGAGGAATGAAGGAAAAAGGAAGAAAAAAAGGCTAAAAATATTAAGCTAAACTTACATAAAACCCTCCCAATACACTACTGAGTAGCTGTCTAAACACTGTACATCTGAGATCAATACCACAAAATAAAGATATTCCCTTGCTTGTTTGTTACTATGTAGCCCTACAACCAGACTAGGAAGAGATTTGGTATTTGAAATACATTTTATCTTTTGAAAGCCATACATTTTTCCAATAATAAATGAAACAAGGTTCCCCAGGGTCATGCCATCTGTGTGCTTTCCTGCTCAGCAAAAGATGGTATTAAGGAGCTAAATTAAAGAGCAATATTGTCATTTGTTTACGTAGCGTAATGTGCTTAATAACATTCTTCTGATGCTTTGGACACTTTGTTTAACAAGGAAGTCACCATGAGCACACTAGCTGCTGAGTACTTCCAGGTTGAGAGTTTGTGACATGACCGGATTGTCAGCTCAAAGGCTGCGAACGCGCCACCAAGCTGATAAAGACACACTTTCTGCAGCACAGCGTGGGGAGAGAGCTGGCTGCCTGCTGAATGGTAGCCCTTTAGCAGCTGGTAAAACAGCAGCACTGCATGCAGCTGCTGGCTTTATTTGGCAGACAACAGCTGCAGATATCAAAGAGAATAAAAGAGAAAGAGGAAGGTAGAAAGACTGAGGTGAAAAAGGAATTCGATCTACACTGGTTTTATTAAGTTACTTTTTAATGATATAAACATATTCTAATATTATCAGTTTGCCTAGCTTTTAAAAGGAAATGTTAAAAATACTTGTAAACATACACATGGAGCACTAATTCTTTAAACATCCTACTGGAGTCCCAGAGGGTTAATCCCATAAAACGTACTAGGTTCTATTGAAAAAGACGCTCCAAAAATCTCGGGTAAAATTGTAAAGTTGTTTTCCTCAGGTAACTATAAATCACCAGAGCAAGTAAACTTACTATAAGCAGTATTTACTGTCATTGCAATGTCTTAGGTTTTTTTATATCCTGTGCATGGACGTAGAAATCACAGCTGCTCAGAGTGCCAAGATCAGAGAAGTCATCTATTAAGGTGACTTCATTTTTTCTCTGACCCTGTACAGAGGTGACCCAAAATAGAAAACACACTGATAAAATATGCTACTTTATATCTGTAGTGTCCACACTGTGTATGTTTTGGAGTGGCCCAAAATGCAGTAGTTTCTTTCAGCTTTGTAACAGAGGACACGGGTTATTAGGAGTGTTGTAACATGCAATATCAGTTGTATTAAAAGATGTAATGACTGCAGGGTATCAGATTAGTGTTGAAATTCAGTTTTGAATGGTCAATACATGGGTAAGCGGTGGAAGAACGGTACATATTGCCCAACTTTGAAACATATGCATAAAAGACCCAAATTTTGAGCTGGCTGCCTATACGCCGTACAGAGAAATTCCAATCATTTTAGCTGAAACTCTCCAAAGCATTCTTTGACATTTTCTGCAGCGCTTCAAAAATTTCAGTACAGAAATAACAACATGGGAACGAGGAAACTACCTGCATTTCAACCTCTTGATCCCATTGCCTGTAACTAAGCTTTTTTTAGGTTTTGGGGTTTTTTAGTTGTTTAGTACCAAAACTGAATCTGGCGAAGCATTTAATTATCACATTTGTTTACTATTGGAAATAGCTTTACTATTTAGAGAGTCCTGGAAAGTGAAAACAGACTTCCTTTACAGATACTTAAGGTCAGACCGTTATCCAAATAGCTAGCTAGCTACCTTTCTACTTAAATCACAGGTATTTGCACACCTAAGCTTGCTCTAAGCTTGCTTGATGATTTATCTCTGCTTAATTTTGTTTTACACAAAAACATTGTGTAAAGCACAATCGAACAAAGCAACTAAGTAGGTGTTTGAGCAAGTGGCAATTCTATTAAGGCCAACACAATCTTTCCCATATACAAAGCAAGGGATATTATACTCCTGAAGCAGTTCCACAGCTCATCGGTTTAACAGCATTAGTTTGGTATGTCTAATGCTATCAGTTGAAACATAGAGATTTAAATTTAAAGATGAAATTTCACAGATAAAAATATTAGGATTCTATCAGCTATAATACTGGAGCGTGCATGCATACAGCATTATATACAATATCAGATTCAAGGAGGCCATTAGAAAATGTGAGATGGTAAATACAGTGGCTTGCCTCCCAACTTGATTCCCACAAGAACCTCAACCAAAAATCATCAGTCCTATTTTTTCCACATTTTACTTTTCCATTTCTAATTGTTTCCAGTTCTTCACAGAAGCACTTTCCATTCAGGTATCCAATATAATACACTATACAAGATATCTTATAAGAGACAGCTTCTGCAACTGCCTTTATATCTTTAGGCTTTGGGACTTGATGTCACAATGGTCTTGATTTATTAGAAGATAAACCTTTTCTAATGCTTTTTCTCTTTAAATAGTGAACTGTAAATAACCAATCCAATATGAAAAATACTAAACAGCTCCTTTGAAATTCTAATGGAGATTCACAGTTATATCACTCACTGCAGAATCCTTGTGTTCATGCTCTACCTTCATATGTGGAATGTATAGGAATACAACCTTCATATGTATGCATATTTCTGTGTCAGTTTGCTGGAACACAGAAATTTGGATGGGTGCTGCTAGCATGGTAAAGCTGGATTCCAAAAACAGAAAAAAAAGATTATTTTGCCGTATTTGGGGTTTATAGATTTTTACTTGAATATTCAATGGAATATTTGCTGTTAAGTGTAATTCAACCAAGACTTTCCCTCTCTTTTTTTCTTATTGGCAAATCTTTAATTATTTCAGTTCCTTAGTCTTGCTGGTTCAGGCTTCCCAACTCTCAAATCATCACTGAATAAACCTTGCAGCAAAGCTTAACTCCAGCCAGTCTTCATTTTCTGCCACCAACAGCACTTTTTGCCTATGTTTACATTATATGGCATGTAAAAATCACGGAATGCCTCAAAGTCAGTAGCCAAATTCAAATGGAGGTAGGACTGACTGGGCCATGTACCTTGAGCCTTGAATTTAGACCTCTAGCTCTGACTTTGTATTAAGCTCAACTTCTAAGCTACCAAGCTTTCCTAGTTACTCCACTGCTTTCTCTTGTTCCCTACAGGTTCCATCTCTAGTACATTCTACTACTGAGCAAGCCCTGCTCCATCAGCCTTTATTCTATAACCTATGATCGAGCTTTACAGAGCTCAGAAACTCTCTCCTCCCCGATAACCTTAACCAAACCATTTTTCCAGGCCTTCCATTCCTCAGAACCCTGCCTGGCTTTGCTATCACCAAGCCAGCATTTCCAGAATGCAGTTAAGTGCTTATCACTTAAAACTTTAAGTGCTAATTGCTTAGTAATGAAAACTTTAATTGCTGGGAGATTAAACCTTTAACTGCTAAGTGGCTGGCAGAGTTCCAGTCCGTAACAACCAAAATTCACTAATATAACATATTTAAATGCCCTTGTATGAAAACTATTCTAAACCCAAGCATGTGAAGGCCTAGATGCAAGACGGTCTTTTTAAGTATTTCCAGGATTGAGAAGAAAATGTGGCTGAATTAGCAATGGCTAATTTGGGATTAAATAAAATCTCAGTGCTCACCTTAGAAATGTCTGAAGTATTAAAAAACATTTTCCCCCTTTCTTTATTTCACCTGTCTGTTGTTCTCAGGAAAATTGAACCCTCTTGAAAATGTATGCCTCAAGACAAAGATACCCAGTTTAGTCCTGACTTGGACTTCAGGATAGACACTCTGTTGTGTTCTCACACTGATAGATTTACTATTGATTGCCAAAGCTATTGTGTAACTGAGGAACTTTTCTCACCTTCTAAAACAGATTCTGATCTTGATTTTCACAACTTCAGAGAAAATGCTGCCAGAAATGAAGCGGCTAATTCCCTGTAGATTATATATTCTGCTCTTTTACCGTGGGTGCTAATGGAGCCGAGTAGAGATGTTTAATGCAGTGTTACTTATAAGACACAAAAGGGCTTACACTGGATAGTGAAAAGGAGATACAGGTAAACTGAATTCCTAATGTACCATTACCTACTCACCTAGAAACGAAATTGGACTGAATTTTTCAGTGTGCTTTCTAGTTTCTAGAAATTGCAGAAGTGACATTATGAAAATGTGTAAGACAAAGCATCAAGTCTATATTCCTTAGCATATTTTCATTGTATTTACTCCCTGTTCAAAATTCCAACCCATTTCTTTAAGATCTCTTTCATGTCACAAGAGCTTTCCAGTGGGCTTGGACAGTGTTCCCAAATACAGAACAAGCATAGTGTCTCTTGCTTTTACCTTCAGAGCCACAATATGAGAAGCTTCTGGCACTCTGATGTTCTGTCAGTTTTTAATGCAAACTCTGGAAGTTCACGGACACGACGCTGCACAATCTGAAGAAGATAAATCACAGTTACTTCAAGCCAGCTGACAGCAGTTTAAGCAGCTGCAATCATCAACCACCAAGGGAGTTTCTTCTTTTATCTTACTAAATGCAAAAGTATACCAGGAACTAGTAATATCACTGGACTATCAGGAGTCCTGCTTTTACATAAATATCAGCAAGCGGTAAGTAAATTCTGTTGACGAAACGTAATAAAACAAAGACGGTTTCAAATATGACCATTCCCCGATGCATTCTGTAGCCCCGTCTTACTCACTTATTGCATGCTGCTGAGATTATAAGGTTTGCTTTTATCTGTCAGAAATCAATATTTCAAACATCGGATAAAAGAGGAAATTGAACTGGGAATAGGCTGAAGTGCTGTAAAAACTACAAAGCACAATTATCAAAAAGCACTTAAAGTACTTAATAGGACACACATATAAAAATGCTCAAATTAATGTCAGGGAACTATAATGAGAACTTTTTCTATGCTTTTTGATCCAAATGCAATGTAATTCGAGTGCAGCCTGGTCAGTCAATACAGTTTTCAATTTATATGAAACCCTAAGGATTTCTAGCAATCCATTTGCTAGAACTGAACCATTACATATGATTGGTTAATATTTCAATTTATTGAAAATACATTATTTTGTGTAAAGTGTTTAAGTTGTTGAGGTTTAACCATTATAAACAGTTATGATAAAAATAGATCTTTGGGTAAACAAAGACCTTACAGTCAAGCTTTTAATAAACACTAGTATAACTAGAAAATTGGATTTTAAGGGGAATAGACATAATAAGGAAAAACTGCAGATATGGGGTGGTGAGATGAGAGGGAAATGTTTTATAGAACTGATCTTTATCAGCATGCATTAAGCTGAGAAGGGACCTCTTTGGAAAATGTTGGAAACCACGGTTATTTTATGCAAAAAAGTTCACTATTAACTTTAGTATTTTCCCCTTAGATTTATATATCCATTTATCATCTTTAACGCTATTGAGCTGGAGGTCTTTACAAAACCATGCTAAATCAGAAATCACTGCAAATCATAGAATGGTTTGGGTTGGAGGGGACCTTAAAGGTCACCAAGTTCCAACCCCCTGCCCTGGGCAGGGACACCTCCCACCAGACCAGGTTGCTCCAAGCCCCATCCAGCCTGGCCTTGATTTCCTCCAGGGATGGGGCAGCAACAGCTTCTCTGGGCAACCTGTTCCAGTGTCTCACCACCCTCACAGGAAAGAATTTCTTCCTGAGATCTAATCTAAATCTCCCCTCTTTCAGTTTAAAACTGTTACCCCTCATCCTATGGCTACACTCCCTGCTAAAGGGTCCCTCCCCATCTCCCCTCAAGGCCCCCTTTAGCTATTGGATGGGCGCTATAAGGTCTCCCCAGAGCCTTCTCTTCTCCAGGCTGAACAACCCCAACTCTCTCAGCCTGTGTTCACAGAAGTGCTCCAGCTTTCTGATCATCTTTATAGCCCTTCTCCAGAACTGTTCCAACAGGTCCGTGTCCTTCCTGTGCTGAGAACTCCAGAGCTGGATGTAGCACTCTACTATCAGAGCAGAGTAGAGGGGCAGAATCACCTCCTGCGAGCTGCTGGCCACACTTCTTTTGATACAGCCCAGGATGCAGTTGGCTTTCTGGGCTGCCAGCACATGTTGCCGGCTCATGTTGAGCTTCTCGTCCACCAACACTCACAAGTCCTTCTTCTCAGGGCTGCTCTCAATCCACTCTCCGCTCAACCTGTATTTGTGCCTGGGATTGCTGTGACCCAGGTGCAGGACCTTGCATTTGGCCTGGCTGAACTTCATGAGCTTGGCACGGTCCCTCCTCTCAAGCCTGTCCTGGATGCCCCCTCTGGATGGCATCTCTTCCCTCCAGTGCGTTGACCGTGCCACACAGCTTGGTGTCGTCGGCAAACTTGCTGCGGATGCACTGTCCATGTCTCCAGATGTTAAATGAGTGTGTACATGTCTGTATGCACATACTAGCATCTACACAAAATAGATTGTGTGGCCTTAGAGAATTTGATATGAAATATGACAGACTGCAGCACACAAAAGAGTTATACCTGTGATTTGAGAAACTAAGACATACACTAAATGGCTGTGTCTAACTGTATCACTCTCTTTTCTAACCTCCACTCCAAATTTTTAGTAAGGAACAGTAGGGGATTCTTGGGAAATCTTTCTTTGTGGAAAGTTATTCTTAACACTTACACTTCACTTTTATACTTTAACACTTTTTTCACATGAGGGAATCTTAGCTCAATCACAATTAAAATGTGCTTTTTATAGGAACTACATCAAACTCCCTGAACGTTGGATCAGACTGTGGTTTCCACTAACAGACAAACTGTTTCATTAGTCAAACATCTTCCCACCACCTCTCCTCATTACAGTTTTGGGCCCAATCCAGTACAACTTCTTGGTTAACAACCTATATTCTCTGTCATCGAGGCTAAGCCCAAATTTTGTTGCTTCTTCCACTTTCAAGATACAAAATTGAATTTCAGTCCCTAAAGTCCTGATTTGGGCCATAATTCACAGCTTTAAATTCATCCTCCCTATCCTTTATAGTTCTTCATAAACATTCCCCGTTCCTGCTTATGTCCTCATTAATCTCTCCACCTCCCTCTATATATCCACTTTACTCAGCAAACAATGCCACCCCAGCATGCCATGCCATTCTCCTTGCTTTCTATATGTAATTTCTGTTTTCCCCCTGCTTGATATGGCTTGAGCTTCCTATATCAGTTTGGAAGCTTGCTATCTTTTCAGATTTCACAGCTTTTCTGAATACTTGCTTTTACTTTAATGCTTACAAGAAATTCCATGCAAAAAAATGTATATGCATACACAAAAAGAAAACTGAAAAAAAAGCAAGAAATGTATCTGTGAGTATATGATTTGAAATATAACATTACTATCTGCCAGTGTGGCCTTCATATTTTCACAGAGTTACCAGTTCTATAAATCATATAACTGCTGGGTACTCATGAAGCTGGATAAAGCCAAAACAACATGGGCTAAATCCTAGAATCCAAACTCTGATTGGAGACACACATGTTTTGTTTGGATAACAGAAAAAGAAATGCTGGGATTTGGGACAAGTGTATCTGTACAATTCCAGATGGATGTTGTTTAACCTGTTCCTGCAGATCTCCAGAGACTTCAAAATTTCCTAGAAAGTATATTTCAGTGCTTTATTCTCTTACTATTATAAAAGTTGTGTTGTTTGGTTTTTTTTAAAGTCTAACCTGAATCTTCGCTACTATAATTTAAGTCCCATTTCTTGGCCTATTTTACACGATGAAGAACAGGTTATAATATTCCCTTTTGCAACAAATTCGACTATATAAACACAGTTATCACATTTTCATTCCAACCCACTTTTTCCTCATGTTTTCCCCAAAAGTACTCCCAGATCTGGAAGCCAGAAGAATGGCTTAGGGTATTCACTAAATGAAGATTCCCTCGCTGTCCAAAGTCTTCTGCAACTTCAGAGAAACCAAACCCTCATTCTGTCTAATGGGTATAAAACTGCACCTGCTTCAGGCTGTGCAGTTTGAGGTCTTTTTACATCGTACAGCTTCTTTCCAGCACATATGTTGTGGGAATATTACAATCAGGCTTGGATCTAGATAGTTAATGACTTATGCTATTCACCAGGTAAGAAAGGTGTCAAGAATCTCTTTAAAGTTAAGCTGCACAATACATAGCTAAAATCTGTTTTCTAATGATTCTGGTCTTGTGTATATTTAAAAAAATGTAACAGGATTTAGTTGAGGGAACTGGGAAAGAAATCCCCTAAACCCAGAGTTTTCACATACAAAAACAATGTTGACAAGACTAAAAATAAACAGATCACTTCAGCTGGATACCATATTCACTTGAATGGTGTCTTGAGTTTTCAGATTTCCTGAATCAACACACAGAGCATATAACCTCTTCCAAATAGTATATATTTCCAAATAACAAAGTAATAAAGAACTATTTTGTTTCAAAAAAACAGTCTGCGTGGAAAACATAATATGATGTAGTAAGGCAATTGTAGTTACGGTAGTTGTAATTGCATAATGCATTTCACAGAAGCTTCTTCTATTGCACCTTATTGTATTTTTTCCTTCAATTATTAAATTTAGAGGCTTAAGCTCAAAAGCAAATGCACTTGTCTTTACGTGCACTTGAATTGTTACTGCTATTTAAAACTAATCAATGTTTTCTTTAGTACCATAATAGCTTATTTGCAAAGCACCTCTTTTAGAAAAATTTACACGGTATTCTGGAAGGAAACATATTTCACATTCCAAGAGAAACTCCCAGTAAAGAGAAAGAGGATTTGATTCTTATCTCAAAGTTTAGTGCAACTAAACTGACCCTAAGAGCTTAAAAATTTGTGCACATAGGGAGTTGCTACTAGATTATACTAGCATGTTCATACACAATACAAGGAAAAGCTATGCATTGCACACTATCCTTACATCCCTAGAGAAGTCCAGGAAATTAATTTGAAAGGGTTCAGCATATAAATATATACAAATGGTTAAAATCTTATTATTAACCAGTGTTTTTAATACACATTCCTTGGAAATATTATACCACTCCTGACTTGGATGTTCAACTGCATAAAACTCATAGGACACCAAGGTCTCATTGAGTCGTGGAAAGCCCAAGCTACTCCAGTAAAGTCAATACATGCACTCAGAGTGCAGTTTGACACAAACAGGAATGTTCACGCCACTTTCCTCTAGGAATATATCGGAGGTTTCTAAATTAGTCTCCATAGACTCTTTCAGAAGGAGGTCAGAGAAACAGAGTTAAGCAATGTAAGTACCCCTAATGTCTCAAGTTCTGCAGTTATTCAACAAACAGAAGTCTTAATGAAGGAAAAACAAAGTTTGCACAAAACTCACAAGCAGGCTTTTTTATTTCCAAATGTAAATATCCACTGCTTAAAGAAGCAGATCAACTCCAGTTCAAGCTATGCCTGTACTTAAATACATGCAAATCCCATTGATTCCAGTAGGGTAGCAAGTCTATCACTAGGATGAAAGTTACAAAAACAGATTAATAGGGGTTATAATAATTGACCCTTTGTAAATAGAGAAGCTATTACAATGCCTATGATCAGAACTGAGAAGTTGATACAATTTGTCCCATGCATCTTGTTTAACTTCACAGCGATACTCGTTGGTTGTAGCTCTGCAAAATATTTGGATCATTCTATTTTGAAACACAGCCTTTTTCAGAATAACAGTTCTATCTCATGTGACACCTTCTGCTTACACTTCCAAAGTCTCTCCCCTTACCTTAATCTATGCATTGTTCTCGGTTGAATGTTACGAATACTAACGGTGGTAGCAGGTGATTTGCTTTCCGATACTAGCCATGCAGAAGCAGCAGTGCAGGGCTGCTCTTCAAAGCTTTGGAGCTTTGCATGTTAAAATCACACATGGAGCCAAGACCCTTAACTAGCATAGTTTCAGTGTAAATTGGGTAACTGCATGCATGGATAAGTACAATTAGCAGTTGCAGAAGTTAAACACCTTGTGGGCAAACAATCGCCTGCTTAACATACACCAAGCAGAGAAGTGTGATTCTGTATTCCCTACCCCCTCTACAGACAATATATTTTTTAAAATCTGACTCTATTACAAATACTATGAGCAAAATTGACAAGTTTAAAAGTAAGGACGAAGACTTTGAACAACTAGGACAAGAAGTTATTCACCTGACCAGACAGTTCATGGGCAGAATTGCTTACCTATGAGAATTATGGGGATCAAAAATATGTGTATTCAATACAAGCCTAGAAACAAGAAACAGACACAAAAAAAATTAATAAAAAACCCCAAAAGTTTCAATTAACAAAATAAGTTAGGTTGAAGAATAGAGAGTTCCAAGCTTTACCAAAGGGAAGAAACAAAATTATAATTCAAAGCAAAGTAATGCAACAAACCTATGCCAAAGTATTTGTCACCAATTTATTTCCTGCTGAAGACTGAATAGACCAAAGCCTTGCTCCTTTGCTAAATTACATGTTTCAGAATTAATTCTGTAGCCTGCAGCAGGTAACAGATGCTTCATAGGGCAACTTAGAGCAGACAGTCACCTATTATTTACTCATTATTTAATAGCACTGCTTTAACTCTACTATGATTGCCTTCACTGTTGGATAGGTTTTCTTACAGGTTCATGTTTTCACAGTTCTTTTCCAGGGTTTCACACCTGCTTCCAGATTATTACATTGACTCCAGTCTGGTCAGTGTGTAACAAGCATCAGCTGAGAAAAAGGTTCATGTTTTCACAGTTCTTTTCCAGGGTTTCACACCTGCTTCCAGAGTATTACATTGACTCCAGTCTGGTCAGTGTGTAACAAGCATCAGCTGAGAAAAATTTCCAGAACAATTTGTCTAAGATGGACTTTACTAAAAGCATCAATCATTTATCATGAGATCGCAGCTAACAAATACGTGTATATATGTTTTCAATATTATTCACTATCAGTTGTGTGCAGTACAAAAGGAAAATATGCGGCTTATGACCAAAAATGCTGCCAGTCCATGATGTAACTCATTATTATGTGATGGATAAGATAATTCTGTTTGCAAAGTTAAAAACACGTAAAAGTTGCAATGTAGGGCAAAGTTTAACAGGGGTCAGCAGAAAGAACAGAGATGACAAATTTTCTATGTATTTGCTTATCTAGAAATTGCAGAGAAATTGCCACACCAGTGGTCCAACAAATCTGAGGTAAAGCTTCATGTAATTATAGTTTACTTCATTTTTGCTGAGCTTAATTTCTTCTTTAATAAGAAAAGAATGTTTATCTCTTCCAGTGATTCTCTGTTTCTGTGAACATGATTTTCACTTAGTTCACCTCTGTGTTTTTAGAGAAATATACAGAGAATGGGAAAATTTATCTATTTCAGTAAATGTAAGAAACTCCACTGAATTCAGTAAAGATATTCCAGATTTTTTTCATTCTAACTGGCAACAGATTCTTCTACAGCACCAAAAATCTGCTAAGGTAATAGCTGCTGTGTTATATATAATATTATTTCCTGCACAAATTTTAAATTGTATTTTTCAGTACGCTTACGTCCATGAATTGGGAATCTACTTTTTTTTATCATCTAGAATATATAGCCAATATTTTGCATTTGCAATCATGAAAATAATTTAATAGGGGGCAAAAGAATATTTTTGTATTTTGTAAGTTTGTTGTGTCTAAGTGCTGACAGTATGTATCCTCTATCACATATTGCATGTACTCTTACATTATAAAAATCAATTCATCCTCTGATTTCCTTTTATTAACCAAGCTGGATCTTTCCAGCTGGTCTTTAATTAAATATTTCATTAAGGATCATTAAGGAATTATATATAAACTCTTCATAGTTCCCATTGTTAATCATAAGCACTTCATTCACAAGCAGCTATAAATCTGAATTTTGCCTTCCAGTTTTACTACAAAGCCTTTTCATAATAGGTATTTTAAAAAAACAACCAAGCAAAAAAACATCCCTTCATTTCCAAAAGAGAATTTTCCAATTATATTAATTTTAAATAATCAAGAATTTCCTTAAAGGGTTTTAAATAAGGTGATTAAAAAATTAATCCCAGAATTTTTCCATTCTTCTTCATTCTGGCTAAAATAAAGGCAACTCAAAATTATAGATTATTCCCTTTCTTTAAACAAGCTAGAAGGTGGTGAGACAGTGGTGGGTAGATGCACAGTAGTAATGGATTAAGCAGATTTTTCTCTCCCGGGTCAACTATTATGACTCTGATCCAAGACAGCAGTGATGAAAATGCCAGTGTCATTTTATGGCTTTTAGCATGAAATCCTGACCCTAGGAGGTCAACAGCAAAACATCAGCGGTCCCAGGATTTTCACCTTTTGAGTCTCTAGTGTGTAAAAAGAATTAAAGTCTGACTCAGCATCCATTGACTTTAATGGGAGTTATACTAAGTTCAAGGTCTGGATTTTTAAAAGTCCTTAGGTGGTGCTTTGCTGATGCTTTGAGCATAAGAGCTACAGATGATTCAAACACTGTAAGCTGTAGTGTTAAAACTATAAACTTTTATCCTTAAAGCAAAATATTCTGATGGGAAAGACAATATAGTGATGCTAAACGTATGTAGGATTAAAACAACATCCACATGCTGACTGTGTGTCCTGCCATCACTCCTGTGGCCCACCCCTAGGCTTAGCACAACCCACACCCCACTTCCAACCATTTCTCTTTCCTCTTCTAAGATGTGGGAAAAGATCTAAGCCCTGGAGGCTTCTCTGCTACAGCTATGCAGGACCACTACCCATGTGTTTTCCTCTCCAGACAAGGAAAATGCCAAGTGGGCATTCTCAGAGGGCTGTGATTGGGAAGCAGTCCTATAGCGAGGTGTTAAATGGTGTTGCCCACCCAGAGTGTCATACGTGGTCCAACCTGGGCTCCCTCTCAGCATTCACAACAGTTGCCTGCTGACCCAACCAGTGTCAGCAAAGGTCCTGACATTGCTGCCTAAAGCACATCAGTGCAGAAACACCAAGGAAAGAAACATGCCTTAATATCAAGTTCTTTTCAGCAGCACAAAAAGACTCGGCCACACGGAACCCATAGTATGAGATATTTTCAGGACCAGAGCTCAAATTTTAAAACCGTGACTGGAGAAATTGTTGGCAAGTACTCTGCCAAACATGGCACAAAGCTATCTTTTTATCTAGTGATTATATTGGCCAGAGGAAGTATGAGACGCCGACCCTTTTGCCATCCTTTATTGGATGACACCCCCCCAGCTCCGCTGTCTGGATTACTCTGCACCACTAGGCTGGGCACTGGATAAGGGCTGCTTTCACCACATTTATTCATTTCTCTTGCTTCTTTCTCTGAAGGCAAAATCCTTGTCCCAGATGACATGAGGTTCAAAACCTCTTGGACTACCAAGTTTGTGACCCCCAAGAGACTGCGGCTTCTACTTTGCATTCTGTCTAGTCCGACTTACAGTCAGTTCCCAGAAAGTTCACTACTACGGGGTCTCTGCAGTACAGGAATAGTAATCCTTTGTGTCAAAATGGCTAAATTAACAAAATAGGAGAAGTAATCAAACATGCTTTCTGGACTGATCAATTCCAACAAAATCCTTATTAAGTCCCTGAAGGCAGGGAGAGGTGGCTTCTTGTTTTATTTCATTTGGTTTGGTAACTGTTGTTTTGTAGAAAGGACATTACAAGTTATTTTAAACCAGCAGTTGCAGGATGCTAACTCTCAAGCCTTTTCAAGCCTAGCAGTTTTGCAGGCTTAAAAAGGTTTGATTCTGAAAAGGAAATAAGAATATAATCCAAATGAGCTGTGAGATTTTGAGCGTTTATCCAAAATGGAAGCAAATTCCCAATATTAAATTATTTGTGCATGCCCTGCAAAAATACTAAGGTACACAAATATAAAAATTATGTCCTGCTGTAACATGTGCTTTCCAGAGATATTTCACTTGTACAAATGCACAGTTCAGGCATGTGTTCCTAAAAGTATTTAGCTATGCTGAAAACCACCCAGGAATTAAACTGGATGAAAGCATGCTGAAGAAGTTGTTGGAGGTTTAATTACCTTTTCCTTTTTCCTCTTTAGTGGGAGTTCTGAATTCTGGAGGAGTAAAACTCCAGTCTCTACTGTATTGAAATGATATTTTTTTAGCACTCCAATCATTGTCTCTACTTGACTAAGACATTTCTGTGCTAAAGCAGGTGCATTTACTTTTCAAGTATTATTTTACTAATCAATTGAAAAATTACCTCCATGAATGACAGAAGTGCAGACCTTTGGAGTATTTCATTAAAAGGAGCAAACATTAATTACAAATCCAGCCCAACCTTTGCAGACATAAATTATGGGATGGATCTATTTTCACCATGCTTAATTGCAAGCAGTGACTAACTCTTTAAATTATCTCCAAGGCATGAATGAAATTAGAATGATTTTGATGATATTCTCAAGGCTTATTTGTATCTAAATAACTTGGCCATGTACTATCTGGTGATATAAGGAAAATTGGGTGAAACACCTTTGAGGCTCTAAACAGTGGCTAGCTTAGCATGAAAAAATTGGGAATTACAAAATGGAATTGGAACCTTAAAGTCTTTGCGGACAGGGAAGTCTAATTGCAGGTTTTAACAATAGGATAGTTAATACTGTCCAAGTATTTTTACTGTAGTCTAAATTCTAAAAATTATGGGTGTTTGTAATTTTCTGAAGTGTTCACATTTCAGGCAGAATTTTCCAGGCAGTATCTTTCCTGAAAGGTAACATTTACATTTCAAGAAGAATAACTTCTTTTTTTTTTTTTGTATTGAAATAAAATACCCTTTCCTCAGAATTAAGAAGGTTGAAAAGTTTGATTTTGGAATAGCTACAGTGCTGTCATGTTTGTGATCAAACCGAAATGTGGCAGGAAAACAGATGAATAAAGTGCCTTTGACTGGTCTGTTGAAAAACAATTTTGCATTAGCCATGTTTGTTGATACAAAATGGAATTTCAAAGACATTCAACAATGTCAAAACTTTCAAGTGATCTTCTCCCCCAACTAATATATACTTTTACAGCATATTCTCTACTTGCCTTTTTGTCATTTTTAAATATCAAGACTCAGCAAAATTTTTTTTTTTGTGTTAGCATAGTCCTAAAACTCAAATGAGCAGTTTGACTGTTTTCCAAGACCTCAGACTACTGGCTCCCTCAGTAGCTTAAGTTAGAAACACCAAAAACCACTTCCCCAAATTTTACAACAAGGTTTACTTAGTTTCTCTTTCTACTGAGCTCTCCTTTGCCTGAGCCAGTTTTATAACTCCATCTCTTTTCCAAGGAAAAAGGATTTAATAGTTACTATTTATGATGGAATGACTTAAATTATTATCTTGTAATAAAAATCCCTTTCAATTTCTACAAAAATGTTCATTCAATACATAACAAAGCGAAGGAGCAGAAAAAAATTAAAAATTGAACATGCAAAACTCAAATAAATTAACACAAAACTATCTGATAAGCCTCAGTGTGAGCCAAAACTGATCTTGAAGTTTCTGAGCACTTAAGATATGGAGAACTTCCAGTCCTTCTCTGTTTGAAATAATTTTAAAATTCATTCCAACAGGAAACAGTATATACATGTAGATAACAGAAGATGCCATTTACTATGACAATGAGTGAGCAACAGATGTAGAATGCAAGGGTTTGGTTTTTTTAATATAAGGATGGAAACACAAATGTCTTGGGTTTGGTTTTTTGTTTAAATTTGTTTAATGACTTAGATTTTGCATTGGAAACATAAAGATTTCTTCTATAAGAACTATGACCTTTATACACCCAACAAAGTGTGGACAAACGAGTCTAAGCAGAAACTCTCAAGAGGTACAGCCTGCCTTGTGTTTTTACTACCTTTCTACCAAATAAGTTAATAATTTGGTATTGCACACTTAAAAAAAAATAATAAAATAGATAATGACTTGCTTGGAGTTATATTTACTTGTGTCATGATACAATAAATACCAAGCTGAGTTCTCACAGTATTAATCATTAACGTAGGAGAGGGCATTAGCTTAAAACGCATTCCTTCAACTTTGATACGTTTCATGAATACATTTGTTGATATGTTAACAGCAATTTAAAATATGCTGAAGATATAAACAAGTCCAAATTCCCCAAAAGCAAAACTCTTTTTCACCTTTTTAATTCTTGGATATAAAGTTACCATCCAGCTCCACTGACAGAACAGCCTCTGAAAGCAGAACAAGGTGGATTCTAGGAGGTACAGAGGAAGCCTAGCTCAGACTCACAGAGCTTATTTGTGCAAGACACCATGCAAAGAGCAAGGCAGAGGTACCTATCAAAGGCAAAATATTCTGGTATGGTACTGGGTGTTTTTTTTCCAAATATTCTACTGTGACAGACTTCTCAGGCTCATAGCGAAATGCTTCTGGTACTGAGTTGAAGACTCTGCAACAACATTAGAAAATTACTTGAAAAAAAACATATTCTGCTGAAAGGTTAGAGATTGGCTCAAAACATTTAGAAATAATTGGTCCAGCACAGAGAAGACTTCATCGGCTTCAAAATTGTAAGTGTCTTGTTTAGGAGAGGGAAGAGTGAGATATTCTATTTGCTTGGGTTTTGGAAGTATTTATGTTCCCTTTCTTCTCCAGGGTATGTCATTCTAATTTAAAAGTAAGGAGTTAAAGATTGATCTGGAGCTTGGGAAAAGCAGTCAAGCAGAGGACCACTGGGGACACAGTGAACCCTTTAACCACATTGCCTGAGAAAGGCAATGCTTTGCAATCTATTCCTGGGAATGATAGTATCATAGGTAACCTATTTGTTCTGGAATCTAAACCAGAGCACCACATTTAAACTACCTGCATCAAAAATGAATCTCCCCGCTCACACAGGCCTGAGCGGAATGTCTGATTTTTAACAGACCTGGGCAAATTCCTTAGTATTAATAGTATACCATTCAATTCACAACAAAATTCAGTGACTTTTTTCCCCTCCCTAAAACCATTCAATCCTAATATCTCACGTAGATCTGAACATCATACCCTTTATATTTCTTTAGAAAGAAAAACATCGCTAACAATTATTGGTTTTAACACCTTGCAGCTTATATATAGCTCTCATATAAGCAAGAAACACCTTAAGCACTGTGAATCTAGCACCAATATAATTTATAAAATGTAGAAAGGTTGGAGTAGAGAAGGTAGGAAATTGGATAAATGGTAGTTTTAAAAATTAAGATACTTTCTTTATCAAGGGTTATAGAAAACATATGAAGGAGACAGAGTATGTACTTTTAACTAACAGATAATTCTTTTCTCTGAATACAGAATTGCAGACGGAACTTTGCTTCAAGTTGAAAAGACTGTTAAGGGAAATATTGAGAAATCATGATTGCCATCTAAATATTAAACACTGGCTTATTAATGACTGTTTTATAGTCTAAAAGTAGGCAAATGCTTATTCAGACATTGCTATGCACCAAAACAACATGTATCAGTTACAACTAAGAAAGTGTGTGAGCAAAGACTGCTTTGAGGTAGATTCCAAATGACAAAGTACACGGTACAGCTTCTCTGACCCATGGATGTTACAGCCTTTCTAACATGGGCTACAAGATTTCAGGGAGTGGGCTGTACCATACTAAAGAGTGCAAGTCACAGAGACTGAGTATGACAGTGAGGACAACCACATGGGCCTAATAAGCAGTTCAAGTGCAGCTCCCATATCAGAACTACAACATGAGTTCATTTGATGGGAGGACCCAGGAACACTTCTTGCAGAACTGGTGCAAACATAGGCTACCCCCAGAGTTCATAGAAGGACATGATCCCAGGGCACATCAGTTTGTGTGCCTGCGCATGGAGACCTGCATGGAAACTGCCCCTGTGACCACTAACAGCACTGAGGTGAGGCAAGACTTCAGTAGGTAACTCCAATTTTTGTCTGCAGAAAGATAAAATCATAGATTTGTCTAGCTTGGAAGGAACCTTTAAGATAATCTAGATGAACTAGTATGGACCACCAATACCAGCACAGCTGGGTTTCACAGACCACAGTGTGACCCATGTCATACAGGAACCCAGAGGCCCCTGCAGAGAGCTGCCCAAAGCCTTCCTGTGCCCCTCAGGGAGGTGACCTGCAGCCCACAGCTCTCAACCATGCTGGAATTTTCAGCACAAGGCTAACAGGAGGGCTGGTCACCCTGATCACTGCTGGTCTACACAAAGTTACAGACACCCGAAGCTGACAACGGTGCAAGTACGTATCACACTGGGGCTGCAAAACACCATCTTGTAAGTTACATGCCTAGTTCTCATTCTGTGCTTTCCTCCTCTCTTTTTCTCCTTCTCAGTCCAGCAAATTCTGAAATAACAAGAGTAGCATCAATACTAACTCCACCCAAATGCAAGAACAAATATGTATGGAAGAGGGAGATGCATCTGTTTAGTGATTTTTAAATGAGACTCCTGGCTGCATCACCAGTCCCCCTTATCTTCCTCCAACCTAGTTCTTATGTTTTCAGTTGAAACCTGACATAGGGGAACAAGTTATTATTATTGTATCCATTTGAGCTACTCCAACTATTTAAATACTCAGTCACCTGTAAATTGTGAATAACCTTGTTCCACATTGTGTAATCACTGTGGATTGAACCCTTGAAGGCTAAACGCCCAGAATGGTTCAAGCAACAGTTCTTGGTCTGTCTTCCTCTGACAGTCGAATATGAATAACAATTTATTTTGGCCAAAACAACAAATTCCAGGTGAATTTATGTCCTTAATGGGAGATCTGCCATGACAAACAAGAAGGGGCTGTAGCTATACAATTTGGTACATTCTAGTCAAAAGTGGAATATCTTAAATCAAAGGTTTCAGTACTCTCAAAGGTTCCTGCTAAGCCCCTCTATTAAATCTCCATAATAACGTGACTAGCTAGAATTCATGTCTTCTACCTTATTAAAAAGAGGGCAACCACTAGGATAAAATAATATTGAGAAATAAAATTTACCTTGGATTAGTTTCATGTAAACATAAAAAATCAACTTCTCAGAACTCACATGAAAAACATAATGTAGTTAATATTAAATACAATGGTTATGCAACCTATTACTTTTACAGTTTGTGCTCCTGTGTCCTTGATTTCGGCCCTGTTTTGCTTATGATTAATGAATGACTCACCTTCAGCACTCTCTCATTTATTTCATAGCTCATTATGAATTTGAAAAGGTCAGTTTGTTATTTGAAAAGAGTAAAACATGCATGGAAGTTGAACAGTGTTCATAAATGCAAATGACATATTTTTATAAATATATTGCTATTGCCCAGTATTTCATCTTGTTTTAATATTTTACATTTTCTAACCACTTTTGTTGAAATTTTGAAGACTGTACATAACTTATTCCCATAGAATAACAGGTGAAATTTCTGCATGTGTTTACATGAACATCAGCAGTGTCTGTGCACTCCCTATACAGTCTCGCACACAAATCCAAGAATAGCACCTGGTGTACTGAACTGTTTTCTATTTTAGCTTGTCAAGATCCTATGCTATAATTTCCCATGGCTTCTCATTTGTTTTGCTTGGAATTATATTACCAGGGTTTGATACTTTATGATGTTATGCGATTATACTGTTAGCATTCAAGTAGGAACAAAACCTACGCTAGAAAAATTGATGGAAGTTTTGGGTATACTAAGATCATAATTGCTAAAGCAAAAACATTAACTTATTTATACTAAAAACAAAGTTTCATACCAACAGTTCACAGTACTACTTTTTTGTTGTTGTTTTTATATCCTGTGTTTTGATAATTACTTTCAGCTACAGAATTTGGTAGTTGCAAAATACTGTCGTGAGCAGAAAAAAATTGGCTGGGGTAACATCAACGCTAAATCACATTCTGTGGAACACTCAACGGTATAAGCCAAAAAGTCCATCTTTTCTCTCAGTTTACTGGAGGTAAATTCTTACAACGCTTTGGCGTCATTGCCAGAAGATGACAGCTACCAACTATAAGAAAACACCTGTGATAAACTGATAGCTTGACGAGTAGATATCTATCTAGATATCTATATCGGTATATATGCATACATATATCTTGGTATCTAACGAAGCTCCGGCAAGCTGGTTGGGGAGCTCGGTAGCAGCACAGAAACCTCCTTCTGGACATAGGGCAATCGAAGCTATTCACAGCGTTCACCTCTACGACTATGCAAAACCAAGGTCTGTGCTTACAGAGCAATGGCCTGTGAGGCTGGTTATGGATTTGGCTACACTCCAGGTTGTATAGACACGCACAGGCTAACTTTAAACTGGACAGTTTGGGGATTTCTGGCACTGTAGCTGGAGCTACAGTACTTCAGTGTGGGATAACCCAGCCCCTCCAGAAGACTGTGCAGTTTGCTCTTCTCTCACTTTGGCAACTTTGTCCATGTGAACAAGTGGAATTCAAAGTTCTGCAACAGAGACTTCACTGTATGAAGGCATTGCCTCTAAAGCCCCACTGACAGCTGAACCCAGCTCCTTCTGCAGAAGATAATGTCTTTATGCCTTACCCTTTTTTGTTTCAGGCTCATAATGTGTAAGCAGCAGCACCTGCACCTACTGTTTTTGCCCTGTTTTATTGCAGCTGGATTATGGCTGTGAGGCTACATTTGACTGACAGTAGACCAGAGTCCATGGACTTTATAAACAGAAACGTAAAAATCAACCCCAACCAACTGCATACTTCTTCAGTCTGTACAATATGCATGGCTGTTTGTGGTGCCAAGTTCAATAGCTTAAATGTTGTGTCATCACTAAACATAATATAACTGAGCATGGTTAGTAACTGCAGGCTGACCTTCAGCCTTGGCTTTGCCTAATTATTGTAGCTTTATGTTTTCCCTCAATTTGTTCAGAACTCTATGTACTGTGGATTATTAATCTATAACTAAACATTGTCCTTGGTGTTCATCTAGGTGACGATATTTGGAACCAATGCAAATCTATTATCTTTTCTTTGAATTTTGCAAGCATGTTTATTACAGTCCTTTGTTCTTCCTACAATTGCAGCGAAAACTGTACACGAAGAAATTGTTTATTTAGTATCACTGCTTTAAATCACATCCCACCTATGATGCACTTTAAGATCGGAGAACAGCTTGTCCTTAAAATTAACAAAATCAAATACCCTTCCTAACACTGTACCCTTACTCCTGCCAAGTTCTGTATTAGTTTTCAGTGTGAATAAAGAAGAGACCATCTTTACACATGGCAAATGTAAGAAGGTAATAATAAATGGTAAATTCAACATGAGTTAGGAAGGTGGTGGTGGGAAATTGGTGAAACGCTCCCCCTGCTCCACCCCACAAACTTCCTGAAGGTATAAAAAACCCCAAAGTTTGTGATGGACATGGCAGAAACCAGAGAAAACTACACAAAGCAGGCCTGAAAGTATTACTACAATGTTTGAGTATCATCTTCAGTATAGAATAATCAAACCGAAAACATATATACTGAGGACGAACTGAAATTATGTAATGATTGTTTACCTCTAAGGATTTCATCTTTAATAAGTGGATTCCTATTTAAGCAACAAGAGCATTTAGTCTCCTCACTTAACTAGAATGACAGTCTACTCCTCAAGGCAAATGCTTAGAGATATCTAAAACCAGTCTGAAACATAACAGGTGTTATTTCTGTTACTTGAAGTGCAACTATTTCAAAATATCATTTACTCTTTTTTTATTTATTATAAAAATACCAAAAAATACTTGCAGCAACTAGCCAGTCTTCATTTTGACTTAAAACAATCTATATGGCTTAACTGGATGCGTATGCTAGAATTTTTATAAAGGATTTTAAACCAGAACGTATGGTAACTCATTAGAATAGCCTAGCATTTCTACACAGAATTTTAAATTAGCCATTCTCTCATGTGTCTGTGGAAAGCAAATAGAAGCAGGTAATTTCTGTTGTTTTCAAATCCCAAAAGAATGAAAACAAGTCTCCTCAGGCTATCAATAGCAGTACATGGTTTTACTTTACTGTTAATGTAACAAATATGATTTTCCCAAAGCATTCTTAAAAAAAAAATAAAAATCTTTCCATCTTATATTTCCTCTGCAGGAAAAAAATGTGTATAAAGCTAGTGAGAAGGGACAATTGTTTTTTTCAAGTGATAAAACCACATAGTAGCAATATGACACTGGATTATTGGGATATTTCTTCCAAACTGCATTTACTACGGTCCCACCAAACAGACAGCATGAAGAAAGCAGCACTTAAAAAAATAAAAATAAAATCCTCTTATCAGCATCTGGAAACATGAAATGCAAAACAAAGTCCAAATGACTCCTTACTCCAACCTTGCATTTCTTTCCTTCATCTCTGCCATGGACAGTGATTCATGTGGGCAGATACCATGCCAGAAAAGCCTCTTATCACTTACGGTCCCCTGTTTGGAGCCCTAGGAAAATGCACATCAGCTCTTTTAACACAAACCTCTGAATTTATGAGCTCCTTGAGGGAGATGTGTGGCAATATCCTCACTTCTGTATTTTTACATTGTTACCAAACAGGCTAGATTTCATGCCTGCACACAGAAATGGACTGTTAGAAAATATATTTCTGTGTATTCCAGAAACCAACAGTGCTTTTACACCCAGGTAGCTGACATAGCTAGTTAGAAATATCCAAATACGTGAATTTGAAGAGGTGGGGGGAGAAGGGAACCATAGTCGCAGAAGCACAATATTCAGAAATCTCAAGTGAGAGTTTACCTTTGGATTGACGTTGTTTAGACAATCAGGCCTGCATCTCTCCCAGCTCTACCATAAGATGACGTTCACATGTTGCTTACTCTAAATATAACAACATAAATAATGCTTGTCTTCAGGACAGAGTGACCCTTGCTATCTACTTTATCATGCACACACTTACATTGTAGACTACTCCTTTACTGACAGCTACCAGCCACTTACCATGGCAGCCTAAGGAAAAAGTGCATTATATAGACTCATAAACTCAGAGGGTGAAAATATCAATGTCATAAACACCATAACTTCAAACTGCAAGGAATGATAGAAGGCCAGATTCTGCCCTAAAGCTCTATAAAGGCAAATCGCCCAGTGGTGTGACTTCAGGCCCAACCTCAAATCACAAAAAAAATGTGTAAATTACATCTTTGGCACTCTCAACTAACAGACACGGGCAAAGCTCTGGGATCTTAAGCTTCTGTTCAGACTATTAGATTCACTTCCATTGCTTTTTGGAGACTGACTTACAACAAATGGGGATGCAGAGTACATGAGGCATTCGAAGAGGAGGTCTTGTGGGAAGGCAAACTACTCAAATGTTTAGCACATTTTATAGATAGGTCTGGAATACAGGATGCGGATGTTGCGAGAGGCAAACAACGAGGTGACTGGCAGCAAAGAACTCTGAGCTGGAGCAAATGTGAAGGTAAAACAGAATCGAAATAGTGAACCATCTGCTTTCTAATGAAAACAGCTCTACTTGTCAGCAAGATCCAGAAAAAATGATTTCTTAGTTAGAGTGTATAACCGAGGGAAGTAGCTTTTTTGCTATATGAGGTAATACACTCAAATGATGTATGACTTAGATAATAGTGTGGGTTAATGATCTTCAGCTGGATCAGGGAGTAAAACAAAGTAATTTCATAATACAGAACATGATGGATTAAATCATGTTAATACTGGGTATATACATTAAAGAAAATTATCTTTCTGGCATACTAAATGGCAAAATAAAAAGCACTTTTAGTAAGTTATATGATTAATTAGTCTGCCCTTTTATTTATGTACCATGATAAAGTAAAATGTACTTCTTCTTGTTACCTCCAAGGCAATTATTCTAAAAGTTATATTGAATACACCAGCTTCATTGTATTGCACCAGTCCATCAGGAACTGCAAAGTAGGTTCTTGTCTTTAAGTCAGGGGTTTTCTTTTTTCTCTCCTTTTCCTGTTCTCCTTGCTAGAGGTTATTGGGGTTTTGGTTTGTATATTTTTTAACTCACAGAAACATGAGTTTGAACACGATATGTTGATATATTGAAATAATGTAAACATTGCTTTGTCTTGAGTACCATTAATTAGAGAGAATGCAAAAATTTACAGTGAGTGATAAGTTATAGCTCATATGTAATTCGGGCAAATATTAAAATATGGAATGCAAATGCTTCAAAGTCCATCCAAATTCTGAGCTTTTACATTTCCTGCCTTCACAACTTAGCTGTGTATTTTACAAATTTCCATGAGATTTCAAAAGGTTCAACCACATCCAAGATATTTTAGAAAGAAGTTAGAAATGGATTTTCAAAGGAGATTCCAAATTAAAGTAAAAATCTCAAATTTCGTAAGTAATGGTACCTACAGAGGGAGGAATATTATTTTTGAGAGCCAGGTCTTTTCCAGACTCATTTTACATTCTTTCAGAAATTATGCATGTGATGCAAAACACGTAAGTTTCCTCTAGTACCAAATTTACCTGAAAGGAAAAAAAGCTATTGTTAACACTGAATTTACTTCTTTCCTAATGTCTTATGAGCCTGTAGAAATTGATAAAATGCAGAAGTTAATGAAAAGTCCATTTCAATGATCTTTAAAAAAAAAACAACAAACCAAAACAAAACAAAAGATTTAACAAGCTGGGGGTGTTTTTGTATTCTATTAGGCATTCACATAGTTCCTCTTCAAGCTGGAGTGCCTTAGACAGATGGCCTGGACAGCAGGGAAAATCTGAGAGACCAGACCTGGGCAGTTTTCTAATGCTAAATTCAGAATTCAGGTGGGAAGTGTCTCTGAGAGACAGAAATGTGTTTTTGCAAGGGGCCCAGCACTTACATGGACTTACTTGGTTCCACAGACTTGCACAGTAAAGGGAGTTCTGATTCGAAAATACTAGTCTGAAGGAAATTACTTTTAAAAAGAACTAGCTAGGAACAATTACCTTTGGTTTTGTTTTGTTTTTAAGCTACTGCCAGACATTTGTCTACTACAGCAGGAGCTTTAAATTTCAGCATGAAATACTCCTGATGTTCTAACTCTGAATTCTCGCACACAGAGTCCACCCACTGATAGAGAGTCAGTATTTGCTGACTAATCTTTTGTTTGCAACATCACTAATTTTTTCTCTGACTCTGGGGTTTTTGCCTTCTCCACTTCAACATGAAATCTATCTCTATTGGGAATTCATTCAATCATGGTAAATATAAACCCATATATTTTTCCATTTATGCGCTAGCAAAGAAAATGCTCTATCACCAAGCTCTACTAAGGCACTTTCTGTATCATGGTATTTTAGTGTGTGTGACTGCAGTAAGGGTGTTCTTTTCTCCTACGGTGCTGTCCTATGTTTGATTCTCACCACTATTCAGGGTGCACCGCGCAGTTTGCAGGCCTCTCAAATTTCTGTTCAGTGTGGAAAAAATCATATGAATTTCCCTCTTGTCAAAGGCAACTTTATAATATCACCTTCTCTATGATCGACAATCCCCAAAATTATTCTGTACGCCCTTTCTAATTGCTCCTTATTATTGTAAAGAGGATCATAAATTCATTAACCAAGAAAACTTTTGCATGCTATTCAGCAGTATCACATCTGTACTACTTTTTGAAGGGAGCAGATTTCTGATAAATATTTGCTTTATTTCAACAATGTATTCCAATAAAGCCTATAGCTGTTTATGGTTTTTTAATATTATATATTTCCAAGCAGCTTTTCAGCCTAGAAATACTGGATAGATGCTGCCTAGAAATTCCAAATAGATACTGAAATTGTAAATAGAAAGAATCTGACCGGCTATTTACAACTAAATAAACTTTAAAACAGATTTTTTTAAGGCATGTGAATTATTAGTTGCTGGTGAGACTGCTATGAGAATATAGAAAACGGGTGAAAGGTATCACAGAAAAACAGCGTATAAGCACAGCTTCTTCAAAGTGTTGGTCTAAAATAACATTCAATTATTGCTACATTTTAAACTTTGTAGGATATAACACCACGTAAAAGTGTGACTTTAAAATTGGTGTTCACAAGTGGTGATGTAGGTGAGGGGTTTTAGCAAGCAGCAGGTTTTAAACCTAAAATTACATTAATTTATTTGCTGCAATAAAATTAGGTAGTTTAGTTATTGTTCAAACTAATTCGTTACACAGAAGAACAGCTTTTGTATTAAAAATAAAATTAAAAAAAAATCCAAGAGAAATGTTTGAGCTCTTGTACTCCATTACTGTTGGCAAGACTCAACTAGAAATGCAAGATATGTATAAAGAGTAATTTTGTCTCATTAAATGACAACACTAGTGGTTCCTCTTCATCTCCTTAATTCATTTCTTATAGTTTTTCTTGTCACATCCACTTGTTTTATGGCTTACTAACTTGCAAGTTATTGTCGTAATTTATGGTCAAAATTGAGTGGTAGCAAATCACAGAATATTTTCATTGATTACCCTAAATTGTCTAATCTCCTGTATGTTTTTAGGAGTTGATTGGGTGGTATTTACTGATTGCCTTCATCTAATTTAAAAATCAATCAATAGCAACAATGAGAGGTGGTGGATAAATCGAGTCTAATGCAGCATAACTGCAGCAAATATCCATCAAAGGCTCATTCTCAATCAAATTTGTGGGAAGTTTTAATACATAACCCAAAATGTCTAAAAGCCTTACTTCTAGAGCACATCATTTTAAAATTGTGCTCTGCAATGTGACATCTTATTGCTCTTATGCTGTCTATTTAGGGCGGTTTTCCACTGCTAAAATGAACATATTTCACTACAATAAAACTGTAGCAAACTAGAAAAAAAACCCGCCATCAGCTTTGGTTTAAAAGCACTTTGTTCCATCTTCCTCAATATTATCTCTATATAATAATGGAAATTAACATAACATCAGCTTTTCATATAAACTGTGTGCATTTTCCCTGAGATAAACATTCTATTAGGTGTCTTGACAGGATATATGTTTTCTACATTGAGAAATCAATTCATTAAAGTTGTTTCTTACATTGTTCTTTTTTTTAAAGCATCATTTATTTCCTGAAGTTTTGGATAGCAAATATGAAAGAAACTGTCTGGAAGGCAGCATTCTAATTTCTTGACACTGTCAGGGCAAAGACACCTTGTGCAGCAAAGAAGGAAAGACAGTAAACACAAACCTTCTTTTCTTTCCCAAGTGATGGCAGTACGAATGTAAAATGCTTCTTTCTGATTTGTCATGAGAAAACGTGACTCAAAAAAACATTTTATTTTTGAACTAGGTGTGGATCTCTAGATTACGTTAACTCAAAGTAAGTTTTCTGTAGGCACACAGAAGTAAACAGTTACAGAAATTGAGGTCAGAATTATGCCATCATTTACAGCTGGATGAGGAGCTAGTTCAGTAGCCTGGGAAAACAAGTTAAAACTGGCCTCTATTCTTGAAAGAATTTTAATCCATATGCAGAAACAGTATAAGATTTTACTCAGTAAATATTCAATGTAGATAGCTAAGGAGATCCAGCTTTTATTTCTTGACTAAAAGAGACATATGATGCTCTACACTTCTTGGGCAATAGGAGGTTCTGTCTTGCACCTTCAGGTGTTAATACATGACCAGTGAAGGAGGGAAACTTGGGGCTTTTCTGCAACTTTGCAGTTATTTGATTTTAATTTGAGCCAAGGATGCCCATTAGTAGATAGACAGTCTTTTTTACTGTGTTTAAATTCAGCAACCAGGGAACAATCTCTGAAGCATTACATAAGACAGAACTGAATTTCACCAAAAATGTCCATTAAGCACAATTTTGAAAGAGAAAGCACATATCCTTTCCTAAATATTGAAAAAGGACAAGGGTTCCCAATTAACCAGAACCCAAACACTGAAGGTACATGCATCAAGACCAGAAAATTCTTTGCTTTGTGTTAAATGTACAGGTGACCACTCTCTGAGACAGGTATCAACACCTCTGATTCTTAATTTTTGCATTAATCCAGATGAAAAAACAGAGAAGCTTTATCGTTGTGCTGTCACAGTCATATTTTCTTTCAAGCGTTAAACGATTTCCCCTGGAATTAGAAGAAGAATGGGACAGGGCTGAGGTATTAAAGCAGAGGCTTTCCTCCCAAGTCTGCTACACTTCCTAACCAAAAGTGGGAAAGGTAAGACATCTTATGAAGTGGTATTCCCTCTTGAGAAAACAAGGTCCAAGAGCTTTGGATGGTTCTGAATTCAGCCAGATGAAAATTCCATGTTCTGGCACTTATCTAAAGAAAGTATAAGTTACATGTCTACAATCAACCACTACTTCAAACAAAACCGCAGATATGTACCAGACAGGGCAAACATCACCACTTTGGAAAAGAATTCTTGTGTTCCAATCAATTTTAACATATCCTTTGCTGCTAAACGCTCTTGAAAAACCTCTGGCCCAAGCAACAGATCACAGCACATATTACAAATATAAAAGACAACCACCAAAGAGAACCCTACCAGCAGTCCGCTGTTTATTAAAATTCTGACATTCTGAGATATCTTCTTGCCAAGGGCCCTCTTACAATGACATCTGTACACTTGTCATTACATCGCAGTTCACATTACTTACATAAACATGCCACAGGGAAACCATGACTGATATAATTTTTATAAGATTGAAAGGTAGCCATTGTGATCATTAAAACAAACCTGAGAGAGCCTTCCTGATGATGGAATAGATTCAGTTACTTCTTCCTTCTTTGTGGGTCATTAGTTAAAAAGGAGAAGGTGGGGGAGGAGGGAGAGAAGGACATATACTGCAGGTGTTTTATCCTTTGTAAGGAGACTGCGCTGAGACAAATGATTCTAGCTGGCATTTTGTACACACCGGAGATTGCTTATCGATCCAGATCAGAATATTCAGGCTGGCCCCGGGGAAAAGGCAGAGTATTTTCTAAGGGAGTTAATAACCTGGCAGCTGAGCTGTCTTGTCCAATTCACTGAACCTAGGGCTCTAATCAGGCCAGAGTTTCTTATTTTGAGAAATCTTACCATATGTGTCTGCTAGCTGCCTTCCACTCTATTGGACCAGTGACAGTGATTGAAATGACAGCCTATAGATAGAGCCTAATCAAATTGTTTATTATCAGCCTAAATCAATATGTATAGATTGTTGAAACATCACTGTCATGCCATGGAAAAGTCATACTAATACTACATGCTCCAGGTGTAATTCTAAAATGTATTTTTCCATCCTAAATTACATCTGAATTTAACAGAGTAAAAGAAATTATAATGGTGTATGAGACAGTGAAAAATATACGTTTACTCATTTCAATAAAATAATATTAAGGATTAATGTAAAAATGTCATGTTGTGCACCACTTAAATATGTTAGCATGTTCCCTCTACAGAAGAAAGGCAATAAAACTGTGGGAAAGGAAAACGGGATTGAAAAGAGAAATGTTTTGCCTTTTGTATAGAAAGGGAAAAGTTACAGAGATCTGTGTAAGCATGTTCTGCAGCATAAATCGAATTCCAACACACCTAAAAAGCAAGTTTTAAGGCATCCAATCTACAGAGATGAAACATACAGTAATGTAAATCCCTTTGGATTACACAAATACACAAAGATTCCTCCCTAAAGCCTTCCAAAGACCTTGGACCATGAAGTCTAATGATTTGATAGGGAGGCTAGTAGGGCAAACAACTTGCATTCTGAGTTTAGAAAAGAGAGACTGATCGCAAGCATCTAAAATTTAACCCAAGAGTTGGTTTCATAAGAATATCTGTATCTTCTGGAGATTCTTGAATACTCTTTTTGCACAGAAAAGATACTAATGCTTTATATGGAGAAAAGTAAAGAACATTTAATAATATTCAGGGAATCAGATTCTACAGGCTTAGTTAACTTCCCAAGCAGAACCATTCAAACACTAAATAATGAAATGAAGAAAGGATATTCCCGAGGGCATGGAAGTCTCTCAGATTTGGGAGAGGACCAATAATCTTTTTTGCACTGTGAAGCTCACCTGAGCAGTAGGCATGTAAAATTCTTCTCTAGTGTAATTGACCTGAAATGGATAATCCCTGGAGTGCTTGTGGCCCAACAAGAGTCAACTGTGTAGTCTGTAACTGTTGAAGCAGGTCTACTGGCAGAATTTTGCACTACCTAATATGTCCTGTGGAATAATTTATTGCCTTGGTCTTCAGAAAACAATTTTCAAAACTATTTGAAGTACTCTGGCAAGGTAAAGGGGACATAACCTTAGAGTAAATTATACTTTTTGCACTGAAGAATGGTGTAAAGTAACCTTCAGGTTAATTAATCTTTGCAATGCCATACACTTTTGTTGGAATATCATTTACGTGTGATTATTGGGTCAAGCCAAACGTAAAACAACTTTTAGCATTACAGCATATGTGTTAATAAAAATAATATTGCCTTGTAGGTTGTACTGATTTAAAGAGGTATGTTTTTCCTTGGATAAAATGTACTTTTCTTACTGTGTGCATTCAAAGCTCTCCAAACAGCAATTATCTTTGGCTGACTGATTCTAGGAATTTTCCTATTACGTTCAAAATAAGAATTTCTTCATTGCAGTTTTAAGAAATGAAGGTACTTATTCAGCATAAAAATTTATCTCTAAGTATATGCTTGACTTCCTCCTGAGTCAGGGAAGAGGTTAAACAGATGTCTGTTTAAATTCTAAATTATTTCAGTGGTACTTTTCTTTGTCTTAAGTTTTGAACATACTTGCGGCATGCTCCTGGCTTAGCATACAATATGAATACAGGTGGCTGGTTCTGGCCTAAAGCTGGCACAAAAACAAATTTTAACATTACTTTTAAAGTGTTTTGACTAAAATCCAGCAAAGCACTTAAGTTTACACACAGTGCTGATTTAACTATCTCAGTTTATAGTTACACTGGTGCAATTTCCTAGCATGGATACAGTTCTCCTAGTATTTACCTTGGCATAACATAGCAAGACACTTTTACAGAAATGAATGCCACTGAAAGTCATGGAAGGACAGGGAAAACCTGCAACAGATAATACCAAAATTGAAGAAAATGAAAATCCAGCAGCTGGAGAGGCATAAGAAGTGGAAAATACCTACTAAATGAAAATATTCTGTCAACTTTCTTCAAAGGCACAATGAAGCATTCTAGAATTTTAAAGTCACATATTCTCTCCCTCGAACGTCTGCCCTGTTCCCTAACGATGGAACACCTGCCTGGTGATGAATTTTGTTTACACAGGATGAACAGCATCACTAGGACCTCTACCTTTTTTGATATGGAAGTTAGAAATTAACAAGTGCCAGTGAACGAAGCCAGAAAAATTTCAGCACAATGGTTCAGCCACTGTAGTTGAAAGCTATTTCTGAAAACTGCATTTTCTTCCTTCAACAAAAATCTTTTGATAATGCTGGAAGAACGTTATTCCTTTTTTTCCCTTCCCATATCAGCAATGGACAGGCAGAATCCCAGCAGACACAATTTTCCCAGGAAGTGACTCATTAATGGTGTAGCCTTTCCTGGGTCTACGACTTGAGACAGCAGAGTCTGCCATTGAGTAGCAACACTGAGTCATTAGGGCTCCAAATGAAAGGAGACATGATTTAAATAGAGAGAATGCTAAATCACCTGCAAAATCAGAACTTTCGGGGTATTTTTGAACTGGGAATTTCCTGTGAAATACATAATACATTTTGACCAGTACTCATTTCAAGTTAAAGATGATTTTGGCCTTAATTTACATGTGTAGTTTTGTGCTTGAGACATACTCCTGTATCTAACACCATGGAAACAAATTCACTGCTGATCATGAAATACACCACCACTTGATCACAAAACCTTTGATCCACTCCAATAATATCTGACAAGCACATTTGACCCATATTTCTCAAATATTGGTACTGTGCTATTTTTATTACTCTATGTGCCTGTTGAAGTGGTCATCTTAGCTTTTGCACCTTGAAGTCATTTATTACCTGCTTACAGTATTTGAAACTCTTTGTCAATCCTTTAAAACTTCCAACAGACCAAGGGTGGCATTTCTCAGCATGCTTTTGCCAATGTGTCTATTCACATGTAAATTTGCTTCACAAATAGTAGCTCCTTCTAGAAAGTGTGGATGAAATGCCTAGATCACATCTAGTATACTGTAAGACCCATTGAGTTGGATATGCTCTAATTGTTGGGTTGAAACATGGAAACCTATTTTAGGTTCTATACGGCATGAAGTGAATATACCTAATAGCCCAGTACTACTTTGGGAAAGGACTGTGTCTAAGACCTTCCTATAAAACTAGTAAAATTCTTATTTATACCACACTTACTGCTCCAATTATTCCATTTCTCTAGGTTCATTCATTTTCTTTTTGGTTATTTCTGTGATGGGCTTGTTAGCTTTGTCTTTGTGCTAAATAGGATATAAAACTCAGCGCTGTTGATACAAGTTCTACAGGTTTATTTGTGGCTTTTTTTCACCTTGCTTTGTACCAACAGCAAACGCATTAAAAGAAGATGCACAGCACACTGAATTTTCATCCCATTCAAAGAACATAATGGTTCCAAATGAAATTCTTCAAGATGCACAAAATGACAGCAATAGAGTAACCAGTGCAAACCTTATCGTCCCCTTCCTCATAAACCTTCCAACTGTCAGACTGTTGCTATCTTTCTTTAAACCCATCCCTATCTATCAACATATGGACATACTAAATGACTGAACACTGACCCTCAAATAATTGTTTTCTAACTGTACTTAAAAGTACAAAATAAAAATATTCTATTTATTATTTTCAGTGATCTCTACTAGTAATTGCTGTGATTTTCTACACAAAATAATATTTCCAAAATTAAGAAGTTGTTTAGCCTCTAGCAATCCAATCTCAGTTTTCATGGGTATATAAAGAATTTAACAACTTCCCATTTTGTCATATGAACCCTACAGCCAGTGACTCTAAGATTAAGTAGATTTCTTCACTACCAACAAACCTCTGTGTTGAACTACTTCTGGGTGGCTTTTTCAGTTTCATTGTCATAATGGCAGCTAAATCCAGTAACGTCACAACAAAGCCTTACTTGTGCTTCGGCTCAGAAACTTTGCAACCTAATCATCAGAACTAAAAAATTACTACTCCAATAAGAAGGGAAGTATAATATAGCCCCGTGCCCTACAAAACCTCTACACTTAGTACCGTTTCACTTCTGATGCACAAATAATTGAGGCAGTGTACAAATCAGGCCTGCAAATAGGTTTTCCTACCAAACTGTGCTTCAAACCTCATTACATTTAATAGTCCTATACCAAAATGCCAAGTCCCTCAGCAAAAGTTCTGGCCAGATTTACTGTACTTCAAAAAAATAGTACTGACACAGAGAAACATGGAAGAGTGTAATACTAGAAAGTTCTAAATTCAAACTACATTTCAGCAGCATAAAGGAGGATTAATCAAGAACTGTGAGGGTGAACTTCTGGAAGAAAGAGTTTAACAAGTGATAGCCATTCCAATAGTGCTGTGTCATGCTGCTAGGCTTAATTGCAGCACCTTGTCTCCATCAACTGGAAAAACAATTACTGTGCTGTTTGCAGATAGTGCTTGCAGATTCTTCTGCACATCCCGCATTCCCATCCTCTGTGTGGAGATATGTATAGCAGAAATGACATGTCATCCCCTTGACAGTCCAGATATACTTCTGGACAGCTAATCCTATTTTGCTTTAACACAAGATACAGTGATAGTGACCATGCCGATCTAACATGTTAAGACAGTTTTGCAGAAGTGCAACTTAGTCCTAAATTAGTGTCAATATGTTTTTATTTTGTACCAGAAGGAGGTGTGTACAAATTTAAAATTACAAAAAAGAAAAAGACTTCTGAAACACTTTGTGAAGCTTACCTTGATAAACACTAAGGAGAAATCCAGACATTTTGTCTGCAGAGAGAAAATTGTCTAAATTGTCTGGAAAAACTCATTGACCCAGTCAGATTGCATGAAGCTTACGATCAAATACAGCCCCAGGCTCTCTTCCTTTATGCACTTGTGCATCTCGCTCAGAACACACAGCACACATAGCATACATGAAAAACCCCACTATTTTACTGTGATAAACACTACAACAGAATAGTGTTTGCACAGGCATGTGAAAGTTGCTCTTCTTTAGGTGGCTTGGAAACACTAAACTCAGGTTTGTTAGGTGTAAATTTATAGACACCACATGAAAGAATTTTAAGGTTTCATTATTCAATTATTTTAAGTAGAACAATGAGTATATGAATGCTACAACAATACAAACTAATCAAACAAGAAAAAGTAATTAAAGCTGAGCAGTGAGACTGATGAATTCACAGGTAAAGAAAACTTCTGCAATGCATATCCAAGAGCCTGAGTAATTAGGTGTAGCTGTAGAATGATTGTTGATGTGTATTTTATTGTGTATCTATGAAATCTACTTCACAGAGAAATCAAGTGCATTGTTTTTATGGCCCACTTTGGACAACTACAAAAAATTAGGGAGGAAAGACCGTCCTGTGATTTAGAGCATGGAACAGGAGATAGCAAGCCTCTTGAATCTTATGACTGCCTATGTAGCTTCAGGCAAATGATTCATTTCACACCTGAAAAGTAGTTTGACAGTCCTCTGTGCTTATGTGGGCTAGGAGGACATACACATTAAGAATGCTCAGATAGCGAGCATAGGAATTAGTAATAGTATCATTCTATGTATAAAACTACAGAACTCATCATACCACAAGTGTTCAATACAATCAAAGCTAGCACATACCACAACCTCTGTCTCTACTATTGTAAATATGTGTTTGCAAAATTTCTGCATATGCTTCTTTGCCATTATTAGGCAGAAACTTGTATTTCGAGTCACTAGAAATTCTCAGATGGTCTCATCTGTGGAAGCTCAACTAAGCTTGTACCCAGTACAGCAAAGTGCTTAGTGTTGTCAGTGCTGGCTCTGTGTGAGAGGATCTGAATTCCTGCAGCACCTCTGAACATGAGACAAAGGTTAAATTTAACCTTGTGAAGTTAGTACCTCCTCCAGATACCGTTTCAGATCTAGCTCAGGCCACCATTCTGAATTGCTTCTGCAATCCTTTTATTTGCTGCTTTTCTGTGTTGACTATAGCAAAGCCAGGATCACTAAGCATAAATTACTCTTTTTAAACACTCCCAGGTCACTTCCAAAAGTTGGCATCTAAGTTCATACTAAATTCAAGGTGGAGAAATAAAACTAATGAAATGAATCTGATTAAACTGTACTCCTTAAGTCATGATAGCTTGGTATTTTTAAAATCCAGATTCTTGTTTATGTTTGGCAGCACATGATTTCTGGATTAGCCCAAATAATTCCAAATAAATAACCTAGTAATCAGGGTTATCACTCCTGTGCGTTAAGACTTAATGAGTCCGTAACAATTCTCAGATCAGTAGTATATAACTAAAGTATGCATTTGCAACTCTCTGGCAGGATCTAGGTCAAGTGCCACAAAGGTAAATATTTTAAATAAAATTAAATTTCAAATGTTTATCCTAAGGTAGCACTGCAATTAGGAATGACCTTCACTTACCGCATTCTGACCAAATGTGAGTCTAGCTCAGCCCTCCTTTGGAACAACCATACTACGTGATACAGAGCAGACGACTAGCAGTGGATCATTGTGATAACACAGAATTGAGACAATATGGTGAAGAATTTATACTGCTTCATTTTGCAAATTCTTCAAGATTTTTATGTTTTCTTATCTTGAAGTGATGAAGACAAATCTATAGAGACTGACATGTATAGTAGTTGAACCATACTGAGTAATTTTTTTTTAATAATTTGGAATAGAGGCGGGCAATGATGATATCAACAATATGAGACTTGCTCTAACATTGAGCCTATAAGGAAGTCTGTGTAATAGTCTTATCTTGTCAATCCAAATAACGCAAAAGACCAAGAAAAAGCCCCCTTGTCTGCCTTGACAATAGTGTAATAAATTCTTAGCCTGGCATAACAACACAATGGAGGAAAAGAGTATAGAACATCAGCTTGAATCAAAACACTGATGAGGCAACCTGTTTAGAGTGATATAATTCTTTATGTATCTGCAAATATTTAGTCCTCCTCCTCCCTCAGGCTTTGTTTTCCTGCAATGACTGCAATTTTTTTCAGATAGAGATGCAGTCATCTCTGCCCTCACTCTGACCTGATCCTTAAAACTTCAAGTTTTACAAATATTTTGTTCAACAGAGCATAGTGATCAAACCTGCTTCCTCTAAAACATTCATTCTATCAAGGGTTTTATAATGTAAAGTTATATAAGATCCTTACCTGAATGCATGTAGATTTGACTGGAACTTTCTCTCAGACCCTCTAAGGTGTCATCATGATCAGTTTTATGTTTATCCTCTTGTTCCTCTGAAACTGCCAGTGAGCCTGTGAAACAGGGAGCATGCCACATAATTAGAAAACTATGCACTGCCAACTGTCTATTACCCTATGCCTTTTCTAAAAGGAACAAAACATATGCCATACTGGCAGTACTTCAGACAGCTAATACAAGAAGCTCTCAAGAGTTTTCAGCGGTCTTCAACTTAAGTAACTAACATTAGATAGTTTATAACACGGTAGCTAGAGCTCAGCTATTTAGGGAGCACATAACCTTTGTATATAGTATACAGCACTAACAGTGAAAATCACAGTAGAACAGCTTTTTGTTAGGTTGAAGACTTTTCTCTTTAGACTGAAGCCCAGCCAGGTTCCAATCCCATAAACTGGAGCTTCAGTCTTCATAGAAAGTTGTATTTCTGTAACAAGCGTATTAACAAGAGGAGACTTTTGCCTCCAGGCTCTCATTGTTAGATTACTCTTTCCATTAGAACTTCACAGAAAAGACTTTTTACAAAGTAAAAGATCTGAAAGATAGTATCAGCAGAAATGATAGTTAGTGACTGACAGGAATCCAGAAGAAAGTCCACAGGATACGATCTGGAAAAAAGGTAGCAATATTTGGTAAAACATTCTTCAATGTGAAAAGAGGGAAAAGAGGATTCTCTTTATGAAAAATAAACAGTGGAAAATTCTTGAAGGGCTCACAATGCAAATGATCTCTTTCTGTTTGAAATACTCAGATCATTAAGTATTGCTTCTGTACCTCTTTGAGGAGTCCCAGTACTACACAGGTGCTAGTTCAACACACTGTGAGAAAGTTACTATGATGACTTTATCTTTCAGATAGCTAAGTCACTGAGGCCCACATACTCCTGAGTGCTGCTCCCAAGGGTGCAGTGCAGCACAGTGAGAACCACTGGAGATAGGACTGAAAGGTGCATCCTTTTCCAGTCCCTGGCCATAGCCCTGTTGTAGCTGGTGAGACAGTGCTGGGACTGCTGTCAGATTCTCTGAAAATGGTGTCAGGAAATGAAGGTATTGTTTCCATGTCAAACACAATTCAAAAAATAGATAATGGACTCATTCTGCTGTCAAGAAAATTTTGGCCAAAGGTCAGGAAAAGGTCTGGTGAGAACATTGTGAAAAGAACTGAAAATACATCTCCAGGTGAGGAGGAGAAATCCTATTCCTAGCCAAGGATTATGTGCAGAAAACACATCACAGAGTTGTGCCTCAGCTGATGCGATACAAACTGCGACAGACTATGTTGTTGTATTTGTGCCCGTGTTTTCCAGTTGCATCACTAAGTAGGTATTCACTGTTTCTACAAACACATGATTGCATACATCACATCAGAGACTCCAGGCAAACTATTCAGTACATTTCTAACAAGCTGCTAATAGCTACGGATTCAAAAAGCTGAATTGCTCCATAATAATTATTTGCTGTTGGATTCACCTTACCATCCTCTATTTATTTACAGTGACGTAAGGTTTATCTTGACCAGGTGAATTAAAAACAGTTATCTCCTTTCTCCTAGAATTGTTAACACATCTCAGAAAGTACCAAAGTCACATCAGTTTTCTGGCAATGTTCAGCCCCGTGGCAGTTAACACATCCTCTAATACAGTGTTTTCCCTTAACGCACCTAGCTATAGTAGCTCAGCTATTGAGCTTCAATTTTGACTGAGAAATCTTGCTTCCCAACCCTTATCTTCACTGTTGATGCAAAGCTGCACAGCTAGGCAGGTTACATCCTACATCTGTTACAAACGTGGGAACTGTTCTGTCTCCTGTCCCTGATGCTGTGTAGTGCTCATATGCCGTGCTAGAGTTCTGTTATGTTCTTCTATTTCTTTCCTGAGTTGTTGTCTGATGTTCCTACTTAAAACGTGTCTTGTACTACTTTCAGTGGCCCTGACATGCTTTTTACTGAAAGTAAACTTTTTCAAAATCCAAAGGTTTCTGAAACTTTATCTTTTTTGATGCTTGCTAACTAAATAGGGAGGGTTATTATGGAGTACATGTCCCATGCCACAATGAGAAAATTAATTTCACTCCATTCTTCGAAATACATAATTACTATGAGGGAGAATAACATCAAAAGTCTCTGTGAACTATACGATTCTGAAAGGGAGATTAGAAAAAAGGACTCACAAAAGATAAATAAGGGGAAAAAAAAGAAATCCTTCCATCTAGCATTAAAATATTCAAGGAAAACAATAATGCACGTTCTTAACCAAACTTTGATACAGATTTACTCTGTAATATTCCATATAGCCATACACACATTCACATCCTGTTTCTTAAAAATAAACTAGCGAAAAGTAAAAAGTGCAACTGCCAAAGAAACGTTATTTATCTTCAAACTGTACTGCAGAAATTAGTCAAGGGCAATTCATGCATGTGAAAATATGATTTCTAACACTGCCAAGGTTGATAAGACCTTAGGGAGTAAATGCTAACCATACAAATCAAAGATGCCTAGAGGCGATTTTGAAGGTGTGTGGCAAGGCTTTAATAATTTTAAAAAGCCTGTTAATAATCCAAATGAATAAGCAATGATACAAGAAGAGTAAATAACTTGTTTATGAAAGGAAGAAACCACTGGCAGTTGTTTTTCTCTTCATGGATTGGATTGTCCAAGCTCAAAATCTACACTTCTATATTTGTTTTCTGTCCCACAAGTTCTGACATTATACCCACTTAAACCAGAGAAAGCAGTGACACTTAATGAGTCTGCTTAAGGAGAGTTCAGATGGTTTAGAAGGTTTTTGCTTGATTGCCTGAGCCTACCGGGCCATTTGCCCCATAATAAGGTTCCACCCCATGCTTATGATAGGAGTATATTCACAGAAGTAAGTATCTGATTCTTTCTCCAATCTGAAAAATGAATAAAGACATCATCAAGTCTAAATGAATCCAAGCTGCTGAATTAGTTTGGTTTTGAAATTTTAATAGAAAGACAACTTCAGTGACCAAAGTACTGTTATAGGGAGCATTTCACCTTTCTCCAAGATGTCTAAACAGAAATTAATTTTATCTGAAAATGCATACTGGATAATGATTTATTTATTATCAATTTTCCCACAGTAGATAAGCCATTTGCTTTTTGTTTCTTTTTTTTTCTTTCTCCAATAATTGAAAACTGAAAATTTTTCATTTTAAGCCCATACCCTGAACTAAGAGAGTATTTTTGACTAGCTGGCTCCAGAAGTGTCTTTGGTTGCCACTGTTGTAACAACTAAACACCTCTTAAGTTTCAGGTTGTTGTTTTAGGGTATGTTAGAGCATACGCATTTCCCACACAGCTCAGATACACATCTAGTCAAAGATATCTGAAATCAAAGTGATTTTTAAAACAGCTTTTTGAAGCAACTCAGTTTGAGTCATTAAAAATAGCATGAATTACTAACAGGGTGATTTTGTTTCTGAGTCAGACCCTCCAAAACCTAAACAAAGATGAATTCAGAATAGAGCTGGCAATTAGAACTCATTGTGTATTTATTCGTTTCTATTAATAGTAGGTTTTTGAATGTTCCTGTATTGTACTATTATCTCACATTTTAGAAAATACAATCTATGATAACATCCTGATTTTATTGTTGAAGAGATTTGAAGGATTTTTTTTTCATGTTCCTTCTGTGTAGGTAAACGGTTAAGTTGCCACAAGCCCTTTCATCACCAACTCTTCACCTTCTCATGCTCCTATTAAAAATTCCCATGGCTGTTCCAGTCTACTCCTCTTCATGGTCATTGCTTTTTAGTAGCTTTGCCATCTTAATATCAGAAAAAAAAGAGGTTGACTAGATATGCAGATTCCTCTGATTTAGGGATAGGGTAATTAATCCAGCATGAACCTCAGCATGAGCAAGCAGCAAAAGTCAGAATAATGAGAAAACAAGGGTGCTGTGGAGAGCAAATGAAAGTAGATACTTACAGATCAGTTGAATACAGGAAGAAGACTGTAACCCAGAGTCATGCGGCTAATTTAAATCTGTTGGAAAAGGGTACAGGATGAAAAGAAGGAAGGCAAAGACTGGAGCCATCAGCCAAACATGCAAAACTGCTGTGTTCTACTTCACACAGTTACAACTCCAGGCAGAAATTGGGTAGAAACTGAGCAGATGATTGTGGAATGCGTAGGAGGGCAAGTCTCATTGTTAATCTTGATGTCAGAGACACTTGTGTTACTGCATGAATCCTTCCTGTCTTTTTGGCCTTTTAATCTTTCTTTGTTTAATCTTTCTCTTTTTTCATTCATTTCCTCTATTCCTTGGTCTCAGGGCCACTCTGGAGTCAGAAATCAGAGAATTTGATACAAATTTCCAAAAGGGTAAAAGAATATTTGATCACACATAAGTATAATTTAATCAGCAAGGATGGCAGTCATCAGAAAGTAAGTGCCATAGCTCCCTACTTTTTCCCTACATAGATGTGCACTGACTCTCACTCCAGTAAGACAATGCATTGAACTTTACAAAGAAGAGGTTTTCATAGTCCTCTCGCTCTGGAGAGGGTAAGAGTGCTGGGTAAACTGCGTAGAAAATACAGCTGGAAAATACAGGAAGACCCCACTACACTTACTAGAGTCAGTGGTTATCCTGGCAAACACCTCACTGAGGAACATATGGAAAGCCTAGACACACACTTGTCCAAGACTTCTTGAGAGTCTTAAGACTAGACTGGTACACGGTTGATTTCTCACATAAAATTTCTCCCTCCCTCCTTTTCTCACTGCAGAGAAGGAAGAGAAGCTAAAACAGGGGTCCTCTTCCTTAAGATGAGTTGGTAAAAGATTAAACATTATTTGCATGAAGTTTCCAGTGAAATTTGCAGAGGACAAAGGTTTGTATGGGCCAAGACAAACCAGAAGCTCCACAAGTGGCGGAGGACTGTGTTTGTTGGCTGAGTCTGGGAAGCAGTTGAAGCCAGACTACAGAGCCAACAACAGCTGTTTCTAAATATTTATTTTATTTTTTTTTTTAATCTTAGCACAGCATGCAAGTAATTTGCTATGGACTCGAACTGGAGAAGCCAAGTATATAGTACTGTGGAACTGAAAACCAAAAAATATAGTATTTCAGGTTAGAAGACCTGTAGCCGGTGAGATGAAACCACTATTTCTGTTTGCATTCCATTTTCTAGCTTGGTAACGGCACTCTTGTATCCTGATACATTTAACTTAAATGCGCAGGTATTGCTTCACATGCACTTCTTTGGCTATTTTTAATGCATACAAACATATTCACAATGTTTTAGAACTACCACCAGTCTTTACTAGCAGCAAAATTAGTTTTTGTTTTTTTGTTTATTTGATTGCAATGAAGACTTCTGCCCATGGATGCCCATGGATCTGGAGTTTACAGAAACATTTTGTGTAGGAATCCCAACATAAATAATCTCTCATAAAACTGGTCATCTGCTCTAAGACAAAAATGGCACTGCTCCCTGCCTGAACACACTATCTTGAAAGGTAGAAAGAGTGAAGTCATACAGACTGTAGGTAACGTAAAAGTAATATATAATAGAATCATACTTACTTCAGCCCCTCTGCAGCTGTTGGGGTTGACTCTCGTGGTTTCCCTTAATCCCTCTACTCTAATCTCTCACATCCACAGTTTTGGTAGACTATCCCATAGGCCATGCGAGGCACACACCACTCTCCACATATAGGTTAGAGGCCTATTTGGGGCATCTTCTTTGGAGACATTTTAAATCCTGCATTAATTCCTTAGGATGGTTGCACTACCCTACCTTCCAAATGGCTGGCAAAATCTACATCATCATCATCTTGGATATAGCAACAGCTAAGTGTTAAATGAGGTGATCCTAAATGCAGATTTGATTGCCCAAAGAGACAGGCAGAGTGTAATATAAATATAAATAAAAAATGTAATAGCCTGGACCTTGTTTTCTTATTTAAGATCAAAGTATCATAAAATATTTTGTATTAATAGGTAGGAGTAATAAAACCAAGGGGCTATGACCAATTAAACTGTACATTATTTTAAGAGATAAGAGGCAGATAAATTAAGATGACGTCTCAAACTATCTATGGTAATTTATCTTAGCTGAGGATCTGTCCCTAAATATTAAAACAGCAGTCTTGACCACTTTTTTTCCCCAATTCTAGATTTTAAAGACACTTTGCAGTTCAATGATACAGGGTAAGAAAAACTCTACTGCATGCTGCTCCTGGGTGATAACACAGCAGTCATCTGCACCAAAATGACTACACAGTTGTTTGGGGTTTCTTAAAGATGGAGTGAAGAACAACTAAGTATATGCACAAAGGCAATTTTAGCTAAGTAAAATACAATTATACTAGGTAGAATTTCTTTTGGACATGATTAGTAACAAAAGTCCCTTATCCTATGAAAATGTGCCAGGAAATTTTAATTGACTGCAAGTATCCAACGTTGCCATTTAACACATCATCTGAAAGATGAATTTATTTGGCCCACACTTAACTACCATGTAACCTGCATTATGGTTTACAAGATGGAACGATTTTGTTTTACATGACAGTTAATGGGCCTACTTCTACTCACAGTTATGCCAGTGAAAAATTTGGAACAAGTCCATTAAAGCCAATGGCTCTATAAAATCAGGGTAAAATTAGACTCAGGCCCAGCATGCAATTTTATAATAATTGGTATTACAAACTAGGCCAGTCTTCTGCTTTTCCAATTGGTAGCAAGTGGAACTGAGCACCAGATATCACATACTTATAAGATAAAAGATGCCTCCGTTAAGCCTTGGCCTTTCCACAGAGGCTCAGGCTCATATGCCTTGGCTGACACAACAAACAATGTGCTGAGACCAACTGCACATATGCATATTCTCTAGCACTTTGGGAGGAACCCATCATGAAAATGCAGAGGAAAAGTGAGGAATTCAGAAAGAGATTTTTTTATTATAATAACATTTACCTGCAAATCACTTAAGAATTACAGACTCTTTGTTTTAACATCAAAAGTTTTGAGCCACTTTCTCTTACATGTTTTGAGCTTACCTTTTCTTGTGAGTTCAAGGTTTTCCATTGCTTTAGATCAGGCAGGACTTTATCTTCTGTTTCCTGAAAGGGTTATCATGCTATACAGAACAGCTTTTCTCCTAGTATGGACTTCTGCTTTTTTACCGTTTCTTCAAATTCAGAAGCTCAAGACCTTCCTGTGGACAGCAGTACAGATCCAGGGTTCATGAAGTGGGTCTGGATTCTGGGGTGTTTTCAAAGTGGATGTCCAAGCTTGCAGTCTTTATTTCTCTCCAGTACAACATCCTCTGTAAGGTTTCCTGTTTAGCTGTTTTCCTACAGTTTACACATCAAGAAAAAAAAGGGCAGGTGATTAACATGTGCTGTACTACAAAATGACAAACATAGAACCTTTCTTCTAATATCAATCATTACATTAAGTATTTCTGTAATTTATTTATTGCAATACTCGAGTCAGAAGCCCAAATATATGAGAGGACTATAAAAATACTTTAAGTGAGCTTTAAATTCAGCATCTGGTGAAGGTATGCTCTAAGAGTGTAAGCTAACAGGTGGGTGGGAGGGGGTTAGAATTTTCTTTTCAACTGTTGTTCTAAAAATAGCAATTTTAATATATATTCAATTTGAAGCATTTGAACAGAACTAGGTATGCTGTGCTATTCATAATCCGTTCTGTATAAATTGAGCCAAGCATTAGGTCACTGAACAAGCCACTGTACTTCAGTGCAGCTCTGGGCCAGAGAGAGTGAGAGAAGAAAGGAGGGAGAAAGGAAATAAGATGCTGTACCAAGATACACTCAGGGATTTGTTCCTCTGTTTAAGAAATGAGCTAAATTGTTAGTACTTTCTTGGGAAATTCACAATCTGAAGTGAACAAATATGACCCAGTGACTCTTTGTTCTCTCCTTTCTATTGTTGGTGTTGCATTACCCAATACTGCTCATTGCTTGCGTTTTTAGATTGTAAACTGTTGCTAACCAACAGCTTCATATAGGTCACAAATATATGAAAATCTGTGTTTCCTCACCACATCACTGACAAATGGCTGACTTGGAAAAGTGTGTTTCTATCTATTACATCACAAATACAGGTTGATAGGTTTCAAATGATCCCATTTATGTTAGAACTGGTAAAGTGATATTCTATTATTTCATTGAAAATAAAACGTATTGAGACATTTCACATTGTTTTTCATTTTCCTTCTGTTTCAATACTCTTTTAACTTTGACTTGTGCCATCTAAAAACTAAAAGTTATCCAAAATAATTGCTGCACATTACATCCATTACATTAAAGATTATACGTGTTTATAAAATGAGATTGTTTTATGAATAAAATACATTGAGAAAATATAGCTGTCTCAACTGCAATTTTGTCAGTTAAAAATACAGTGATATACCTTGAATTTCTACACTTCAATGCATCTCATGAGGGAGTGAAATGCTTATTAGATGGTAGCATGCATTATTCTCCAAATCTTCTTTTATATGCCTATTTTAAGTATTTGATTATTGCCTGGCTAATAATAGGTGCTTCTTCAGTCAAAGAACAGACAAGAGAAGATAGTGTAAATTGTAGCATATAATTGTTCACTGACTGCCACTGAAAATGTTTAGCTACTACTGTATGACAATCTTCCTCTAATGTCTGCAGCCCACTGTTTCATGTAACAGCAATTAAAGCTGTTGGAATCAGGAAAAACCCACCCAGAGTGCAATCCCATCCCATTAATTTTTAAGTGCATAGAATACTCCAGAGGACAGGCAAGCCCACCTGGGGCCAGTGAAAAGAAATCACACCAGTCCTTGATTTACTGGGGGCAGGAGATGGGTGGTGAAAAGGCTGTGAACCTCTGAGTTCCATAGCACTGCCTAGCACAGCTCATTCATTGTCTTTCCCTCTGCTCCTTCACCTTGGCCAACACGGTAACCACACAGAGACACGTTCTGGCTGCATCCTACATGGAACATGCACAGAACTGCATCTGAACTGAATTCGGAAGGGGCCGAGGAGGCCATCAGCCAAAAACTATTTCTGAGGCTGTGTTATGGAGGAGAATCTCGAGAGCACAGCAGTTTGGGGAAAGAAAGCAGTAAAGGGCTTCTGAGACTACCACAAATGGAGCAGCATGCTGCAAACACAAATAGACTGAAAAAAACCCCAAAAGCTGCCCAGAAAACAACAGGATACTGAAGGAACTAAAGCGAGAATTTACTCCTGGAGTCTGACGACTTGCTCTTTCAGTGCATTCAGAGATAATCTTCAAGGGAAAGATAAATGGATAATACACTTTTGAATTGAAAAGATACATGGCTCACCCACTAGTCTCCAAAGATTTTAATGAAGTGATTTGAGATGGACCTATGTAACGTATATAGGAAGTACTTCAACTACTCTGCTTCCCCTGGAGTATCAACGAATACCTCAAGGCTAGACTGGATGCACCGCTAGCTAGTCTCAGTGGCAAAACTACACAGGGTTTTGTGGGACAGATGGGTCAGAAGAAAATGTATATCTTTTATGAGTGCCAACTCACAGGCTGGCCATGCATTTTCAAGAGGTTGTTAATTTTCCGAACAACTACAGGTGCTCAAACCATCCTGGCCCATTGCTTCCTACCCCCAATCAGAACACTCACAAATTACTGTGGGTAATTTTGCAATAAGCCAATTGTGTTATCCAACCCTTTAACACTTAGAGAAGCCTTTTTATCCAGCAACAATGTAACAGGGAAGGTGCCAACAGGTCCAAATGGGCTCTGGAATGATTTATTCATCCTAGGCTTCTAAGCCCCTTTTCCTCAGTATTAATACTAAGATTAATGTGCCCCATCAGTGTGCTGCCAACAGGAACTTTAATAAAAGCAAGAACAACTAGTTGGCTCAGCTTTCTCTCTACTTAAGGTTAGGACATCATAAAAACAGTAGCCTACAAAGGCTTTCCCTTTAATTTACTTACTACTTTACAAAATGAAAGTAATTTCATTTAATTTAACGAAAACACACAGATTACAGGAACATAAGTACATCACTGCCTAAAGCCATTCAATAGCCATTTTTTTAAAAGGATAATTATAATCTATTTGCATATTTTGAAATGGTGCATATGCATCATAAAACTTTTTAAAAACTTAGTGTAAGAGTTTTTGAAAATAACCAAAACACAACATATACAACACTTAGGAGTTCATAATGACAATGAGTGAAATCCATAGAGTAAATGACAGACGGGATGTACCTACAAACTGACATTAAAGAATTTCTTAGATCATAGAATCAGAGAATCGTCTAGGTTGGAAGAGAACCTTGGGATCATCAAGTCCAACCATCTACCCTACTCTACAAAGTCCTCCCCTACACCATATCCCTCAGCACCACATCCAAACGGCTCTTAAACACATCCAGGGATGGTGACTCAACCACCTCCCTGGGCAGCCTGTTCCAATGCCCGACCACTCTTTCTGGGAAGAATTCTTTCCTAATGTTCAGTCTAAACCTACCCTGTTGGAGCTTGAAGCCATTCCCTCTCGTTCTGTCATTAATTACCTGTGAGAAGAGACCAGCACCAACCTCTCTACAGTGTCCTTTCAAGTAGTTGTAGAGAGTGATGAGGTCTCCCCTCAGCCTCCTCTTCCTCATACTAAACAGTCCCAGCTCCTTCAGCCTCTCTTCATATGATTTGTTCTCCAGGCCCTTCACCAGTTTCGTTGCCCTCCTCTGCACTCGCTCCAGCACCTCGATATCTCTCTTGTATTGAGGTGCCCAAAACTGGACACAATACCCCAGGTGTGGCCTCACCAGTGCTGAGTAGAGGGGCACAATCACCTCCCTACTTCTGCTGGTCACGCTATTTCTAATACAAGCCAGGATGCCGTTGGCTTTCTTGGCCACGGGGGCACACTGTCGGCTCATATTCAGCTGCTTGTTCAATTAGAACCCCCAGGTCCCTTTCTTCCAGCCACACTTCCCCAAGCCTGTAGCGCTGCATGGGGTTCCTGTGGCCCAAGTGCAGAACCTGGCACTTGCCCTTGTTGAAACTCATACCATTGATGTTGGCCCAATGACCCAATCTATCTAGGTCTCTCTGTAGAGCTTCCCTATCCTCCTGGGAATCAACACCCCTGCTTAACTTGGTGTCATCTGCGAACTTGCTGATGATAGACCCTATGTCCTTGTCAAATGTGAAGGAATACTTGTTTATACAAGTATCATCAAACCTCGGTCCCTTCGAAGTTTGTTTATCCACATCTATTACCATGGACAATATAAGTGCACCACGTTGATGGCCTTGGCAGCGTGGACACTTGCCCTTTATTTCACATGTCATTAACGTCTACAACTGCCAATGAATCATAACCAGTTGGGCTAGATTTTGCCCAGAATGACCCTGTGCTTAAGAACTCCTTCTCTTCACTAGCCCTTCAACTACACAGTTTCTACACCCTAGATCCTCAAGTCTCCAGTTACAAAATTCAAAGCCATCAAAGTCTGTCCAGAAGAGCTTGAAGAACGCACCTAATGAATGCTCTTTGAAAATATAACTGAAAAAAACCACCAAAACCTCTGTGCCCAGAGTTTCTGAGACAGTGACATTCCAACTAACTGCAGTGTGACAAAATCACCGAAAATGACTGTGAAGGATACTGCAGACTGTATATTGCATATTTGAATGCATAAAGTGTATCTATTTGGCACCTAACTGCAAAGCTGCCTACACCAATCAAAAGTAAGTTTTCAAATTCATTCCTGATCACACTGCTATACTACAAAATGTCTCCATTTCTACCAGAGAGATGTTTTAAGTGCTTTTTCTTATGGTCACCAATCTTCCTGCCTTCTTTTGTGGAAAAAGTATCTATGCGTGTTTGTATACTTCTCTTTTCTTTCTTTCCATCCTGTGTACCAATTGTTCACCTAGATCAGGCACGGAAAATGCAGAATTGCTGGGTGGTGGTGATGGGTGAGTGGAGCAGAAACTCTATTTCCCCCTAAAAGGCAGAGGTCGCTCAACTGAAAGAACAGAAAGGCCTTTTATTCCTATAAAGAAAAGAAGAGGAAAAAGCTCTTCACAGTGAAGATGAAAAATATTGTATTTGAATCCTGGGAAGAACTACTTCTTCCTACACTGGAGAATAGTCTATTCACAGCACAATTTGAATAGCCTTTCGCTTTTCAAATATCTGCAATTGGCAAAAAGCATAATACACATCTGTTTACATTTATTTTTATTTTTAGAAATTATTTTATGATCACAGTATGTATGTCATAGTAAGACATTTTACCTTATTCCATTCAAATGAGGACGTTAAAATTTCTTAATCATCTCAGGCACTCGGATTTGAAACTTCACCTACTTGGCTGTTATTGTAGCAATAATATAGTGTAGGCTTTGATTTGCTGCCTCAGATTTTTAATGATTAACTGCATACTCCTACGAACATAGGACTTGCAACTAGCAAGAAAAAAACCACCTGGGAACATAACTTATACCTACAGGTCTAAATGGATATATAAAACTAACAAACAGTTGACCAAACGCAGAATAATGTATTATTCAGTGAACCTCAGTTTTTTGTTTTCTGAAATGTCTTATCATTATTTTGAAAATTCTCAGACATGTTCTAAAAATACATGAAATGTAATCCTTGAATTGCCAATCATTTGTAATTACAAATGGCAAATGCTTGCAAAGAAAGAATTTTGTACAATGTTGGTTGGTGACATAAATGAAGTGTTATATTTCTCGTGTTTGATTAGACACATTATGTAAATCAGTCCACCATGTACAAATTGAGAACTGTAAAAGTAAAAATTGACATTTAGCAGAGAGAAGTTTCAAATAGAGGTAATTATATGATTTCTTTAATTAAAAGGTCACATGACATATCTAATTTAACCAAAGAGGTGTGGACTTGGTTAGAAATAGTTACATTTAAAACCAGAGTTGTCAGTTTATGCTGTGCTCAGTGAATACCAGCGAAACGGAAATTCAGAATGTAACAGTCAGAACAAAAATTTCCTGCATACAAGTTGTCAACCTTTTCATTTTAAGCTTTACATTTTGTAAAGACTCCCACTATTAAGCTTTTTACTAATTATATTAATAAAGAGTGTCAGACATATACTATTGCTGATATTAACCTGATAATAATAATGAATTTTTAATTAAGAAGGCTGTTATAAAAAGTTAGAAAGAGAGATATACCCACGGAGCCCAAGCAGAATGATTTGTCCCAGCCTCTGCAGTGAGCTTGAAAAGAACCCATCAGATAAATGGCTTGAGGAATCAACGTACCTCTGAATTTTATTTTACCAGCTGAAACTACAACCAATGATTTGTTGTAAAAACCTGTGCTCATACCTATTTGAAACAGGGGTAGACCCAAGGTCTGGTCTTTTCTAATGAAAGGTTAATGGCCTGCCTCTACCTTCCTGCATTAAGCTCTCTTCTCTTAGAAGTTCTGTTGGGTGGAAAAACATGCCATCCACAAGTCCTATTTTATTTCCATACCATCTTCCCATCTCCATTTTACTGCTGGTGTTGGGTTTTGCTATTTACATTTCCTATCTCATGCTGCCTTTGAACAGCGACTGAAGACCGTTTGTTCCAGTTCAATACCCCAGACTTTGAGGAAGTCTGAATATGGATCCAAAGGTTCATAACGGGCTGAAACAAATCACCACTGTAAAACCCCTGAAGTGTGCAACAATCCAGGCTGAAGTGCCTTACAGCATGAGCCTACTTGATCTTTAGAGTTGAGAGCAGAATATGGTTGGCACCGAGAGGATTATTTCATTTTCGGAGAGCAGATGATGCGGCATGTACCCAGGGTAAGGGGGAACCCTACAATTACGTTTTTCTGAACTAGTTAAACCATCTCTAATTAATTATGATGGTTTCAGCTAAAACTTTCCAGATGAGCAATTCAAGCTGGACTCAACACTGAACAATCACTGTGTTACTGAAATGCTCTTCTGTATTCTAAGTCCTAACTTTTTGATTCAATAAGAAAAACAAAAATTGAATAGTATATGTTATCTCAATCCAGGAGATTTACAAAACACAGATATCTTGTGATTGTGTTGCTACTTTAACAGGATAAAAATTACTTTTCACCCCCTTCACTTTAGTAAAATTTCCCCTTAGCTGTGTCTTAAAAATGTCAAACATACTTTACTGTTTCCAAATAAACACATCATTTTTGGCAGAATTAGTAGACAAGAAAGGTAGGGGCACTGTTGTTATAGGAGTTCATATATAAAGCAAATTTTAATGTTTCAAAATTTAAGACTTTCCTAAAGTTTTAAAATACATCCTCCCTGACTCCATCTCTATTATTGTCAAAAGCATTATGAAGTGTCCCTTTGGAAAAGTAAATCTGATTAATTAGCATCAGTCTCCATTGTTGAATTCAACAGTTATATAAACAGCCATAGACTTTTCTTAATAAGTATTCTATTATTGTTTTCAGCATTATTAATAATCTAAAAGGATTTAATTGTTTAACCATTGTGCTCTGTTCATTGTTTGCAAAGTTTGTCAAGTGAAAAGAATTTTTTTTACAGTCCTCTAGAACGATAGTGAAACTCTTTTTCTTCAGAATTGTTCTAACACAGTATACAAAAGCAGGATTGCTTTAAGTAGCAATTCTGCACATAAAGGGAAAGAAAGAAAAATTGGAAAAAAGTGAGAACGTGAGAACGCCAGAAAACAGCTTCCACTGCAGTACTCTATTCAATAGAAAGCTTGTGTCCTTTGTGATATCAATGAGATTAGAAACTGTTTTCATAGCTGTCTAGCAAGAATATGGTGATTTCGGCTACAGTTCTCCAGCAAAAAGCCTGTCAGTACATGGTAACAGTGCTTGGATATTGACTCTGTCATGGCATTTTAGCTTTTGTGCAAGAGGCTAAGTACATGGAGGCCACTGCCCACAGAAATTACACTGCTTTGAAGGCACTACTGCCCCATATCCTTGTTGATCTCAGTTCACAGACAAATAAAGCAGGGCCACAGCTCTCAACCAGCAGCAAGGCAGCCTCTCAGGAAAGGGATTCACATCACCAGCTCCTCCTGGTGCCAGCTGACTATGGGCCAGTGAGGAGTAGCTTGTGTTGCCTGCCCTGCACCAGCTTAATGGTGGAATTGCAAAGGCTTCAGTTTTTAGCTCTGGCAATCTAACACCTTACTTTAATATTTACTTCATACAAACAAGAAGTCCCCTGACACTCTGCACAAATTCAGCTAACACATATTTCCATTAAAAATTAAGAGAGCAAAAGTACGTGTATATGTTTACTTCCTTATTAATACTCACAGAAATTCTTCAACTGTGAATTGTAAATGTAAATACAAATCAGGAAATAAAAAGCAAACCCTCACAATGGTTACTTGCTTGTAACACAAAAAGCAGGATTTCAACATTCACCAGAGCGACCATAAATAATATGGCCATCTTTAATTTGGCCTCCAATATCTGACCAACTTTGATTTACCCACAGACAAAACCAAGCATCTCTAATTTGTTAACCAATCACTGCAATTCTTTTCTTACCAACCAATAATTCTGCCATCTCTAATTCACCAATAAATAATTCTGCACTCTCAAATTTACTAACCGATAATGTGACCAATTTGCTGACCAATGATTGTGTCAACCAGTAATAGTGCCCCTAGCAAACAGTAATTTGCCAAGCAATATTTGGATTTCCCTCCCCCGCCCCCCTGGCCCAGCAATAAGAACTTCAGTGGTCTTTGATTCAGTATCTACTACATTGGTCTCAAACTGCCTAATGTGGATAGTTACTTTTTTACAAAGTATTTGCTTTCTGTGGGAATATTTGTTTACATTGACTGCTTAGAAATTGCACGTCTTTCCTTAAATGCCCATGAACTAGAATATCATTTTCCCTTTTAGGACTATTAGCATCTGAGGGAAGGCTATTTTTTCTGTTAGCAGTATTCCTCTGCATCTTGCTAACTCCTCTGTTAGTACTGTTGTCATCATGCTGGCATTTGGCGACAATTCCACAGTGCTTGGACAGTGCGCATTGGTAAAGCAGTGACACCGCTAGCCAGCTCTGTCACCCTGCTGACCTTACCACCCAAGTTGATCCTGTCTGAGCAGAGATTTGAGTAGAAAGAGTTCATATATAAAGCCAGGTGATTGATTTGTTTTCTCTAATTTCTATGTCCCTTAGCTTGAGTGAAAAACAGGTCTTGAATTATTGGTTTCTTTATACAATAATAACAGCATTTCGAAGTCATGTAGTAACTTCTGCAATCAATTTTACCTCCAAGAAATGTTACCAGTTTTGTGTAATTTTATTAGTTCATATTAAAGCCATTAGCTAACACAACATTAGCTCAGTGAGCAACCACTCTAACACCCATTTTACAGGGAAAGTCTACAGAGAATAAGGGCATAGCAGGAGTGACCATCAGTGCTGAAGTTAGTAAAGAATTTCCAAGCTCCGAGCTGCTGGCTCAGATGGCTACAAAAAACAAAGGCTGTGGTCAAAAAAACTGCAAAACTATACAACAGAATATTTGCAAAGAGAGAGCCTTTGAGTTCAGGCAGAGCTTTACACAAAAAACAACTGGACCAGTTCACCATGTTCCTTCTAACCAACCTCCTAATACAGTTTACTGATGAATTTATTGCCTATTCCAGGAAATGATTCAAAACAACATTCAGTCTAAAACAGAACAACATTTTGAGATTTTAACTTTTACAAGAAAAAAAAAACCACTTTAAATTCATATGAAAACATGAACTGATTATCTTAAAATTTCATCCTGGAAATGAATTGATTATCTTAACATTTCATCCTGGAAGTAGTAGACTGGAAGCATATTCTGAAACTGCATTGCAGGCCCCTTTCTTTGTCTTTTTCTTTGTCATCTTGTGGGATAAGCACAATCTAAGCAGCACTGTTGCTTCTCACTTTTTAGTTCCTGAAGTCTCCTGGCATTCTTGAAAGAGGAGGCAGAAATGCCATTCTGGGTGGCTTTTCCCTTAGAGAAGGTTGTGAATAGGGAAAGTTAGCCAAGAAGGAAAAGGAGTTGGCCAAGAAGGCCAGAGGTCTGGTATGCTTAACGTTCTCTTGGTGTTGGAAGAACAAGTATAATACAACTGGAGCTGTACTAAAGCTTATTTCCTGAAACTAGTTATATTACAAAAGTAAAATACAAACTCTCACTATCTGAGTTTTAAGGAAAAACAATTCTGATGACAGCTTCATTAGAATTTCTGGTAAAGATTTCAAATAGCCATAACTTCATTTTTTTTCCACAAAAATATTTGTTTTACAGGCTTGGTCTCATTTTCAGTGACAAACATTTAATTAGCCAACATCGGGAAGATAAACAGTACTGCTTACTGCTATTTGAGTCCATCCGGTGAACATGAAAAGTAGGTGTGATGAGATAAAGGCACCAAGAATGCTTGTGCATGATTCTTTTCCTCATATAAAGCAGAATAGGGTGAGAAAATGTCATAAGTAGGAGATGGAGATTGCTGAGGCCCAACCTGTGCAGGACAAGAGACAATGAATGCGAAAGCAGAAACCTGCAGAACTAGCAGAGGGACAAGAGGGTCAGCCAGAGTGCAAGTGACAGAAAATAGGAATGTCTACACCTTGAAAGATGGAACCTAAGTTTCTAGATATGTGTATCTGGCCACGTTTCTCTCTTCAAAAGTGGGCATGAGAGAAGAAAAATTTACCTATTCAGGAGTTCCTAAGTTTGTTTTACAGTATGCATATGAGTACATCTGCAAGGTTAGAGAGAATAGTACAAAGAGAAGTGTCAAAGGGAAAAGCACATTAAAAGCACATAAGCATATGCATATAGTGTTAGTGTAACATTTTACACTGGGGGGAGAATGAGGATTGATGCAGGTGGGAAGATATTTTTGTCTTGTCTGGCTACATTTTCTACATTAGAGTACTATTGATTTTCCTAAGTATATAGGATACTGTATATACCCCATTCTGCTACCCTTACACAGGTTAATTCTTTTATCCATTTCAAACCCAGTCAATCGATAGCAGTGATCAGGTAGGTTGTGAAATTGCCTGGAAAACACATCCACAAAGTAAACCAAATACAATGGCCTGTCTATGTGACTTAAAGCTTAGCACAGCATTGAAAATCACTAATGGAACACTATGCAGTTTGTTCATGCTACGAGCAGTCAAGAATCATGCATAATGTAATAGTGCATCTGCTAACAGCAGCTCACACAAGCTAATTTAATCTTGTTTTAAACTAGACACAAGGAATTAATCTTTAAAGCTGCTCCCGTGATTCTCTTTGGCCCTTAAAATATTGAGGGTCTTCCCACCTCCCCATTTACAATACTGTAAAGGGATGCATTTCAGTTATCATCATGTATTTACACTTCATCTACATTAGCTGGAAAATTGATGCAACTCCATAATTTATCAGTCTTAAAAAAGCACATTGCTGGCCCAGTCCAGAAGCTGTGTTTTGTGTTGTCACATCTGAAACTGGTATTAAGTCTCAGGCTCTCCTGTGGAAGTTAGATGCCCTAGATAATTAATATTTGAAAAGAAATAAAGTACTTTTTATTTTCCCCCTCAAGTTTACTTTGGCTATATTACACAAGACTGTCTCAGCTATTTCTGATGTAGAAGTCACCCTTAATAGTAGTAGTATTATTATTGTCTTAATTACCTGTATTGCCACAGTGCTACCGTGTTTGGTACTCTGCAAACTCTGAAAAAGAGTCTTGACCCCAAATAAATCACCACCCAAGTATAAAAAAGATAGATTGGAGAGTACAAAAGGTAAAAAACCAAAACCAATATTGATGAGAAAGACAAGAAATAAAATACTGATAAACAGTAAACTTGGCTTTGGCAAGATTTCAGGTTAGGAGCTTGATAGTGAATTTTTGGACCTATAGCCAAAGAGAAATTTTAGTAGGGCTTCAAAAGACAACCATTAATTACCTTTGCAAGTGTTCATGGCCATCTCCTTGTGATCATAAGGAAGAGCGACAGAAGAAAAATGCTCATAGGAAAAAGGAACGAGTGGGAGGAGAAGACTGGTCACTCACCACTCATCAAAACTGGCGAGGCATATGATGTCTTAATACTGAGAGGAGGATAACAGATAATGGGAAAGGAAAGAGTGAACATGAAAACAAGTATTTTACTATGAATGTGATGGAACTAGTGGAAGAAAAACAAGGGAGGAGGAAAAAAAATAGTCTAGGTAAAAGGTTTTGTGAATGGTTTCTGATTGTGTGCAAGAGCATCAATACCATATTTCAAGCAAAGTTTAGTACACAGTAAGCAACAGAAGATCATGAGAATCTGGAAAAGAGTTTATGCTGCAGACATGACAGGACAGATTCTCTTTCAGAAATGGTTTTCCAAAATGATAATCTGAAATGATTCTATGATAATCAACAAGATCAAGATATGGCACAGACATCAAATACTGGGCTAAGGGATGGTGACAGTAAGTGACAGGATCAGGATGTTTGGCACTGCAGCCAACAACAGATAAACTGAAAAGCTGTTTGGTTGTTTTAAACAGCTGTCAGCAAAAGTTTAAAGCTCTACCTTAACTGTGATACATCGAACATTCATGGAGAAACATTAAATGGTGATGGGCCAGTATTGCACTTCAAAGAAGGGAGAAGTAAATCTGTGGGGTTTCTGACTAGGGATAGTTGTTGAGTTTGTATTTGTGGAACTATCTCTACCTTGGAAATAACATACAGAAAGAATACCAAAGTGTGAGTAAAGGATGCACACAGGAAGATGAAGAGCTAGTGCAACCTCCTTAGTCATTCCAAGGGTGTTGGACTAGATGACCTTTAAACATCCTTTCCAACCCAAACTGCTCTACGATTCTATAAGGATAGACTCATTGGAATCAAATGACAAAGCCTGAAATTGATTTAGAGGAGAACATCATCAGAAAGTAGTTCAACAAAATTAGAGCAGAGACAGAGAAGGAAAACAATGACTAGAAATGGTAGAAAAGAGGCCAAGAACATTTTTTAGATAGAAAAAGTTAAATTACCTTTGTATCATGAAGGGTTACCCCAGTATAGAGTTACATGAGAAAGATATGTTCAGAATAACACCAAGTACAGAAAGGTCACCAGATGGGGATGAAGTTAGAGGAAATGGACTGAAGTAGAGAAACAAAACAATTGTCATGGACTGTGAGACAGGAGGAAGAAAATTTTTCGGGAAGCGTAGAGAAAGCAAGCAGAGAAGGCAAAGAGATGGTTTTAATTTTTCTTGGGAAAATATAAACTCCAAAGGATTTTGAGTAGCGAGCGAGTAGTAACAACATAAAGGTGACCTGTACTGTTGGCACAGGCTCTGAATAAAATTCAGAACAAAAAATATATTATGAAAGCCATGTGCTTTCATTTCTGGTAAAATTTGATATTGATCTGTAAGTAAGCATGCTAGCAAGCAGCAAACATGACAGAACTTGCTTGTTTACTCCAGTCCAGAATGAAGGAAAACACTGTGCTGCTGTGGCACATTAGACTTGAAGGAATACCAGAGTTAGGTCAATGCCAACCTTCCACAATTTTCAATATCAATTTTAGATTCAAGACAGCCTTCCAAACCCAGCTGGAACCCTCAGGTTTTATTCTGCATCCTAGGAAATACAAATATGCGCCAGATTTTCTGGAAAACTATAAATTGAAGTCCTTTGAAGCCTGTTTAAGACCAGAGGTTGGTGAAGCGTTGCAGTTGGAGCATTCACTAAGGACTGTTCATAAAATACCTCTGCTTAAGCTTTAAATATAAACAAGCCTCATGTGATTCAAACCTAAGTATCTCCTGCTCTGATTTACAATAAATGTTTAAGGAACAAATAAGAAAAAACAGAGAGTCTGATAAGGACAATCTTTATACAGATACAAACTAACATTCAGAGAAAGAGTTCCCTAAATGCACTCAGACTACTTCTTGTTAACATGCATTAATAATATTTCTTTAAATGGTTTCTGAACACTCGACTCTGACCTTAAAAATGCACAATCCTAAGATAGTCAAATAGTCATAGAGTAGTGGAAAAGGAATAACAATAATAAAATTATACAATTTATACACGTCAACTTGATTCACAATAAGCACAGCAGATCTTTAAAAGGGACTTAAATGTCAACAGGGTGTTATGAATGAAAGAACAGAATAAACATCCATTATGTTACAGAGTATGTGAAAAACTGCATAGAAAATAGAAATGAGGTTTGATTTAAGATTAGGAACCCATAAATTCACTTGTACTTCTTACATGTTAAGCCTGTCTCATACAGTACTTATTATTATTTCTAAAGGAAAAAAAAACCCCTAACATCCTGTATAATCATTAGAATTTACTGGTTCCTGGTGTTTCCAGAAAATACTTTGTTGACTCCATTCTCATTTATAATTAATTTTAAGCTCCTTTCTGTTTGTTTTAAATGCATCTTAGTACATAATTTGAGTGATGAAACCTCCTTCTGTATGTACACGCATGCACACATGATATATACACATCCAAAAAATGCTTATCATGCCTTCTCTCTCAGATACTTAATGTAATTTTAATACAAGATACTCAGTATAGACAAACATCCAAAAATAACATTTAGCAGAATTTCCTTTAAAATTAGATTTGAGGCTGTGAAAGAGGCCTGAGCTGCAGAGATTTTTAATGGCCATAAAAGGAAAGTTTAAGTAAACAACACACTGTTTTTATTAAAAAAAAAAAAGAAAAAAGAAAAATCATCCCATGCCAAGCCCAGTCAAAATGCATTATTAGGGTGTCCAGGAAATTATAGCTTGTGTCCATTAGTCCTTTCAGGGTTAATATTGATGCAGATATTATTTCTATCCACGGTACCATTTATTTGAAATATTATGACTGGGAGTAGCTGCAGCAGTGAATCAAATCAATTGATAGAGCAGTTAGCCCCGCAGTCAAGGCTGCCTTTACACCGTGCAGCGAGCATGAAATATTATGGAGATTGTTCTTTAAAGTGATCACTTTATCATCATTTGTCTGCAGCCCAGGCTATTCCTTCCTGCTTCGCTTCCCTGTTGGGTTAGAGCTGTCATAACTCAATCAGCCGTATAATGCTGTTCATAGCACCTCCGTAGCAGGTATTGAACCTGTCAAGGGCCACTGAGGGAATTATACTTATCCATTTTGACAGCTAGCAACACCACTCTGATATTTATGTCAGTTTATATATGTATGATATGTATTTCTTAAATGTAATTAGAAGCCTGTTTGTGTGTGATATATCTGAATTGCCCAGAGCTGCCCATGATTAAGACATTGATTTCTAACCTTGTGCATTACTGGAGAAGGGAATATGACAAGCTCCATCACTCAGGGGTTGCAGCTAACCTCTTCTGTCTATATACATCATATGAAATTGTCACTATTGTTTATCTGTCCAGCTAAGTTGACTACAAAGCAACTGTTATTTTAGTTTGCTAAATAAACCAAAAGACTGTAAAACAAACCATCATCCCTGTCCTTCCAGAGCACTTGTGTTATGCAGCTGTGTTACTCGGACTAATGTTGCCAAAGCTGACTACGGTCCAAAAGCCAAGCGAAGATCGCCATCATCTTTGCTATATTACTTGTTCTCATAGGTATCTAGAGCATACTACCTGGATTTCAAAGTGACATTTTTGTAGATATCCTACATGCCAAGCAATAGAAAAAATACTGTATTTCAGTTAAAAAGATAATAAAGACAAATATGAACAAACAAAGCCCCCCAAATCCAACCACCTCTTTATGCTATCCCTTTATTTTGTTATGGTTTCAGAATGAGATTGTTGCACAAAATAGTGCATGTACGATCAGCTTCTTGATTTTTTTCCATCTTAATATCCTACTGGTTTGAGTAGATTATATTCTCCAATCCATTCTTCTTCTCATTGCAGAATTAATGCTGACAGCAATTTTTTTTAAAGTTCCTAAAAAAATTAGGTGAGGATTTCTGGATTCTGATTTAGACAACTCAGTTTCTCTGACTCACAGGGCATAATCTGCATATATCGTTATCTCTGAACATTCAAAACTTTACTCTTACAGATTTTTTTTCTTAAAAAGTTGTCTTTTCTTTTTTTAAACTTTACACTCAGGTTTTATGTCCATTTCCCTCAAAAACTGATCTCCTTCTGAAGATATTTGGGCTCAAAAGTTTAGAATTTGAATAGATTTCAAAAAAGCATCTGCATTAGATCTTGTTATGAAAAATCCTCTCTCTGGCTCTGCTTTTGAAGAAGAGGATTCTAAGGAAATTTCAAATCATTATTTTACAGGATCAGAACTTTCTATGTCCTTAGATTCAACAACATAAGTGGAACAGTTTTAGCTGTCACCCATCATCAGTAGAAATTCCTATTTGAAGATAACTTGAAGCTTGCAGAGATCAGAGATTGGGGTAAATTTTATGACACTATTTCTGTTGTGTTTTTTTTTTTTTTTTTTAAACAGACAACAGCTGAATCCAATAAAAACAATAAGCCTGCAAACACTTCTTATAAATAGATGCTATTTTTTGAAAGTATAACTATATTCCAGAAAAATTCCCATTCCAAACTTAACATTACATTAACTACATTTCATTTGAATCATTTCATTGATCTGACATGCTCTGGGTGGTCCTGCTTTGGCAGGAGAGTTGGACTAGATGATCTCTATGGTCCCTTCCAACTCTAAAATTCAGTGAAATTCAGTGAAATTTTGAGATTAAAGTGCTTACATGAAATAGAAACTTCAGTGAAGCACAGAAATAGCATTAAGAAGGTCCACAGGATCTATCTGCGTCTCTAGATGTGTATTTGTGACAGAGGCCTAGAAAATAATCCAGAAAACATCTATTCCACAAGTCTCCCACAGAAAAGCTCTGTTTTTTCCTCACAGAAGCCAAAAGATACCGAAAGCTACATAGAAAAAGCACAAGCATTCAAGCTAAATATCATTCAGATGTCATTGTTCTGACCTTCCCTTAATAAAATCCACAGACCTCCGTAACCAAAGATCTATGATGAAAAGTATGCATTTTAATTCATATGCTTCCAATGTAGTTCTTACAGACTGTTTAATTTCTAATGAAAATAGAAAAATATTATTTTGTTATCTGGGCTGGAGCATGATGTGCCTGTAGCTGATGACTTTTAGATAGGTAAAGAGTAAAAACCAACCAACCAACCAAATAAAACAACAAAAAAGCAAAGAGAAAATAATAATTTTTCTTACCTCTGTGAAATGAGGGCTGTGTAAAATGTATTTTCTTTTTGATTTATCATATAAAAATATGATAAAACAGAATAAAATAAGGAGTGCACCAAGAAAACCAAACAAGATTATTATCTAGCAACAAATTAATTATTGAATCTAAAGGGCTAAATATTAATTGGAATAAATCTGAAAAGCTTGCTTGTAACTTCCGTTAAGCTACATCAGCCATCCTTGGTAAGGATTCTCCCACTAGAAAATAGCTGGATCAGTCATGGGTATAATCTCACAAGTTATATCTGGCTGCATTAGCTTGTGAGAAAAATATTTACACAGCCTATAGAGCTAAACGAGCCTGAGCTCAGTGACCAAACGGAACAGTCCATACAATTACTATGAGCTGCCCCCAAAATATCTCCAGTGGATTAAGATGTTTCCTACACGTTTCACTATGTCAGTTCCACTTTACAATGCATTTTTTGGATAAATAGATGATCTAAGATGCAGTTAGAAGGAAAACCACAAAACTCACCAATACTAAAATGCAAATGATCTATCTTATATTCTCATAAGGAAATGACACTAAGAGGGGACCTTTCAATTATTTTTAAAAAAGATTTTTCCAGAAAGTGTTTCAACTTTTGAGCATTCAGAGTAATTAACCTAGTCCTCCCATGCAAAAATAAGGGTGTGACGAACTTGAGAGTTATGGTTTACTCTTGGAATGCTGAAAAACTTTCTTCTTACTTTAAAAATGTTCCAATATGATTATAAATGCACCTTTTATGCAGCTATTGGAATTAGTATCCTTTTAGTTTTGAACCCTGGAATTTTTTAACAGTGTACAAAAACAATTCATAAGGGAGAAAGAGAAAGAATTACCTAATACATATAACATAAAATTTTATTTTTAACATGTCTAAATCACATCTCATAATTTTTGATGACTTTCATTTGACCAGCTATGCAATTAACACTTCCATGGAGAAAATAGGTGCATAGAAATAACAAATTGTCTCAGCTGGAAATGGCCTGAACACTAGTGTTGCTTAAAAGCACCACCCCTCTTTAATAACAGTGATCAAGACTCTCATTTTACATTTCCTCAAAGACAGCTCAGTTCCTGCAGCAGATGCCCCTTTAACATCACTGGTTAAGAGCTGATGCAGAACAGGGTCTCCAGCAAGGAATCACCTGTGTGAATTCCATGCTTTGCATGGAAGATCAGACAATTTTATAGTGTTATGTTATTCAACTGCCATAATTTGGTGTGTTACATATAAGCACTGTACAAAGATTATACATGAAAATATAGTAGGAATTACTATTTCTATTCATAAGAGGAAAGAGAGGCAACTGAGTCAATGACACAGCTAAGGAAAAATTCTGATTCCTTGCCCTGAATTTTGCCAAACAGTCCTAATAAATGGTTTTCTTGTGCAACACCTATAGTCTACTTTCAGACAAGCTGAACTTTATTATGGTGCCTCAACACTGATGCTTAGTGCCACCTGAAACACAATTGGGCATCCCATCAGCCCCCCAATTGCTCCTCCAAAATAGCATAGTCTCATAGTCTGACCATATATAGATTTCTTGGACAACATAAGACCTCTCAAGGGTTCCAGACACCTACAGTTAGGCACCAGAATCACAGAATCTTCATGGTTGGAAGGGACCTTTGAGATCATCGATCCCAACCATACACACAGGAAAAAAAACAACAAACAACAATCTTGGGCACTAGAGCATGCCCTGAAGTGCTACGTCTACACGTTTCTTAAATACCTCCAGGGATGGTGACTCCACCACCTCCCTGGGCAGGCTGGGAATCAAACCCTCTATGCCAATATCAACAGGAGCACAGGAACGAGTAGGACCCAGCAGAAGGCAGGCACAACTTCTAGGTGAGGGGAGCCAGGGAGGCAGCTTCCAAGAAGCCATCCACTCTTGCTCCACTCTCACACAGCTCACACAGCAGCCTCTTGCACAGGGAGAGTGCACATTAGAAAGCAGATCCACTTGTAGTTCAGTGAAAATCAGGGTGGTTTGCTGAGAGGAACTACAAGCAAAAGAATGGTGAAGCAGCCAGATAGGATCTGTGTTTGGGAAAGATGTACAATACAGATGGGCAGGGAAGAAAAGACTTTAAATACTATGATGCTTGCTTTTGTTAAACTTTGGCATTTAGGTTACTGACTCACCTACTCTATCTGAACGCTGCAAGTACCCCAAGAGAAGATTTCAAAAGGGACTTGCCTGTACAGAGATTGCAGAACTTCCTCTGCAAGGGGGCAGGGTGGGCCATAACTACTAGGAAACAAGAGGTGTTTCTGCTCACAGCTGCAGAGTTACTCTGGCGCGGCGCACTTAACAGTTGCAGGGTTGGGAAGAATAAAACATGGCAAAATAAGAATTCCTACTAATCTCATGCAAATTAATTTTCCATGTCTGGCAACTTTTTTTTGGATACAATAGTCTGTCAATAAAACATGATCACCAAAGACATTCTAGTAACATAGTATCTTAGGTATCCGCTAATTAATATGTAAATATAAACACCTATGGAAATATACTTAAGCTGTTACCAATACCACTTATGCAATATTCATGATTATTTTAAGGCCATTTATAACTGTGTACTACTACTCTCCTCCCCTTTTAGCATACCCCGTTCCCACAGCCCTTTATGAATAAGTGGCTTACTCTATTGGCACTCTTTTTTTTTCCCCTTCTGAAGATACCTTTATTCAGAAAATAAATCAATGAAATCCTTATGTTGAGATTTTTATGACCTAGATGGGTGTTTTAAGATCTGCCCAACTCAGCCCACACTGCAAAAGGAAAAGGAGCCACATGCAAAATTTTGATCCACATTCAGATTTTGAACTCCCAAAGCCTGGATTTCTTTGGCTCACAGTTTTCTCACTAATGCACAGAGCACAGGATGATGACTCGGATATTTCTGATTCTGCCCAAGACCTGCTGGGTGGACTTCAGTAAGGTTCTGCATCTGGATAGAATGGTAATGATACAAATAATCCTTGTAAAACATTCACAGATCTTCCTGTGGAAAGAACAATAACACTGTTGTGATCCGGTTTCGGCGTAAACTAGGGTGTGTCAAATAACAAATGATTTTTCATTACTTTCAATTTCTTTACTGAATGAAGTGGGTCATTCAGTTTGAATCCAACAACCTGGTATAGGCATGTGATGAAGGACAGGGAGAGAGAGGGGAGAGAGAATATGGACTGGTACTTCTGAGCAACCAAAGTCATCACTGGCTATAAAAGCTTTGCGCCATGCTTACTAGACCTACTTTTAATAACCAGTCGCTGCAGTGCACCTCCCCTGGTGCTGTACATTGGAGTTAAAATTTAAAAATAAATTCAGCTGCTGCTCCTGAGAGCTGTCAAAATGAGAGCTACTGACATCCTCACCTTTAGCATGAACACAGACCTGCAGTACCTAACCATAAATGACATGAGAAACAAATGCAGTTATATCTGCTAAATTGCTGCAGCTTATCTCTGCCACCTTTTCATTCCATGTTCTAGTGGATGGAAAGTGTACATAGTCACATAAAATCATTCTGACATGTCTGAATTCATTCTTGCCGTGCCATTTATTCTATATAGCACAAACAACAATCAGCCAACAAAATGGAAAAGATGGAAATATAATTCATCATGACCTCCTTCAAAATCTGTTCTCACAACCTTCCTGCTCTACCCTATACTGATTCTCGGGTACCTCTCAAATTAAAAGTATTATGTTTCACTAACGCTGATCCTGTAGTGATATGGCATTCAGAAGCATACAGAGTACCTGTCCAAGACTGGTAACAGACTCAGGAACTCTCTCTCATGGCATTAAGATGTGTGGCTTTCATAGCTTAGTCAGAAGTCTAACCCTGCAGAAACAACTGCAGAACGTAAGTGTAACAGAGCTATTTCTGTCATTATTAAAAGCATCAGACTCTTAATTGCCAATCTCCTATTTCAAAAAAGGTTGCTACAGGAGAGAGCAAGCAAAAGAACAAATTCAAGGGGTTTTGCTGGGGCTCTGGGATTCACTCCTATATTCGTCTGTCTGCCAGTCTGCTGACCTCTGAGCTACTCTGCCTCCCACTGTGTCTGATATCAGGAGTGCCAGAGTGGCTGAGAGATCAATGGAGCAGCTGAGGGAGCCAGCTGGCAGGGGAAAGGAGCAATGGATTGTGAGGGATAAAGAAATAAAGAGGAGAAGAAAAAAAGATTTGTTGAATTAAACAGTAATGAGGAAGGGACAGAGGAACTCACTAGCCCTTTTAGAAGGGCCACGTTAAGTCCTCCACAAAACCCAGAACTCTCTGGAGCATTCTAATCAGTTTAATGATGCAGATCCCCCTTCCGCCCCCTGCACGAGCTGAGCTGGTTTTTTTGGTCTCTTTATCAAAGGATGATTTTTCTAACAATGATATCATTCACAATACATATATTTCTAGAACTGAGGCAGCACCAATCTGCTGTGATGACCGTGGTCACAAAACACTTACTGCTCCGCTACAGAGTAGTGTGACACAACCCTCAATTTGGGAAAAAGAATCTCAGATGTCTTCAGGAGAGGCAAAGTTTGCAAAGAACGTATCTTACTAAACCAACTGCTGTATTTGGGATAAAATGGATAAGCTTTCAGACACGTAACAATATCGTCACACCTGAAGCAGAAGCAGGAAACTTGAAAATATAGACTGGAAACAATTTCTGTTATTTAACTTAATTATGTTAACCTATTACACAATTTGAGATAAGTGGCTTGTTAGAATCTGCAGAAGGGGATGCCAATAAAGAGGAGATAAGGGAATTGGGCTCTGTTGGACAGAGAGAATAGAAGTAGGATTATAGTCACAGAAGGCTAAGGAATAAGGAAAAGATGAGTTAGGCAGATAGCGTTGATGTGTCAGAATATACCGATATACATTTCACATTCTACATTCTCTATACTGAGTATACTGCCATTATGCCTGTTGGGTAGTTGATATGGGAGATGAAGATTCACATGCCCATATTTACACCCTGCAGTCAGCCAGCTTGAAGACAGACAACTTCCAACATGCACATGGCTTCTGGGAAGGGAACACAGACATGGGTGACATGGGCATCCAGGCCTGACAAAAATGCAGTGGCTCTACCCTCTGTAACATCTATTGATTCACTACCTACCTAATGGCCCTGTAAAACCGTGTGGTTCTGAGGCTGCAACAATGCAGCTGCTTGTTTATTTGGGTATATAACCCACATCTATTCGTCAGGTGAATGATCCTTGCTGCCAAAGAATGATCATAGGAATCCCCTGAGTTTTCCCTAACGCTGGCACTCATAGCAGAGGCGAGCAATACAAGGAACAAAGGCTTCTTGGGCTGGCACATGCATCTGTTCTTCCATTCCCTCTACATTAACAAAATGAAATCAACGGTCCTATCATTCACATCTCCTGAGGGAAGGCATCTGAGTAGCAGAGAAATTTTAAAAAACTGGAGCCACCAAAATTTCAATTACTCCATTGGTACCATTGCTAGAAATCTAATGAGTGACAGCTTATATTATTGCAGGCAGAAAAAGAAGAGCCTCAATGAGAAATACCTTTCGAGAATAAACTGAGATGGAAGCACTGTATAAGGAAGAGGAGGCAGAGTTTTTTACCACTAAAATCTTTGTTGAAAAAGCAAAGTGCAGGTGGGAGGGATAGTGTTCATTACTGGAAAAGACAGTTGGACTAAAAAGAACACAAATTTTATTTCTGTTATTAACAATTAATTATTTTGTTTAAGAAAACCTGATACCTATGGGGACAGCTATAATAAAACTACCCAATGGCTCTGTCACTAAGGCTTTTATGCAGCTGATCAGTCGACATATTTCCAAACAATCAATCAAAAGCAAACACAGTTTCAAAACACATGCATTAGTAGTATGGATTTCTATAAAGTGTAATACTTAAGGAATATGAACGAACAACAAATGGAAGCAGAATTTAAATGAAGCAGTAGTAGATTTGGTATGAGATGTGAGATGACAGGCACTCCTACCAATATGCATAACATGGTTGAAAAAGCATGGCAGGCTGCTTCAGGCTCTCCACGGCTGAAAAGAGTAAATATCCTCTACATAAACATATAATCCAAAAAGAAACACAAACCCTTAACTGCATATAACACATGTCAAGGAAACACCTATATTCATCTGCACTGTTTCACAGAATACTAAAGGCAAGGAAAACATTCAGTTTCCTATAAAGCCTACATAATTGGAACTGAATATGCTCTTTTCTTCCTTATAAATTATAAGCAAAGCTTATCAAAGTGGTCACAAAATACCTACCTTTAATATATTATCAGGTTGTTCACAAATGCAGTAAAACTGATACTCCTCTTGATGGAGTTGCACTAGTGTTATCTCCATTGCTCTTGCATCTCAAGATGTGTTTAATACTCTGGCAGAACACCATCTCAGTTGTCTCAGGACACGTATTAGTGGAAATCCACACAGAGAACATGAAGCATAAGGATTCAGACGATGCGAACAGAAAGATGAAGATGAATCGTTCCCTTTTAGCCACAGGTTTACAACTTTTATATTGAACCAAAGAGGTATTTCACTGACCATTGTCCTAGATAGCATTTTTCCTGGATTTTTCAATACTTCCTTTCTAGACCATCATCAGTGATCTTTGGGCCACAGTTTGACCTGTTTCATTGACCTAGTTCATCCATGTGCTTTGAGAGCATTCCTGTATATGTTGTTGGTAGGATAGTACAGAGAGGGTAAGACAAAAACAAATCTTGCCAAGTCTCCAGGTGAGGAAGCGCAGTATCCACTGAACAGACCAAGGATGGCAAGTCTAAAATGGCTAAACCAGGCCAAATTGAACTGGCCTCTAAGCTTATTGTTTTGGGTAATTCAGGAAGTGATGACCCCACATTAAGGACAGCAAAGGATAGATGGAGGATGGTGCCCTTCCTTCAACAGTAATCCAAGCAACAGGAATTTAGGCACCATTGCCATGGTATTGCCACATTGGAAAACATATAAAAAGTCTGATAAAATACTTCCCATGGGCTGAAGTTATCTAGCTTAGTCTTTTGATCTTTACATGAGAATTACAGATGCAAACACACAAATCTCATTGCCCTTCTGATGCCTTTTTGGAGGCCTTCATGACACAGAGCCCTGGAAGCTTCACTTCAAGGACTCACAAGATATTTGAAAAGATACTGCTACACATGATATCTGGATTCTTATCTGCTTTTTTATCACTCAGCTAATTTACCTAATACTATGGTAAAAGAATTGCGTTGTTGAAGAAAACTCATCCAGCTTTCTCCACCAGATAAGACAGACGTTGAGAGAGAAAGTTTCTTCTCCGTCTGCCACCAGAACACCTTTAAATAGACATCTGTTCCTCAGCTTCCCTATCTGTGAAGGGTGAAGGCATACTTGTTTCTCATATTTTCCATCTGACAGCAGAAAATTCATTTGATCTCAAAGCTCAAAAATATGCAAAGCCACATGACATTTAATTTGGAATATGGTGTATAAAAGAAAGACTGCACAATACTCAATAGCAAAGTGATGCCAAGCAATTGTTTGTAATGAAGAAATAATAATGGTGCACTACAGCTTTGCTCACTCTGGAAACAACAAAGAATGGCCATCAGCTTGCAAAATGGTACTAGAAGAAAAGTCTGTCTAATTTGCTAGGTCAGAAGAAGTGGGTGATTTTGAAACTCCTGCCTCCCTTGGTACATAAGGAAAGAGATTAGAATGGGAAAAAAACTGCAAAACAATGGCTGAAATATATGAGACCTCAGAACAGCACAAACTTCATTAATGAAAAAATCTGGATCTTTGCTATTCTCTTCTGGGAGAATTAATCAGATGTTGCAGTTTCAGATTTATAGATTGCTGTGAAAATGGGTAATCTGAGGGGAAAGCCTCATAAAAACTTAACAGCAACACAGAGATAATCTGTGGGCTCACAGTGGCCATGTCAGGGCTAATTGAAATGTTTAAGAGCAGCACAGCTTCCAGGCTCCCTGTGATACATGCCGAAGACACGAATATAGACCATCTCTTTGTCCTGACTGGACATATTTTATCACTCTGTATCATGAGACTGTCACCCCAGACTTCTAATTGCTCAAACCTTTAGACACAGGGCACCTAATAATTGCAGTACCATGGCCAGCCTAATAATAAAGATAATTTACAGTTCAAAAGCAAAGGGTAATTTGTAATATGAATGGCTTTTTGTGTCCCTAAGCTCATTTCAGGACTTGAGGATCCATGCAGCAATAGCTACAGCCTTTCGCCTGAGTGTGTGACTTACTGCGCTGGTTTATTTAGCCATTTTGTTCCAGAGAAACACAGAAGCCAGTAGATTTAGGGGAAATCAATGGGGTGTTCAGCACTAAGCAGATTCAAAATTGTATCTGTATGAGTTCCTCTCATACAAGGATATCTTCTACACAAATACAAAGGATTTTACCTTTGTGTAATATTCATACCTGTAAGTGTTACTGAAGTGTACAAGACAAAATGGAAGCTTAAAACTCCTTCATAATCTGGACAGTAGCAAAGTCACGGTGGATTGCTGCTTTATATTTATGCAGAAAAACAGGAGTTCGTGAAAGAAGAAACAGTAACTTCCTGAAAGGAGAAGATCAAGGATTCTTGTCTTTATCAACTCCAGGAAGAAACTGAAATGCCTGAGGACACTTTCTCTCTTGGTAGCTGCACGCTCCAAACAACTTCTCCTGCATGCGGGTCCTTTCTAAGCAGTCTCCCAACACTGCTCTGCCCCCTCCAATGGGTTGTGAGGCAGACCCACTGAGACCCTTGTGTCAGTGTCCTGCTCTTCCTGTGGGAGAATTTTCTCTTCCACAGCACCAGGTTCCTATTATACAAGCACATTTTTTCTTTGCTTTTTTATAGTACTCTCAGTTTTAGACTCAGAGTCCATGCCACAGCCTTAGACCACTCCTGACTTTGCCTTGCCACCCACATTGCAAGCATTACAAGAACAAAGCCTCTGTTACTGTAAAGCTTTAAGCCATGACAGTTTTAAAGAAAGTCACAGTGCACTCTGTGTAGAAGGATCTCTTTACTCCTCTGCTAGAGCTTGGTTTTGGAAGAGACAAAGAGCAATAAGGATGCACATGTTTTCTTCACAGTGGCACAGCTCTGGACTTGATAACCAAAGGCACAGGAAGTTTGTCTTACCAACCATTTTAGTCTCTCATAACATTTTTTTGCTATTTGCTTGGCATGTTTGATCGCTCTGAATGTATCAAATACACCCATTCATCTCACAATAGTAAATGGGTCTTAAAAATCTTGTTGACAATCTTACCACCAAGCCCATGTGCAATTTAAACTATTAAAAAAAGAAAAAAAAAAGGAGAGCAGAAGAAAGAAATAAATGCTAACAGGGACCTTCCAAATGTGGTCACACTGACAGGACGGCACTGGAATCTGGGTTTGTTTTAAGCCTACATTGTTTAAAAGCAGCAGGGGACCAAAATGATGATGGCATCATACTGGCTGAAGGGAGGAACCTGAATTGAACTCTCAAGCCAAATTCTAATCTCAGATTTCAGTTTCTGTATTCTTCATTAAGAAACTCCCATGGACATCGATGGGACTCCAGCATGAAGATGGCTATATGAGCATAGCATGAGGATCAAAATCTGCTGTATGGGCACCACACATGGAAACACTATCCACGGTTTTTCTCACCAGACGTCAAACATCTTGAGAGCACAAGTAAAGGAAAGCAACATTCATAAAATCAAAACCACAAATAATTAAATATTTAGTTTTCTAATCAAGTCAAGTTGTGTGTAAGCCCTTAAACAGCATTTACAAGCATTTGATTTGTTTTCTCCATTGACTGTATAAGAGTACTCATGGGCTCACAAATCAGAACTTCTTGTTTGATTTGCTTTAACATGCTTGCCACGTCAGGTGGTTTCTCCTTATTTCTTGCTGTTCCCTTAGAATCTTGTAAACCAGGTCAATTTATTGAAATGCCAGCTTTTATAAATATTCCCATCCAGCCAAGCCTCTAACTTAACACATGCTATAATTACAGCACAGCCATTTATGGAAAGTAACTGAAAGTGGGATCACCCTTCTTACTCACACTGAGAAATATCCTAATCCTTGAGTCAACAATTTTAGTTCAATTTCAGCTAATTTACTTTTGGAATTCACTCTGGAAAATGTATTAGTAATTGCAGAATCTATCCCAAATCTTACTGCTTTTTCAATTAAATCTCAATCTTTAAAAAAGGCACTAAATATCTCTGGGATTGAACACTTTCTGCTGTGTTATTGAAACTTCTGGTTTGCCAAAATGAGGGTGGTCAGCTATAAGGTCACAGAGACAGAAGTAAATACACCCATATTTTCTAGGATTAGAGTCAACATTAAATTAATCTCATCATAATTTTTGGTATTTTGCCAAAATGAAAAAAAAAAAATCAATATTCTTTTATTTGGCAAGGCCTGTAGACTCTCGGAAAAATGACATTTGAAAATAAAACAGTGAGCAAAACATCAACACAGAAACGCAATCCCAGACAGCAGTCAGAAAGAAGAAACAGAAGGAGACATTACAAGGAAAAAAAAAAAGAAAGAAAAAACAAGCGAATATATTAGCAAGTTTAAGCAACATTTGAGTCCTTTCTACTGTTGCAGCATAGCTATATGATATGTGCAGTTTCAGCGTGGAACAATTTGCCCAGCATAGGAAAGTACTGAACTCTGTGCCTATTGTGGAACAAGAGATTTGTTTTAAAGATACCCAGGCTCAGTTGAGATAAAGATCAACTAGCATTTCATCTGAGTACGTCCGCAATAGAATACACATTGCCCTATTTGACTCTCCTGTACCAGGACCACAGATCAGTTACTATCTCCCCTTCTCACCCTATCCTTCTCTGCCTGTAAATATTTGTGTTTGGAAAGACACACTGAAAGTGATTTGCTTACACAGCAATGCACAAAATTCCCAATATTTATGGACAATAAGGTAGCTTGAGAATACACTAAACTTCCTTTTATTCACAATATCATTATTGACAATTTGCAACTGGAAAAGGATAAAAATAAATCAGCTGTTGATATGAAATATGTATGACAAAGCTCTAGGCAAGCATGAGTTTTGTTTAGAATTAGGGGCTTGCCTGAGACATGACTGGATTTCAAGTGAAACTAAGCTACTGAGCCAAATCTTTTTTATTCTTGCCAGCAGACTCCCACAAATAACTATATATAGAAACTGGTAGTTGCCTTATGTTTCGGCTTGTAATGGAAATCCCAGTAATGCAATCCCTCTCCAATGATTAACATTTATTCTCTCTGTTTTGCCAAATATGAATACAATTTAAATCAAACAGGATAAATCAAAGCCTCTTATTCTAAAGAATTTGTGGCAGTCACCAAAAAAAAAAAAAAAAGGAAAAATAAACCAAACCAACCAAAAACAACTAACAAAACTCCAAAACCACCACAACAGAAAACACGCCAACCTAAAAGGAGGAAACAAAAGCAGTATGTCCAGAATCCATGTTAGTCATTATGTACAAGATAAATATGAATACTTCAAATAGAGCTATTGACACTGATGGCCTAAAAATAAGCAGTATTTTGTACTTTACCAAACCAAATGCTTTTTTATAAAAAATAAAAAATTACACTTTTTCCCATTTGGAAAGTGAATGTGTTGGACATTGGAACAAAAAGCTGCAGAAGCGAAAAGATCATGTTTCTTAAAGGACAAAGCACATGAATCCTCTACACTACCTTGGGAAATACATTGTATGTATATAGATAGACATAGATAAAGATAAGTATTACACAAATATCCATCCCTCTACATCTTCAGTGGAGTTTCAGGAGGGTTTTCTTTTAAGACTTTGCACATGATCTGAGAAGTACACTGAATGCTTTGGAAAATTTTGACACTTCAAAGGACGTATATTTTTTTGTTAAGAGGTCAGTGGGGCTTAATAATAAAATCCAAGGGATGCCACGGTGTAGAGAAGACCTAGAGATTCACACCCTGGCTATAATTATTAAGATGTACTGCGGAAATTTCACCTGGTTATCAATTCATACAAATGAGCATAGAATATATTCCCTTTCAAAACCATGGTTCTTATTACACACCAGCTGCTACAGAAACCTACAGGAGAACACATTTCTCTAACCAGAGACGTTCATCACCAGAATCCATGCAGTTTCTTCTAAATAAAAGAGCACTGGTCTTTATTTCTAACTAAATAGATCAGATACAGAGCCTTCACTTGTTCAAGTTCAAATATGACATAAAAGTTATACAGTGTAGCATACTGTACTGTGGTGCAGAAGTGCAAAATTGAGTGCAAATTAGGAAAGGCGTGTTTGAGATACTCTTAATGGCTGCTTTTGCTGAATAGTGAACTATTGAGAAAGCTCTAAATATATGACTGCAGATCAACTGGTAAGCAGAGCGGAGAAGAGATATTCAAAGGTGTCTGATGAATGGTTCTACTATTTTATCACAGCAATTTTATTTTCTTCTATTTCACATATATTGTGAAATCTGGAAAGTGCTTTGGAATTTATTTCAACATAAGGAAACTAAAGCAAAACATGGAAATGTAGCATCCTTATCAAATGACCCTTTTGGGATTATTTTTATATCTATTTCCACATCCGTTTGCTTCTATTCTTTGTCTTAATTTTCTGGCTTCTCAGTTTTAGGAGGATGATTGGTTAATTTCTGAGAGAGAGGAGTGGTTCTCTGAGCACAAGAACAGCTGGAAAGACAGATGTCATCTATGTTACCATTCTGTTGCTGAAGAAAAATAAAACAAGATGGTAATTTCCACTGAGTAGAGATTTTAAAGTTAATTCCAGCTGTGACCATGTGATCAGCATCTACTGTGTTTGGCCCTTCAGCCAAACCACATCTGGTAAAAATATTTCAGAGGTGTGGGGAGAAAGGGGGCAGTTTGTGTGGGGATTATGTTTTATTTTAGCATGCATAATAGTTTATTTTTCTGATGGAATTTTTAAAAATTATTTGTGAGCAGATGATACACGAGAAGAACTCTGAAAGTAAGAATGAGCACAGGGTAGGCACAAATAGGATTAAATGACAGCCATCATGGAATCATAAGGGACTGATTTAAAATTATTACAGGTTTTAACAGAGTGTCACTATTAAAATTAAAATATATATATGGACAGACTCCCTTCAAAATCTTTATGCTACACTGAGATAAAGCAACAGGAAGCATAAACCAGAAAATTATTTAATATCTAGATAGAAATGCTGTTATAATGTGTCACCTAAATAGTAAATACTATTGGCAAATTAAATATAGGTTAAAGATATTAAGAATATTAACTACATATTAATGAAAGACATAGGACCTACAGAACGAGGTTTCCCAGTTTACTATCTAAAGCTACCTACAAATCATACGCAATTCAACATTTAGCCTTTCTTACAACCACACCAAACAAATAAACTCCATCTGACTTGCACACACAAATGCAACTGTGCTAAACTGTCCACCCATGTGTCCCATTCTCAGTACATCTATCAGATAGAACTGGTTAGGAGACCGGGTCTCTTTTCCTGTACTGAGCAGGAGACATAACTACGCTCTGGAGAAGCTCCTCTGCTCTCTGTTACACTTACAGGACTGGTGACTACATGAGCACACGTTGGTGCTTAACATTAGACATTTGAGTCTAGCTTTGGATTTATGCTCATCATGGAATAATTGTTTCAAAGTCTAACTTTCTTCTGCTAGGGAATAAGGATTTCCAGAAAGTTTTGGTAGTGGATGAGAACGTAAAAAACACACCTACTCTTTCCACAAGTCACGAAGCATGAAGTTAAAGTGCATGAATCCAGAAAAACTGCTTTATGTTGTTAAATACCTTCTAATGACTCTCTGCTCACTGCTAATCAAAGAACTGAGGTGCTCCCACATGCATAGGATTTGTGCAATTCCCTCTTCACAAGTTCTTGCTCACTATCTGATATATAAAATTCTAATAAGAGATCTTCTAAAGGGTTAAATCTATTACCCAAATCTGGGCCGTGGCTCATTGATTAAAAAGTGATCAATGCCAAAAAAAAACCCATCTGAAGCTGAGGACTCAGTTATTCACTATATTAGAACAAGTAGTTTCAGGCTACTTTGCCACAGTTAATTTTTACATCTGCCTATTATTACAGAAAAACATACAATTCTCCAGCTGCTGATAGGCTGGTAAAGCTCAGCAAAGCCTAAATGCATTTTAAGCACTGTGATTTAGTATAATTATTTTAAAATAAACAATCTGCTCTGTCAATTAAACATTATCTAGGTTACATTTTTGATAGATCACATAACCAGGCTTCAGGGCTTCTTTTGTGAAAACTGACATTCCGATGCTACCATCTGTGTAACAAACAGCAAACAAATGGATCACACAAAGCTAGCCTTAAGAGGATTATAACCTCTCTCCTATCTAGAAGGTACACAGGAATTACCGTTTGCCTGTAGAACAGCATTCAGTGACAGTAGATAGTTATTGTTCCTTTCGTTCTTTATAGGACCAAAGAGAAGCACAGAAGCAGAATTTAAAACATTAGAAGTTCTACCAGGGAACCTCTTTTGAATTACGTAGAACTGTAGAGACTCAAACACACTTTATATTTTACTTTGTTTTGATGAAATATCAAACTGCATGACATTAAAGGTGATTTTGAATATTACAAAACTGTTCCTAGTCACATCCCACTGTTCCGCCTCCAACCACATGAATTACTGATTTTCCCATTAGTTGCTGGTTAAGAAGAAACGCAAGTCTTTCCTGTTTTCTTGACAAAATAAAAAAAAAAATAAAAATCACAGGTATATGAAATCACTAACTCATGTTTTTTATGTTTACAAAGTTATTTATCATTTTAAAATTTGCCTCTTTTAGTTGTTGTTTCAGATGGAAATGTGACATCCATTATTTCAGACCCTGCAGAAATTACAAAAAGATTCAGTTGCATTTTTGGATTTTTTTTTTTTGTTTGTTTTTGTTCCTACCTTCTAAAGCTTTGCATGGCACCTCAATATTGAGGTGTAGGTGAATTTTCAAATACTTAGTCCATCAAAACCAGTTTTGGTCAATCAAGTGTTCCTCTGAACTACTTCACATAGCTCTGTCCACGACATACAGAGCTTCTACGCTCAGATTTTCCACTGTTAGGCTGTATTTCAGAGATCAATTCCAATTTTGCAAATTACCACTCTTACTTGTCCAAGATACCGTTTAGGAACTGGGCTATATATGCCATTTTGTCAGTCTAGACATATTGTTCCTCTCAATGGGAAGAGCATCTACTATTTTAATTCTTGTCTTCCAAAATTTGTGACTGTGTTATTTGCAAGTCCAGGAAATATTTCATAGAAGCACCATCTTTTCCAAGCAAAGGATACAGTGAGGCCAGAAAAATGCTGTAGTAAATGGAATGACCAAGACAACAACTGTGTACTTTTCATGTGAAACTTACAGTTAATGGCAGCAGCAACTGCCTTAACATTTTGTAAAACAGGGTTACAGTCAGGAGTCTGTATGGAGTATGACTTTAATTTACTACATACGAGTACCAGTGGCAAACGATACTTTCAGAATCCAAATAAAAGCTGTGTTAAATGTTAATATGTTTCAGAGATGAGGCGGTTTTATCAAAGAGGAGAACTGAGGCAAGTAGAAATAAAGGGGTTCAGACTGAACCTGCGCTGAAGGGCAAAGAACGTATATGCAAAACTTGCATTTTCAGAAAACTAGCATTCAAACATGGACAGGACTGTTAATCTACAAATAAAACTATTAGTAGATATGTAAAACAGAAGCTGTATTTGCACGTACATTTAGAGAATCACAGGTAAAATTTATACTTTGTTAGAACTTACAATTCCAGTGCAGGTGAGTGTACAACATCAGAGGTGGCACAGACCAGCTTTGTTCCATGGAATCCACCAAGCCACTACCAGATATTAAGCACACTGTAGGCCCCTGCATCCAGGACCAGCACTCTCTCTCATGGACCACACCACCACCTGGCAATTCTTTGCTGAAGTGCTTTTGTACAGATGTTCCCATGGCTGGAATGCCTGGGTTTTCTTCCCTTTTGTTCTGCCCTCTAGAGCTTTGCATGGCATCTCAATACTGTGTGTCAAATTTTTCTCTCTTGTTTTTTATTCATTCCAGATTGCAGTAAGACACACAACAGAAATGCAATCAGGAGATTCTGTTCTTCGATTTAAATAGGAAAACTTTGGAAAACTTTACATCTTAAGACAGTCTGTGAGAAAGGAATGAAGCATTTGGGTCCCCCTCTGCAGTACAAGGTTCGAGACGGAAACTTAAGAAACTCTGAACACGTATTTACACTTTTTATGCAATAGAGTCAATTATGCCAGATCTATATTGTAAAGATAGAATGTAACTACCTCTCCCAAATTCTCAGTTGACTCTCAGTCCTGTGGTACAATCCTGTTTGCAAAGAATTAGTTCCATTTGGAGAAGGGTGGACAGCCTAAATATAAATAGATACTATGTTTTCAGCAACTGCACCACACTCACACCAAAGGAGGATGCTCTGCAGTGCATCCTACTTGCTAGAGCAAAGGCAAGAATCTCTTTGCAATTACTTGCAAATACTTGAAGAATGACATTTTTAAATATTGTTGTGTCTTGAATGAGTCCCAATGACTGATGGAGCAAATGCCTTTAATATTGCTGTCAATATGCAAATGCTTTTAATATTGCCATCAAGTCAAGCCAGAAACTATTTAGTATATCGAAACACATGAGCACTGTTGGCAAAGCACCAACTTGGCTTCACCTCAGCTACTAGCATTCTTATGGAAAGCTAAGAAAATAACAGATTTCCCACCTATAAAAGTCAATATAAATTGATAGAAAGAGATGGGTTTTAATCTAGTTTCTTTGCTTCTTCCTCTATTATTTATCATTAATTGCCACCAATGAAGGGGGTACCTACATCAAAGGTAATGTAATTCCAGAACTTACGCTTTCAGTAAGTAGAACTCAAATACTGGCATCAATGACATGTCTGCGATGGTTCAGCATTGCTAGTGATGCTCTTACAACACTTCTACATTCAGCATAACATCCTCACTTCACACAAGTAATATCAATCATTAAAAGCCAATTTCCAGCCTGCCTCTGGTATGCCTTATATGTATTACGCAGAAGAGTGGTGCAACTTGTGTTTTCAAGCATGGGGAGAGCCAGAGGGAACGCAAGGCCTCGATTCCCCTTAGCAGCAGCCAGCAAAAGCTGGTCTAGGATATTTTGAAGAGCATTAGCCTGCTTTAAACATGCACGTACACACAATGACCTTAAGTGCAATTGTAATTCCACCAATTACCAATCAATTACCAAAGAACAATCTTTATGCTTATAGAAAAATCTTGGTGAAAACAGGAGAGGTTAATGTTCCATTCGTGCCACACCACCACTTTGCTGAAAATAGGGCAAGAATTAGATGCAAGACAATTAAACTGTTACAACTACAGGAAATTGCACAAACATCACAAACAGGATCTTTCTGAAGCAATGGCACAGATACAGCAATAGAACGTACTTGCTACTTATCAAGACAGTAGCAAAAAGTCAAAATTATTATGCATTTCTCAACCACTTTTCCCCTTTTCCCTCTGCCATTTAGTAGCATGTAACTGTTAGGATATTGCTTTACAGTTAAGGAATTTAAACTCAGGAAACTCTCACAAAGTCAGCTCACTTCAATATCTCCAGCAATGCTGATGCAACAAGATCATTGCTAACATGTGTGGGAAAGGGTCACAATCACCCCGCCAGCTAATGCCTCCAGAACCAATTGTAGAAGTAACACTTACAATCCACTCATCCATGCGTATCTGTGCAAAGAGCTACAGAATAGTCTTCCTTGTAAAACTTCGCCATGAAAAATAAATCTTTCTAGACTATAATATGCCAACTTCTATATCGGTTGTTATTATTTTTTTAAGGAATTCATCAGGACATCATAGAGACTGGAAGTATGGAATGAAATTACATAAATAGAAATACCTTCCTGACTTACTGCTAACTAACGTCTTTCAAAAATTCACAAAATAAATGATTGTTTTCCATGAAAAACATGCATGACTGTATAACTGCCTGGGTAGGTAGCTAAAAAAAAAACAACTGACAGAAAAAGAGGCTTATGGAAATCAAACAAGGACATATTGTGAGTTTTTATTAATTCCAAACAGCATTCTTCTCTTGGGTAGTTCACAGCCAGACTTCCACTTTTGTGCTTGTACTTCTCTGTAAACTCACTGTTATCCCAATGTTTAAGCATCTCCTACAAGTCATCCTCATTCATAGTACAGAAACGTCCTTCCCTTCCTCACACTTTCATACCACCTGGGATAATTTAGAGGGACATGTTCTCTGGCAGGTGTTATTCTCTGCAACACATTAACTTCCACAAAGGTGGTCTCAATCCAGGTCCCAGGACAAATCACCTGGACAAACTGGCCATTTTGTGGAGATAGCAAAACTGAGGACTAACTCCACCCATATTCTTTCTCATTTCTATAACTAGTTCTTGTATTAGCTATGCTGTGACCAAATGATCTGCAGAGCAGCAGCATGACAGAAAAGTTGATCAGGCTCCAGAAAAAATTTCATTCAGGAAAAGTTCACATGAAAGAAAGAAAGAAAGAACTGCTTTCTTCAATAAGAAAAATAAAATTAAAGACCAAGCTGGTCTTGGTATGTATTTATTCATATCTCCATTAAAAAGGCTGGCTGTGGTATCTACTCTACCTCATTTCTTGGTCTGATCATAAGAACACAAAAATGCTATACTGTTTCCTATGCTGTCCGTAGTTACCCCATTAGGTCCAACACTAAAGAGAGATGACAAAGTAGTTCATCATCCCTAGCAGGAGAGGTTCCAGACACAATTTCATTACAAGCACAGGAGAAAACATAGACAAGGAATATAATGGAAAATATTAAAAGTAAAATAAAAATACAAAATTAAAACCCCTAAAAGGAAAAGAATACATTGAGCACAAAATGACCCCATTAACTCTACTGTGCTTTTGAATCACACCAGATCTGGCATTGTGCCTCCTTGGGGGTGGCAGTGTGCCAGGATATTGCCATGGGCAGCTAATAATTGCCCACACACAATGGGCAACTGAGATTAAGTCCAAATATTTGAAAGCTTGCTTTAAAAATATTTTTACCATATTTAAAAAAATAAAGCAGGATTTTATTCTTTCATATTGAAACCATTAAGCCAATTTCTTCAACATTAAAACATTTCTTATTTCCACAAGCCACCACTATAACCATTTCCCTTCCTGGCTGTCCAGCTCTAGTGCATGTGTACACTTGTACAAGGCTACTAAGTCCAGGGAATTTCTCTAAGTCACTCAAGTCCTGTGCCAGGTGTTTGTAAGGATTAACCTTGCAAGGACTTAAACAGATTGGGGGTTTCTACAAATTGCTTTCAAATCCGGTTCTTAGACTGGATGATAACTGATATTACTGGACAGAGTTAAAGAAAAGCCTCTCTCACGTATTCATTTTTGACTATTTCAGCACTGTTGTTTCCTGTTTCATGCTGGAGCCAAGGGGTTAAGAGATGTAACAGTTTTTTTTATGATGTAATGATACAGAAAGACTTCTTTTCTTAAGGAAAGAAGGCAGAGGTTATATTTTCCTAACATTACCATGAATGATTTGGTTGTAGTGAAAGGCTTGATTTGTTCTTTGCTATCAGTAATTGATAAGGTCATGGAAAATGTGATACAAGAGAGAGATTTGGGAAATTTTGTTTTAATACTGTGGCTGAAAAGTCTTCTGTCTAACAGTACATGTTCCCTCTGGATTAAGTAACCTTTGCAAGTTTTCCACAAACTGATTCTGCTGAATAGAAATTGATTAATGAGCTCAGACACTGAAATTGTCACTTGAAAATAGCCATTGAGATTCTAGTCAGCAATCACTAGCCCCAGGGTCAAGGAAGACCATGGACCGACTTAGCTGAAAAGAGAGCAGCCTTCATTTGTCTTCTCACTAACTTCATTTTAACTGTGCCTGGTGGCGTGTGGTGCAGCCAGGAGTCTGCCATCACTTTTTTGATAAACCCATGTACTGAGGGCTTCTTATCTAAGCTATAAAAATTCCTTCAAGGCTATAATTTCATTGGCCTCAATCTCCACTGCCTTAAGGCTTGTAAAGTTATTTACACCTGTGTGAAATTATAGAAAAGTTGGAATCAAACACAGTCTATCGTTTGAGGTGTTAAGGGCATCATCTATGCATCTTTTTGTGGACAATGTTCAGCCCTCTTCACACCCCTCAGAAGTTTGTATCTGCTGGCCTGAGAGAGTGACTTTGCAGTCAAATCATCCTCAGACAGGCTGGAGGATTATGTCATGTTCAAAAGATATGAAAAGACATAAAGAAGAGGGAATCAATTCTCTTGCTGGTACGATACCCCTTATTTGGTGCTGTGGAATAAGAAGGAGGTGAGAAAAATAGGAACAGGAAAGGAGGAAAAAAGCTGAACAGAGGCCAGACTGTCAGCATATGTAGGTAAGTATCACACAGAAAGCCTAGAGAGATAATTGTCTTGGAAACTGAAATCTTCTCTTCACCCAAGCATGGTCAAAAATTTTAGTTATTGTAAAGGAGAATGAGATATTATTAAGAGTTTTCTCCATAACAGAATGTAACAAGGGTACTTTCCTACTACATTACTATTCTGCTGCTAGGAAGACTAGTAGCCACCCAAGAGATAGAAGCATTCTATCTCAATTGAAAACATTATCTTTACCAGGCGAGTCTGAATTGCCAATCCTTGAACTCTGACATTCTCACTTGAACAGGGCATTGAAGAGGAATTTGAAATTCCAACCCGAGACCCTTTACCATGGATTTGCTTATTGACTTAAAAAAAAAATAAAAAAATCCAAGACTAAAATACTTATGCCCTATTTCTACCCTGATCTTGCAATTATTTTCCTGAAATGTAATGTATTCTCATTCTTGGTTACTATCAGGAATTTAGAGATTTTGGGGAGATTATTGGCTACTAATTGTTATGTCATTTCCTTTGTTCATCCAATTATTTTGCATATGAAAGTCGTCATTACTTTGCTTTTAATTTTTATACCTTGAATATATTAGTGGATGCGTGGTTTTTATAAATCAACTATGGACAAAATTATCACCTACACATACAGCACAGAAAACTTAAGTTCCATTATAGCCACATCCATTTTAAATTCAGATTAATTTAAAGATACTGATGTTCATTAGAATTCTAAAAATAGGTCAATGGTAGTTCTAATAGTAACCACAGATATTGGCAGTTATGTAAAAGTATCACATCATCATCGTATTTTATAATACATGCTGGATTTCTAGAAAGACAGGAATTTGTGAATTATTAATGAAAGAGTTCATGTTTTGCCAACTAATTTTAAATTCTGTTTTTCTGGTAGTTATTCCATCAGTAAGGAGAGATGTTTTATCTGTGGAGCTAGTAGTCTTTTTTTTTTTTTTCCCTGTGAGACCTTAATACATTGATTCAGTTCTTTTTCTGGCCTTTAAAAACAATACACTTTTTGATTATTCAACAGCTCTACAGTTTTAAACATCAAAAAGATCAGTCCTGTGGTTTTTTTTTATTCAGACCTTCTAGTCTTATTCTCCACTTCCTTGATGATTTCCTTCTTCCCATTATGTGCTTCTTGGGCAGATGCAGTCTCCAGGGGCTTCTTTAGGCTGAAGTAATACAACTTGAAAGTTATTTTACAACGCGAACGTTGCTCACTCCCAGAAGTGTATTTCACTCATTGAGCTAGGGGAATGATGGTCTTGTATTTTAAAGCTAGAAGGTTCCCAGCATTCACATATCTCTAATGTAAAGTGCAGCAAGATATTTAACCTCACCAGGTTTCTCTTTCCCACTTGCAAGATCGGTATCAGGAATTTCTCAGGGATATTGTGATGAAAAATCGTTGCTTGTGCATGGAGTATGGTGCAGAAATCCCATACACTAAAACTGGTGACATTAGTCCCACTTCTGAAAACCCTATGCCCATGGGCAGCACAGTACCTGAGCTACAGATATGCACACTTCCATACAAATGCTTTTATTTCTGAATCTGTTCTGCATTTTTGAAAACGTTACCCTTACTGTTCCACATCATTTGCAGTGCTGATTCAAACTGCACTGCAAATCAGGTTGACTTTAAAAAATAGCAGTAAGTCACACCAAAAATGTCATGTGGAGTGAATTGTATTCAACACATGCTAGCATACTAGCATATTTTTGCAGCTTTTTCTATCTAGCCACAAAAATAAAAGCAGAAAATTAACTAAAATTATTTTTTTTTTTTACATAAAAAGCACTTCAGACTCTAAATTGCTAAGTATTGATGAAGTATATGCACAGATTCAGAATTTATTCCAACATATGCCCCAAATGTTTTCTCTGATGCTCTCATTGCAACAATAACTGAGATATAATAAGTTTTAACAGTATCTTGCATCCGAGAGAAGCAGCACTGACAGACACACAGGTTTTGCTGCCTAGAAATAGATTATTTCAAGTTATAATGATAGCCAGACAAAAAGTATACAGGACTGAGTAGCTTCTTTGGGATTATTTTCATTAGATGTCATAAGGTCCCTGGGTACTTGTACAATCAGTAACACTTCACAGAGCCTTCACTTCTAACAAATAATTAGCTAAAATTGAACCAGAGATTTCTTACATGCATGTCATAGGTTTGATATGAATAATGAGGGAAAAGGTTAACAGCAGGTCATAGACAGTTCCCTATCTTCCAGCTTATTTATTCAGTGAAATGAGAAATTGATCACATTATTTCGTATAGAAGAACCTGATTCATTACAATCAGCTCTGAATTGGCAGTTTTTGCTTTAGGCAATTTCAGAACATTACTTATGCTTAAACAGTTACTGGTAAGGTCATTTTACAACTTGTAATCACCTCTCTGACCCTTTCATGACCATAGTCTCAAAAGCTGAAGCATATCTGAAAATTCATAAAAGCATATATAAGAACAGAAAAGTAATAGTTAAACAAGAGGAGCTGAACAAACAAAACCACACAATTGAAATATGGATGACCACATTCAGGTGTACTAGAAAAATATCAGAAACACATCTCTTGCACATCAAAAATGCATATCAAGTCATCCCTAATTTTGTTAGGTATCTATTGGAGGGAGAAATAATCTGATATTGCATGTGGCAATAACAAGTAGAAGGCAAGAAAAAGAAAAGGCAATGGAGACAATTAAAGGTAAGCACTCGGAGTTGGAGGCGATACTATGGGGGCTGGAAGAACAGAAAAGGTGGGCAAGCTCCTTCCTCTAACATTAGCAATGGTCACTATTCCTGCTTCTACTGACCCAAACTCCCTTAGCACCGTGATCCACGCTCTTCTAACTCTATGTAAGCTTTATAACAACTTTCCAGAACTTCTCACCTCACAGGACAAGCCCTCTCAGGTGCTCCATGTCTTGGAGACCACTTTTACCAACAGTTCCTCTTGCTACATCAGTATCGCTCCAAGCAGGTTGTCTTTTCCAGACAGAATGAGGAACTGCAATCCCTGCAGGGCCAGAATCAATTCCTTCCCAATTACAGAAACACAGTGGGTGCACCTAGGCTGAAGCCTGCAGTGTCCGAGGACCAGCATCATACAGACATTGTGGAGTGCAGCTGCTGCTGGGCTCTAGATTAGATGGCAGATATTCACTGAAAATACAAGCTCTTTTGTAAAGAACAGAAATTATTTTATTTAATTATTTTTGCAAAACCAAGGCCATAATTCAAGTACAGCTCGTTGTGTGTTATAAGGAAAATAGTAGGAAAATTGTAGTAAGTGTTTGAGACGGGGGAGGAAAAGAGGCAGTACAGAACTTCTGCTGATTTATGACAAAAGGATGTAAATTACTATAGAATTAATTGTTTAGCGTAAAACAATCATTAAAACAGCTATCAAAGAGCAACAAGTACAAAACAAAGAAATATCACATACATATTTCTGTTGGAATTACCTCTTTTCAATTATGCCTTTTAGCTGCAGTGTCAAAAAAGGCATTATCATCATGTCAAAGCACAAGAATGTGGTGCTTTAAAAATAATTCTGGTTGATAACTGAACTAAGTATGTTCAAGGATAAACTACAATACAAAATATAATCTACAGGTTACTTTTTTTAAGCACATGAATTCCACATAATTGGGAGGCTAATGTTCAGATCTACAAAAGTATTTAAGTATCTAAAATGAGATTAAGAGGACTTCTTCAGGCTTCTACACTCACAAGAGCAATCCTTCAAACTCCTTCCTGGCTTCACAGATGTAGTAGTCTGTAATTGCTTAGATGTCACTTAATAAAGTTTACTAAGTGCTTAATAGTCTGTTTTGCGCTTGCTGAAAAACAGCCTTCTCACCAGCAGAAGGAAGCAGTTTGTGATTATCTAGCATCTAAAACTGACACGATCAAGAAGGCGGCAGTTGTCTTATGTTCCCTAAAAACCAGTGCTTCCAAAGTACATCAGTCTAGCAGGTGTTACCAGAGCACATCCAATGTGTATGTATAGTAGAAAAGTGTGATCAAAGAGGGAGACACCTCAATTTTTATTCAACAGGTTAATGAACACATGCTTAAAACCTTCCTTAACCTGAGAGAATCCCAGAATGTTTCTTGTCTTCCAAGTTCACTAATCTCTTGGTCTTCACTGTGAAGACCTAAGAGGGTACACTAAGCCAGTGGAGAGGAGGAATCCACGATTCACAGGAATAGAGAAAGGATAAAAAGACAAACAGTATTCTCCAGTCCAGTGATTCATCTGGAAGAGTTATGGGTTCAGGTGCTCATCCTCCTTGCTTGGGATTCAGTGTCTCAGGTTGGTTACAGCCACTGAGAATGTTAAGGCACTTCACTATCTCTGTTTAATTCACAGTTAAAGATTTTGCTTACGGAACCAAGGTACCTAAATTTTAAGCATGGTGGTATTCAGCAATTCCTGTAGAGATTTTTGTCCTAGATTCCTTAAGCTCATTGATGAACAAAAAAAAAAAAAAAAAAAAAAAAAAATTGAAAAGCTTATCTCCATGTCTTGTTCCCGAATGTGTGGTTCACTGAAGCTCACTTAAATTAGACACAACTATGTAAGAACAAATTTTACAAGTTTTGTCAGCATCTTCTTTGAAGGCAGTCTAAATGGTCTTGTAACAGTTTCCACCTTCCTTTAATTTATGTCACACATGATTTGCTGATGCTTCCAACAGTTTAAGGGAGAGGAAAAGCACACCTAGAAATGAACAACATGTACCATGTACACAACTGCGGTTTTACTATCTGCTTTAAATAAAGTTATTGCTTAGCTATGAAAAAGCTAACAGTAACGAAGTTGTAAAAATATAAGTAAATTATAAAACTGCCCTAAAAATTGCAGTTAAGTGCATGCCTGTAATACAAGTCAATTACAGGTAGCTGTAGAGTTCACTGTTTCATTATGCCCAGTGGACTAACACCTGCAGCTTCCTTATCATCAGGATGTCTAATTTACTGACATTTTGTTCACCATTCATAAGAAATGAGAATTACGTCATTGAAAAGGAAATAGGAAATATCCAGTTAAAAAAAAAAAAGCTAAGAATCTCATGGAAACGTGTATTTCACTAGTAAACACTACTTCAAACATTTTTGTGAATATATTTTATCTGACTTCGTGGCACACTATTAGCCTTTCTGGTCAATTTATCTGAATTATGTGAGTAAAAGGTTAACAGCAGCAAAACCAAGTACAAGCTACATACTTCATACACTCCTTTCAACACATCTAATGCTTTCTCGTTTTCTCACAGCCATTCCATTTGTACCAAGTAAAAGACTAGTGAAGGAAGAATTTTCCACTTCTTTCCAATCCTAAAATTGTCACCCTTACACAATCCCATTTAAGACAAAGATTTTAACACAGTTTCTTCTCCTCATTTAAGTCTAGTCTCATTGCTAGGCTGCTGCTTATGTTCCTTTGCACACCACTCCTGTAGATTTAAACCACCTTTCATATGAGCGTGCAACAGTTTTGGCTTTGAACAAAGCTATTCTTGCAACAGGTTTTCCACCTCTTCTCAGGCAGCATGGGATAATCCAGCTGCCACAGACACATGAGAGAAAAACAGGTCTCTCTTTTATCCCCACCCCTTTTCCAAAGCTTTGACTTTGTCAGCACACTGGATTTACAATTTATGTCTGCTAGGACATACGCATTTGAAACAACCAGGCATTTTGCAACAGTTCTAAAAGCCAGTCACTTTTTTTCACTCTGGCTAGCACAAAAATTAAGTTAACCTAAACAAAATAGCACATACATCCACAGCCCCTTCCCAGCCTCAGAATCTCACAGGTGCTCTTGCTTCTGTGCCATCAGCTAAACCAGAAGACTAATGAAGAGGGAAGAGGTTCCTGCTGGAAAAATATGCTCAGTTCCTGTCATAACTCACTGCACCTTTGTAAGTCCTTTCAATCCTGCTCCTACTTACCCTCAATAGTTTTGGGGATTTGGCAAAGCATTATGACCTGAGCTCCTTTTTTCTCCTCTTGGAAATTTTCTGGTTGGTAAAGTCAAGTTTCCATTTGTGAAGTCAAATAAAATTTTATTACTTTTTTTTTTTAATTCAACCATCCCATTGCTCTGAGATGCTCCTACATGAACAAAAGCTAACAAAATTCAGCAACAATATTTTGTGTTTGGCATAGGAACAGCCAATAGACATATACACATATATTGACATATAGAACACATTCACCATTGTGACAATCTCCTGATCTTTGTGAATTATGGGATCCCAAGCAGAATTCAGAACCTGTACATAGACTGAATCTCCAGATTGTCAGAAATAAAAGTAGTAGCTAGCTTTACCTTGCAAAAGTCTTGTGTGATACAGGTTACAGTATAATGCCTCACAGCTCTATTACAGCATTCAGAATTATTTTATTATTTCAGATCTTTTATTCCTACAGTTTATATGACACTCAGGAGGTCTTTTTAGGAAAAATAAAAAAAGGTAATTCCTGTCTTGAGTAGCTTATTATCCTTGCCCTTATACCTCTAAATTGCAATAGTGGCTGGAAATATTTCATCTGCAGGTACTTTTTCTTGCAAGATCAAAGTTCAGTCCTGCAAAAGCTTAAATAATGAATAACTCCGGAAATGTTATTCATTCAGATGTTAAAAGCCAAGCAACATCTAAGGAGACAACATAAAGACCATGGATTAGCCCTGTAAAAAAGAAAAGCATTTTTCCATTTTGGAACAATCATCTCTAATCAATAGCTGCCTTGGGCCCAAAAGTGAATAAACAGCTTAAAATATGAATGTCAACAAGTCAACAGCTAAAGTATCATTTCTCTGGTCAAAGACAGAAGTAGAATCTGCTTGCATTTTCAACCAAATATGTCTTTGTAAAAGCTGCAAAGTTTTGTGGAGTCAAGAGTTCCACATTTTATTTATTGCTTCCACAACAATGGACTCTCTCATCAGGGAGATAAAATTATGAAAGAGAAAAGTGAGCATTCTACCTAATACTTAAATATAAAATTAAGTGATGTTATATAAACCTATTTTGTGGAAATATTTTGAAGGATTTCTGCTCAAATGCAGAATGAAAATATATTTTCAAGCTTTGAAGATTGCACAAAACATAATTGTGATTTTTTCAGGTTAACTGTAGACAGACCTATCCCATGATAAATTGTACATCCAGGTATAAACATCAGGGACCTATGAAAATAGCTAGCATCCTATTTCTGCTGCAACAGTATTATATCCTTTCTTCAAAGGTTCCTAAATCCCTATAATAAATTGAAGGTATTTCATTTTAGACACTGGCAGATTCCATAATGAGTTAAGCCTCTTTACAGTTTATTTTAATAAAGCACAGCTTTCTAAATATACAGAAGCTATAAAGCATGCAGGTTGCAGCAATAATATGTTTAGTAGCCTTGCTTGATAAAGTGGAAATGTTTGCATGTTTCAAATTACGAGCAATTTAAAGTAGGAAGTAAGCAAACTAGCTCTTGTGTTATGAAGCTTGACATTGTTAAGCCTTAAGAGAACACATACTTCAAAGTCATACAGACTGAAATATGCCCTGTAAGCTTGGCAAGAGGAGCAATGCCATAATGATGTACTGCACAAAAATCACCACAAACTTCCATTTCAGTGCGAATTCATGTAGCTGTAAACTTTAAAAATTTACTGCTGGTCCTATTTTAAAAATTAATTCATTATTCATTTTCTTATGAAAAGATTAGTGCATATGGAAAACACAAGATACCTTTCCTTTGGATATCAACTAAGAAAAGTAATTACTGTAAATTATAAATAGTAAAAAAAGTATCAGTATTTTAAATTAACTGACAGAGTCAGAAATACCACTTGATAACAAATCTTTCAAAAACATTAAGGTAACTTAGTATTCTTTTTCCCTGCATCAACATAAGCATGGAGACTTTTCTCTCCTCCATGAATTTGGTATTAATTCTGCAAATATTTACATTGTGTATTTTCTGCCCATAAATAGCAGAATTAAAGTTAATGATACTACTTACCAACCTAAATGTAAGCATTCCTAGTTCTTCACATAATTCTAGTTAGAATTCAATTAACTAAATTGTGAAACAATACAACAAAATGTTAAGAATCCACTAGAAACACAACAGAAATTAAAAGATTTCAACCTAAGCAGTCTCTGATTTGTCCGTCAAATCAGCCTGGAATATCATAACTTTGCAAATCTATTTTAAATTTTCAAATCTATTTAACGTTTCAAATCTACTTTATTTCAGAATAGAACTGATTCAGAGATGGCGGATACATTGACTTGCAAAGAATTATTCTCAAAGAAGGCTGCAATATGCATTACACTCACAAGTCCACAACTAGAGTTGTTACATGCATAGATGTTTAGAAAAAGAAGCATCATCCACCAGTTCAGTTAATAGACTGACAGCAAATAAGATATCAACAGGTAAATCTGAAGTGTAAACATGTACCTAAAGTTTTCCTGAAAATAGGTAACTCTCATAGAGCCATTGCTTATTTTGTGTCCATCACAATGCAAAAGTAGCTCTCATTTTTTATAATGGTTCTGAAAATCTTCACTTCAAAAGTAATTTCAATTTGTAGCTATAAATAGTGTGATGCCACGTGCAAAACTATATTATTGCACATTTACCCCATTTCTTGAATTTCTGTGTGCTCATTTTTAAGCATGAGCTGCGTTTAATGAACCTTCATATTTTCCCTTTGTTCCTTTAGTATTCATTTAGATTAAACTCACTAGCTGATGTTAGACGTCTTTGTCACACAGCACGCTGAATATTATATATAAAATGTTGTTGGGGCCTTATAAAAACAAAGATTCTTGACAAAGTGTTACTAGAGACTTAAGAGTTACTATTTCTATTCATTCTGTCACCACTAAACTACAGTTTAAAAAAAAAAAAAAAGGCAGGGGGAGGTGTTCAGTAACAGTTTTTCCAAGTATTTCAGAAAATAATATCTCCTCCAAAGCCATTTTATATACAGTATACACAGTAGGACTGTAAGCACAAAGGTGCTCACTTAGGAAATATTTTTAGTAAACAGCAAGAGTTGACAGATCATACACTGTGCATATCTACTTCTGAGAGATCATTAAGCAATACACAAGGAGGACACTGTAAACTAACTGAATGAGATATTCTTCCAAATTGACTAATTTAACAGCAAATCCTAAGTCATGGTGATGTTTTTGAAAATCTGTCTGTATGCCTGAACACAACAAATGCCAGAACATTTTAAAGGCCCTGACATGTAATCAGCATTGCTTGTGTAATCCAACTTAAAATGCTACTTGAAAGACTGCTAGTGAAGTCTTACTGTTCGTAACAAAAATTAATGGATATTAAAAATAATTGAAGTTTTTATATGATGTTCTGCCACTCTCAGGTCCTTTGATGAAGGACAAAAACTGTTGAATACAGAGAACCAGAGAGATGCCATTCCCTGCTTCAAAGATGTTTGCTTAGCAGCAGTGTAGGCACTGAAGTGCAAAGCACCAAGTGAGCTAACCTGCTCTGCCAGGAAGGAAGGTCAGACCAGTTTCTTCACTGTTCTATGCTCTGTGCTGTTAAAGAAGATAGCTGCCACCCGACTCCAAAAATTCTATGCTACATCGTGATTCATAATGTAGGCTCTCTCACTGATGTATAGAAGTTTATGGCAGCCTTCCCAAATGAAGTTTTATTAGCTGAGTTTAAAACACGAAGAAACAGAGACTTGCCAAGTTGAGCTAAAACAAAGCTAAAACATCCTGTGGCACAGGATTTTGAGTTCTCACTCCTTTGCTTGTATGCTAGCAGACTGAGCCTTCCCTTTCCATCAATTAGAAAGTGATAGCAGCAGCCAATCAGTCTTTGTCCAACCAAAGCTACAGGACTCTTTTCTTGTGCAAAAAAAAACCAAAACAAAAACCAACACTACCTCTTCAAGCACACATGATGCCTGCAGTTTGCCTTTTTTCTAAAAAACAAGAAATGTTAGTCAACTCAGCAGAAAGAGTGCTTTTGGATTTCTGTAGGCTCATATCATCACAAAAAGAAAGGATTAGTTTGATTCTGACCATATACAGGTGATATGCCCATCCTGCTGATTTTGGTTTAATAAACAGCTTCAATTGGCTATAAAATAAAAACATTCATCTTCATGGGTCTACGGTTTTTCAGGGGGTGTGTGTGATTTTTTTCTTATTTTATTATTGTTGTTGAGGCTTTTGCTTTGTTTTGTGGTTTTGTTTTTCTGGGCGTTTTGGGGTTTTTTTTTGTAAGTCATGGACATTGAGAGTCAGAATGCTTTGTCAGATAATGCTTTCAGTTGACGCTTTTGGAGACTTGAATGCATGTAGCTCCTGACAATGATTATATGCACGTGTTCCATATAATTCCAAAAGCACACCCATTATGAAAGATTAGTACAGTTGTGCTTATGATGTATTTAGGTCGTCTGTTACTGAATATTTCTACTGTCAGTATAACAAAAGTGTGATGATCACAGTTAAAGCTTAACAAAGAAAATGCTGTCAGGCAATTAGTAAGCTGAAGTCAGCAGGACTAAAGTGAAATATATCATGTTTGGAATAGCACAGTGGTTTGCTAGTGATAAATGTTGAAACAGGTCCTCATACACAGAACATATCCTAGCCTTGGAAAAAAAGTTTAGTATCTAAAAACAACTAGGGCACCCCAGCTTTAACTTGTTTTAGATTTCTTACTTTTCTTTACAAAACAGTCCCAGCCACTGGCCATCCACGAAGGCGAGTATTCATTCATTATAGCACATTTGCCTTTTTATGAAGATGGTAACAATGGCACACCTTAGGTAATGGCTGCACTACAAACACATACATCTACTTCAGAAAAAAGAGAGTCCATCAAAAGAATCTTCTCAAAAACTGCAGAGATTTTGGAAAAAATTCAAGTGAATCTTATTCTTGAAAGACTATTACATAAAAAAAAAAAAGATAAATAATTTGGGAAAGCTTGCTAATATTAGGCTCTCCGTTCCATTGGAGGAAATAGGAGTACAGTAAATTCAAAACCAGCATGAGGTCTTTCTAAGTCTCTAAGCCTTCCCAGTTGACAATCGAGCAATTTAAAAAAAGCTATAAACAGTATGCTTTTAGAAAGGAATGACAGCTAAATTCAGGTATGACCTGATCAAGCATGATTTCATCACAAGTTAGTCAATACTGGCTAATTTACAGTAGGTCTCAGTTTGTTCTAAAATGCTTTACTGGCCCCATTCTTTAATTGTCAGACCTCAATCTTCACTAGCCTAGTTATGGCTCTAGAAACCAATTTAAAACTTCATCTCAATAAAAATCATAACAATAAACTTCCAGGCAATAGGGCCTTGTAATGCTAAGCCCAACAGAGAATACAGGAAAAAAAGCACAGACACAGCACAGATAAAAAGTAACAGGTCAACAGCAGCACCCAGAGACATGTGTGACCAGCACCCAGAGGGCTGGTTGGACCACCAACTGTTACTGACAAACTTATGGGCAGAAAAAACAGAAAAAAGGAATTCGAGGGGAGATGGGGGAAAAATGAGTTTGTCATTGACCTAAGCCTGATCACCTTCAGAGACCAGGTTCTAAACTGCTACATCTGTTCTTTCATGCTGAGGCCTTTCAAGCTGTATGCTGTGTATAAAACTATTTTCAACACTTGTTTCTAGCATATTTCTTTGTGGAACATATTATGGGTGTAAGAACACACAATGTCCGTACTGATTTAGACTAAAGGATTATGTAGTCTTGTGACTGACTTCAGCTCTGCTAAAAAGCACAAAGAATGAAGGAAATGCACAGAAATATACCACACAAGGACCTTGATAATCTAGTACATCCAAGCTGCTGAGATATATACCTGGTGACACTATAGATCCTCCAGTAAGGATCTAGTACAGTAGCTTTTGAGCTAGAAGAGTTTATCTAAGAAAATAAGGGAAGGATCAAATTAATGTGTAATAGTCCTGAATACAGAAAAGCTGGCACCATTGGTGGACAAGAAGTATTACATGGATAGACAGAAAATGGGAGAGACAAAGAATTATTAATCTAAAGGAGCAATTTAATGAGCCATTCCAGAATACGGGGAGATTTAATTCTACTGCAAAATTTGAAGCACTGAATAGACCACATGCGGCACTGAGAACTGAGGTCTCCCTTTACTGCTAAGACTATGCCTTGAACTGCCAAGAACTAAATTCTGAGTCTGTTAACTCTTGAAAGCTGGAATACTAGTGTAGAATACAAAATGAAGGAGATTCAGCAAAGAATAGGTTTTGGCGGGATTGATAAAAGTATCGATACCAAATGCTTGGCAGGTTAACAACTGTGGAAGGTACAACTGTTTTCATTTATATAAGAGTAAAACCCAAAAAGAAGTAGTAAAAATTGCCTGGTGAATCAAATTTTCTCTCAATAACATTTGTCATTACAAGGCTTAGAGAGATAATTGGAAAAAATTAAAATTGGGAAGGATGAGAAAAGGAAGTGGTAACTCTTTGTTTAGGAGAACCTCCGTCTAACTGCCTGTATGGATTGATACCTCCCCACAGGCTTGCAAGTGATCAGTGAAGGTGACCAATGAGAACCAATAAGCCATACCCTATAAAATGTAAATCACACAACCACTCTTTAACTGTTACAATAAGCTGGCAAGTGTTCTCTGATAGTCTTTTGGTATTGTTTAGTGGAGTTTGTGTCTGTAATAGAATCCATAAGTTAAAATTCTCTGGCATATGTTGCAGATAGTTCAACAATGACAAACCCACACACAGTTGTTCATATCTGGCCCAAAGCTTTTTCAGGCTGTATTTTCAGGACAGGCAGAGAGCAGCCAGATGCTTTGGAAAGTCCACCATTGTTTTTCCATAGAAAGGGAAGGAGTTGTCCTCTGGCAGTTCGCTGTTGCAAAAATTCTTACATCCCCACTAGTTGTGATCTCTCTTACTGAGACACTGACTTACTGTTAACCACTGACTGTGTCTGTGACACACTCATTTAATGTCATATTACTGACCTCCCACATTCTTCATGTATAAGTTACAGGTACTACGCAGTCAGGTAGAACCAAAATTCTTTGGTGTTTATGGCTCCATTCAACTTCACAGAAAATCATCTTAGAATCTATTTAAAGGCAGAGGAACTAGTATTAGAGAATGTCTATGAATACTTGACACTGAATTATAATTCACGATTTATCTTTACCGACTTTCATTAATCCTTCATTACAATGGCCAACAGTCTCTCAAAAATTTCTGAAAATATTTTTCTGAAGGAATAATCATTCAATTTTCTGTGAAGTTCTGCTTTTTGTCTCTCTAATTCTATACTTCCACTTAGTTATAACGTAAAATTTATTCTCTCAAAGAAAAACACATTTCTCAGGTAGCTAGATAGTCCTCTGTTGCCTTTTGTTATAGTAAAGTTGTAGCCTTGAACTGACTTTCTGTTCCACTGGAGCAAGTGCCAAGACAGCCAGAGCACAGTGTGTTTGTTCCACCTGTACTGCACAGTTGGTGCGCCTGGATGGCAACCACTCCAGTGACGTCTATGTATTAATATCATTTGCAAGACATGTAAAAACAGGACTTAAGACTTCTCCTAGTCACTACTTTATTTGCCATGAAGTGAAACGCCTTAGATACCAGCTGTCTAAAAGTTGCAAGTCAGATGCAAAGGCCCCTGGCTACACCATAAGGAGGTATAAGCATTTTAAAATAAGAGGAATCATTCTTGTAATTCGTCAATACCTTTCTGTCAACTATCACAGGAGAGGTAACCAGGATACCTGCAAAAAGGAAAGGAAAACAATCCAACGCTCAACCCATTCCACCATGTAGAAACCGTGTAACATCACAATCTGAGGGCAGAACTCAGAAGATGTTTATGAATTTCCAGCTGTACAAACCTCACTTGGCTTTTTGCATATATCTACAAAATCCTCAGTCTCTGATCCAGGTTACACTTTCTTAATCCATTCCCTCCCCTCTCCCCGGCAATAAAGATCTCTCTTATATTCTGCTGCCCTCTTCCAGACACAGTTGCATAAACTTCCTCCCCTTCTATGTCCTTACACAGATGAACAACATTATGTTTCTGTTTAATACATTTTAATTGCTTTTAATGCCTTTTAACAGTTGAAAAGAAGGGGGGAAAAAATCACCAACTCTCAGATAGGTAACAACTGTAAGTGCTGTGCAAAGCACATTTCAGTACTTCTTCAGGAAGCTGATCTACAATAGGACTGAGAGCACAGTCAGTCACCTGAGCAGCTGCCTTCTTCAATTCATTCTGCTTGTGCTTATCTTCCTTATGATGGGCTCTGCTTCAGCTTTTAATTATTTTCTATGGGATATGAGTCTGAACTGTTTTCTCAGGACACCAGCCAACGCTGACAATATGCTATTTTTCAGGCTGAATTATTTTGATAGGCAGGACTACAATGACATCAGGAAAACAGCAGCCATAACATTAGTAATGATAGCATTTTCCTGTCACTCAGAGTTGCAGGATGGCTAAAGAACTTGCATTCAGTGGGAAGACACTGGAAGTACATAGGATCAATCTAGGTAGGTCACCTTCTGTTTGTTTTTTTTTTTCCCTTCTCTCTGTTATTGTCATCTTCCATTTTGAATGATGTTGAATTACTAGGAAACAACTGCCCTTAAACCAAACCAGCATAATGGGTGAAATCAAAATGACAGAAAAGTGCATGCAGTGCCAGGACAAGAATGCAAAAGAAGTTCTGGGGTTGTGTTAGCTTGAGGATCCCAAAATTATCTTTACATTCTTCTCAATTATTTCCAGAGAGATTTTATAATGCATTGCTACCACAAATACAGAGAAAAATCCTAAACTCCATGGATGATATTTGGTCACAGGTAACAGACAAATCAGGCCATTGCCAAAGCAGCAAACTAACCAGTGGCAGTAAAATAACCGCAATGCAATGACCTGCTGAACCCCGCAAAACCAGGCTTGCTACTGATGCTGTTAACAGAAGAGTCAGGATCTGAGGTGGCTGCAGGTGTCTGTGGGAACCCTATTCAGGAACAGTTTCCAAATCCATTGGCACCAGCATTCACCAGTTTTCAGCCGCAGGTGCATCCCTTTTCTCACTTTCTCCTTTAGAGGAATGGCTCAACCCCTTTTATCAGGGACAGCAAATCTCAAATTTGTTTGTAATACTTTGAGTAGTTTCTTCCTGATGACCCTGGGACTACAGGGAAGGCAGAATTACATCTTTACTCTTTATCTGGGCTATGTGTGTCTTTGAAATCAATGTTAGCAGTAGAAGTAAAAAGTGAGATTTTAAGACTTAATTTCACTATCATAGAGAAATATAAAGGTCCCTCTGACAAGCTCAGAGGGATTTTTGACTTTCTGCCCTGCTAATACCCTGCACACCATGACTGGACAAAGTGAGGTATTTAACAACCACAGTGGCCAGAAAACCTAACTCCTAGTCCTTCATTGCTGTTACTGCTGTTATTATGTAGTCACCCATCCAGTAAGCTATTCCCTTACTGGGTTCACGATGATATAACCACATTGTCTTCAACTGAGTTATTGATTTATACCAGCATAAGAGAAGAATCAGGCCTAATAAATATCTACAAGATGAGAATAAAGACCAATTAGTGCTTGCACAGAAGCTGTTTGCACTAAAATTAATTCCACCTGCAGTAAATCTAGACAATAGATAGAAATGTCACTAAAAAAGGATATTTTATTTTGTTTTTAGCTTCCTATTTACTTTATTTTACGGACATATGCTTTTTCAATCAGTGCTATTTGTTAAAAGTTGTCATTAAATATAAATGGATTAAGCCTAATTCTGCCAGACAATATATGCCATTCAAGAGCCTTACAGTATGAAAGCATCTTTCCTGAGTCTACAGATTTCTGCACAGCAAGGGTTCTTCAATGGTTTCTAAGTATTTATACATATCATCTCACATCACAGACTTAGCTATTACAAACAGACAAAGGTACCTTCCACACAAAGGTCATAGGCCACCGTTATTGACATATGCCTTTAATCCTTTGGATGCTTCAAAAGATGAAGATTAGCAGCAATCCTCAGAACTCGCACCCAGGAGATAGCTATTTGTCAAAAAGTTGATATTATTGATGCTTACAAAAGAAGGAGAGTATGTAATTTATCTAATAAAAGTCAGGTCTTGTTTGCCTAGACTCCAGAGTTTTGACAGTTCCCTTGCTGAATTATCTGATGTTGAGTTTCATATAATAAATGTAAATTTTTCATCAGCTATGCATCTTCCCAGGAGCAACTGGTATTATTGGGTGGATTTTCTTTCTTGGTTTTCTCCAGAGTTTTTCCTCTTAAAGTCTTTGTTTCCTTTAGAATTCATTATAAATGACATAATTATATGTCTTTTTCTCCCTTGATTGAGAGCATTTCTTACAGATGATGATTTACCACTTGGAAATTACAAATAGCATGAATAGATACAATTATTATATTGCAGAATTTCCTTTAAAATCCAGAAATGCAGTTTAGCTGAACAGTTCATAAATTATAAGTAGGCAGGTCACATTATTTCCTCAAATCTTCATATGTGACCCTTGATGCAAATTGAATTGTTTCCTCAAACTGGATTAGAAAGTTTTCTCTGGAATGTTGAATCCTTTTAAGACTGGGATGAGCAGAAATGGACATGAAATGCAAATAAAAAACTACATGAGAGAATTACTTCTATGAGGATTCTTTCAGGCAACCACCGTGCTTCAGTAAGAGAGTGTTCCAGCTGAGGTTTTATTGAGGTACAGTCTAAACCAAAGCCCACTGAATCAACTGAAAAGCTTCCTATTAACTTTTGACTAGACTTTGACCCAAGCTTAAGAAGATCATGTATTAACAACACCTTCAGTTTTCTAGTCCCATTTTCCATAGAGAAAAAGAAAGGTAATACAATGCGTAAAAGTGTAAACCATGGTTGTCTGTTTTTATGGAGTCAGCTGTTACTGTGGGATTTATTTACAGAAATGCTTGCCTGTATCTTTGAAGGTGGTTCTCTACAACTTACAAAAATGAACCAAGAATAACTTTTTAATCTGTCATACATAAATACCATAGTATTTGTTGTTTTGTTCTTATCAAACTGCCAGAATGCAAATGTTTTCTGCTCCAGAAACACATTTAAAGTAAAAACGTAAACTATTTCTTTTGTCAATGGTGTTGATTAATTAATGAAGCAAAAGCCCAGGAACACTTTTACACATATGATTGCATGTGTCCATTAGTGCATTAGTTACTGCTGGGACACATACACACTCAGGGCTGCATCGGAGTCTGTTACAGAAAGTATGGCCTGAAGCCCACTGAAATCAATCTAAAAATGCCATGACTTCAATAGAGCCCTGTGTGTACGTGTTTGCAACAGATGGCTGTTCAGCAGCCAGTTCTGAGTATTTGAAACAGGCTCATCCTCTCTTCGAAAATGAGGGCCAGAGCATCCATTAACAGAGCGAGGAGAGGAGGTGAGAGGGCCAGGGGAATTAAAGATCAAAGAGGTGCAATTAGGCAATGTTAATGAGGAATACTCTCAGAAGATTTCCACTTTTGTAAAAAGTCTTCAGTTTATTTTATAAACAGGACTCTATATAATGTAGGGCCATCTACCCATTAATTTGAATTGGGTTTGGGCTCCAGTCTTTGCCAGAGAATGTTATAAATTAGGGCTGCTAACATGTTAAGCATACTCTGAGTGATATCAAAGTCAAAGCTCATATTCACTTTAATCAGGGCAGGGCTAGGCCAGCACTCAGGACTTTTTTATATTAGACATTATGAATAAGATATTAAGTCCTATTTCTTTCATCAGATATTTGCAGCTGAAAAAAACCACAAAAAACCCACATCAGGTATTTTTCTGAGGTGTGTAAAACAACTTTACCATTTCTTTCATTATCTTCAAACTTCAAATAAAATTTAAAAAACCCCCAAAACGCAACCCTACAACCAAATTACTTCTGATCTCACAACTCGCTGCTCCAGGATTTAATCCTGGAAGTAATGCATGCCAACAAAATTCACTCAAATAGAAGAGCTTGCAAAAACTCTTCAAGCTACTGTGAAAGTCCCAGTCACTTCTAACTGATCCCTTCTCCTGGTCATACAGCGCTATCCCTTTACTTCTTCCAGCACTGGCATTTATCCGATTACGTAGATCAACTGACAGGAAATAAACCCTATAAGAAGCAACAAATATACTTCAACATGATATAGACGAGATTCAGAAGTGTACCAAATGCTAGATAAGCCGAGAAGTGCTCACTCCGCAGAGATGTATTGCTCCATATAAAAAAATACAAAAGCCTTACAATAAAAGTCTGATTACAATAAGAAGAATGTAAAACGGAGATGTAAACTTCTACAGCCTATCACCAAACCTGATAATCCCAAAGAGTTTAAGAAACAGCTTCACATTGAACTCATTTGTCTGCTTTTTATGAGAGTAGGTCCTCTCCCTCCATATGCCTTTTCTTACTGTCACTCATCTGAATTTTCTGTGAGTCAGTACAACTTGTGAGGCCCCAGAAAACTAGAAGCTCCTTTGGGTGGGGTATTGCTTGTGCCAGGTTGATGAATCAAATTTCAAATAAGCAGCAGGAACATGTGGCAGAAGTACCAGCAGAGGAACGGAGCAGGACCACCTTTCTTCTGCTGTGACAGATTTGTAGACCTGTTCATTAGGTCTAGTGCAACTTAACCACCTGACCTAAATAAGAATTAGAATCAAAGTCCAATGTGAGGAGGCCACTTATCAAGAGTATTGTCTCAGTAGCCTAACAAACCAAGTCACTATAATGGAAAAGTTTCCAAACGCTCCCTCCTGACATGTCCCTTGTTCCAGGAGGGAGAGACACTTGGCAAACAAAACATACCAGGAACTGTAAGTGGTGCCCTAAGTGGTAGAACCACGTCAACATCTGAACAGATAAGTGACAAAGATCACCTGAACAGGTAACACCATCACAAGTGAGGCATAGCATTTCTTGACAGAGATAGTAAGAATTAGAAAGAAAAAAAAAAAAAAAAGAAAAAAATCAGAAAAATTGTTCTCAAGGAGGTTGGAAAATCACCTCCATTCTAAATGTGTAACATCTAATTTTCATGTACATTTTGATTTTATTAGACTCACCTTAATAGGTTGCTTATATTTTAATTGGAAAACAAAAGTAAGATGCATTGCTTTCTAAAGGAATGAGAAAAGTAATGATGTATGCACATAAGAGTGAAACAATTTTTTGTCAGGATGACTAATACCGGTCACATTATTTTCTTATGTTCCCCTAACAATCTGCTTTCTGAGTCCTATATCCAGAATAGAAGGGATCTTTATGTTTAAACCATCAGGGATCTGCTGTTGCCTTTGACTACTACACGTTACACCAACACTAATGACTGTTCAGTTCTCAGATACAAGAAATCCCTAATGATTTCTGAAGATCCAACACAGAATTAAATCAACACTTTTATCTGAAGTTTTGGCCAAGTTACTTTATCTTTTTTTTTTCTTTCTCTAAAATATAAAATTATATACTAGCAACACATCTTCTTTTTAATAAAAATATCCTTCAAAATTCAAAATAATTTTGAAGTCATAATATTTTGTTTGCTGAAACATGTTTTTGAAAATCCCTCCAATGAAAAGATCTTTTGAAATTCAAAGTAATTTACAATAATGAAAAAACAGTCTAAAATCTGAGAGATAAATAAATCCTCTATTGTGAACTTGCAAGATGGAAACAACTATGAAAGTTCAAAATGTTTCACAAAATCTTTTTCATGTTTTTCAACCAGCTCTAGTTACACACTTACTACAGTAGAGGAGCTTTTTAAAAGCAGCTGTGTTTTCCGCCAAGGGGTGACAGCATTTCATTGTGGGGATAATGTGTGTAAACGATCCCTTCATTATATAGGGTCTGATCTTGTATTCTTTGTGCATCCTAAGTTCACAGAGAAACTAACTATGTGTTAACAATAGTATTCTAGCCAAATTCTAATGGGATAATTGTGTCATTATGCCTACCTTAATTTCCCTTGTTTCGTTTGGATATAGCATTTTACTTTCTGTTACTGAGCCAAAGTCTTCAGTAGGAGTTTTGCCATAGAAAGTTGCACAATTTTTTTCTGACTTGCTAGCATTTTATGCACCTTAGTAGGTTTCCCTGCTGAGGCAACTGCACTTAGCAGAGAAACTTTCTCCCTTCCATGTCGCAGGATCTGGCAACCGTTCAAAAGCAAACTAACACTATTCACGATAGATCAGAAAATAATCATATCTACTCAAATGGAAACACAAGAAGCCATTCACGTTCTGGACTATTATCACCTAACCTGGAATTTAGCTGGGATACTTGATGAACATAATTACTCTCACAGAGACTGCTTGTCAAAGGTTCTTCTACTACCACACTGGTCAATGGACATTTTGCACGGACAAAGCATAAATGGCAACGTACAATTCTATTGAGGGCAAAGTCATTGCTGCAAATGTTTCATTAAAAGTTTCCCAAAATATTATTCTCCAACCTCAATATAAAACAACATAATACATCATGAGGGCCTGCACACTCTGATTTTGAGGATGCCTTGCAATGAAAACATGAAATTATTACAAATTAATAACTAAAAAAGTAAGGGCTTCATTCAGGAGGGCAGATAGAAATGCAAATTTTAAGGATTAGAATTTCCATACTTCTTGGTGAAGGGTAAGTCAAACACATGGCAAAAAAAGAAAATGCCCAAATTACTGCTTGCAGAATCAATAATATAAAACATATCTCCATTATGCTCTGATTTAATTGAAACTACATTTGTTTAATCCCTGCCAGGAAAAAAGAAAGAATATGGCTACAGAATTCAAGCGCCTACTTTTTATCTGCATGACCTGCTTCAAGAGCTAAGCCAAGTTTCATTAAAAATTATTGGTCTCATAACTTTTTTTTTCCTCCTTTTTTTTTGCCTTAAGAGTCCCATATGGCACCAATATCAAGATAAAAAGTGCAAAGTGCATATGGCAGTGCAAAGTTTTTGCCACTCTTATTTTTAAAAGATACTATAAAGTGACTTTATGGAAAAGTCAAAAACTGTCAACAATGACAAGATCTCACTTGAAAAAAGCATGGGCAGTTGTGCAAGTTTTGAAATAGGGTATTTTTATCTGAAAGATGACACACAACAAGATGTTCTCATGTCTTATGCATTGTACTGAACTATACCATCTCAGTGGAATACTATCCACTTCTTGCTGGGTGCTTTGCTAACACATACTGTGGTATTAAGGAATTCTTTTGTATTACTGTGGCATCTGCTAAAAATGTCAGATGTGATCACAGCCCTTGCAAAACAAGTATTTTAACAACCAAAACCTTATGATAGGTTATATTTCAGTGACTTGGAAACAACACTGCATTATCTGAGAAAACAGCACAGATGTTGCTTAATAAACTGCTCAGTTTATGCATTGTATTAACCTCATGAAACATTTATGCAAATCTTGCATTAACAAAAGGTAAAAGAATCATTATATGTTATGAAGAAAACAATGTGACAACCTTTGTTTTTACCTCCGTATTTTATGGGGGCATTTTAACTCTTAGGGGTTTCTGTTTAGGAAGACACAGGGGCATTATAGATTTTCATCTATTTTGTTTTCTCTTCTGCTATCATTCCTTCCAGCTGATTTCACATTTTATAATGCTAATAGTGGGTGTATGGTTTTTAGTTTCTCTACTGTCAGCTGGTCAGTAGGTCTGGGGGATATATTTAATGGAATCTGACAGCTGATGGAACTGATCTCATTGAAAGGGGATTTGATATGTGGGATGAATGTGTTGACCCTCAATTCGCCATATTAATGACCATTATTATTCAAACTCTTGCAGCCAATATAACTCTTTTTCTTGGACACACCAGTACATGTGTATAAAAGAAATGACTTATGGATGAGTTAGTCCGTATACTAGTTTGAGTATCATTTAGATAGCATGTCAAAACAGATTAGCTATTTTACCCTGAGATAAAATTAAAGGAAAAGCCTTTGTACTCTGTACACTCGTAAACAAAGCAAACATAAAAATGGGTAGTTTCTTTGGACCGGAGTGAGAAATCCAGCAAATACACACACCTTCAACTGAGGGAAAAAACGTACTTTACTCTGGGTAACATAAAACCTAGCAGTGAGATACTGTAGTTGCAACCAACAGGTCTTCCTCTGCTATAGATCATCGAATGAAGTTATGGGCACCCGTTATACACAAATGATTTATAGAAAAAGAGAAATGTATCAGCCCTACTTTACCCAACCCAAAATGTAGGTAACTACACCGACACTGTAGGAGAGCGTAACATTCTGCATTGATTTGTGCCAAAATATTTAATGTTTCATTTACCTTTTGCTTCTAAAATAGAAGGAGAAATTTGGCCCAAAGCCCCAAAGCTGTGCATAACAGGACAAATGATGCTATATTCCAAAAAACCCTTGGATTTCTGTCATCTTTTGGGAGAAAGGAAGCTGGTCACAGATGATCTAACAGATGTGTAAAGGATACAAAAGAAAATCTTAATATGTGAGTAAGAATCACAAGGAACAATTTGCTTTTAAATTACACGGTGCTGCTATTTTTTTAGGTCACAAATATAAAATCTATTATTGATCTTGAGCATTGCCTCCTATTTTGAATGTCTTTTCAAGCCAAGGGCACTCTAATGCCATTTAATCAATAACTGCTTTCACATTTTTGAAGCAAATATGCAATTTGTTTACAGATTTTTAAAGGCCACTAATGTACATTACCTTTTCTATCATGTCTGAGAGGAGGTGACGTTCTGCGCTATTCAGCTAGGGTGCCTGCTGCGCCAGACATTCAAAACCTTTGCAGCCTGTTTTATGGCCCTTGTGATGCATGAATAATATAAGCACACTGAATTTATCTCCTTTCCTGCTTTAACAAGTTCTCCAAACGGAGAGATAGCTTTAAAAGGAACCAGATAAAGTGAAGCCACCACCAAAATAAAGCACTGAGACATTCGACCTATACATATAAGTATTGCAGCATATGAGGAATGCATCAATAACCTTTAAGTTATTAAGGAAACCATCTGAGAAAGAGGATGTAATTAGATCATAGCAGTGAGTTTCACATTTGGTTTCCATATTTTTGAGGATTCAGTCAACATTAGAATATCTCAATTACTGTATGGTTTGAAAGGCTTAACCATATGATGACACTCAATTACTCATTCATCTAGCCAAAAATGTTAAAAGTACTTGAAAATTCAGTTCTTTAATCTTTTATGAATTGCCTTTATCTAAACATTGTCACCACATGGACAAGGGCACAGCATATCACGATGACTTTAAGTTTACTTTCTTTTTCATCCTCTATTGATGGAAATTCTAGCTAGGATTGTTTCTCAGATTTAATATCTACACTTCGAGCAAACTGGAATAAAGGTAGACTTAGAAACTCTCAAGGAACACGAACACATGAACATGATAAAGCTATAAGTTAATAATAGGGAGAGCTTATTGTGCATGCTAATTATGTTTGAAAATTTAGACCCTTAACACTCATTCAATTTTCATATTCCTCCAGCAAAGAGTCCTCCTCACCGTCCACAGGGTAAGCTAACATTACAGGTACAGGTACTCTGTTCTCTATCATTGTGTCTTACCTTTGATGAAAATAAAATTATCATCATGAGAATAAAATCAGCATCTAATATTTTCACTTCAAGATATATGCATCTGCAATAGGTTCTCTGCAGAAAAATAAAAAAGATGATACCCTATCTTTGAATCCTCAAATCTGTTCATACCCCTATTTCAAACACTGATTATTAGTTCTAGCCAGTAATAATCAGTGTCCTAGTGTCAGTACTTCATTGCTGATCTTTCCATTGTTCCTATGCAAGAACTATTTCATCTGTGGTAACTTGTGGCTTTCAAAACTTTCTCCTTGTAATCTTGCATCTTTAAGCCATCTATATCTGTGCATATTTATGTAAGTACATCTCTACATTACATACAAAACCAGAAAAATAAAGAATGCATAATACACATTAATTTCTTTCTTATAATTTTAATAGGACCAAAGCTCTTTTCACATCTACTATTACAGAGAGAAGTCTGGACCAGAAATCAGTGATCATTCCACTTTAAGGGAAACTAATATAAAATAAAGCAGAGGAAATTGAAATAACCATTTTTTAGCTGTTTTTGTTCTACTTATGTAAAATGAATATAACACTCTGCAGACTTTAGGTCCCCAAATGCTACATAATCCCACATATTGTCTTGCTGAACCTGAGCCACAGCTGTTCTGATAACAGACCCTTTGAAATTGCTACAACTTTGAATAAAGGCAATGTTTGCAGTAATGATGTTACATGGGTGGCAGATTAACCATTGCTACACATATTCCTTAAGATTTTTTTGCATTGCTCTTAAATGAATGTGTGTACTCTGAACATCTGAAACTGCACTACTTGCTCATGTTGTAAAAATGCTCAGACTTCAAATGAAATGAGTGAATCCCACAGCCTATTACAAAGGACAGAAATTTAAGTGCCTTGAACATGGTGATATTTAATATTGAATCATGTGAGAAAACCTGGATCCGAGTCCCTAGTACCACCATTACACGTAGGAAGAAAAACTCTACAAGGCAAGACTGTAACTGACAAAACAGAACAGTGCTTATGGCATATAATTTATTAATTTGGATTTTAACATAATCTATTAAAAATGAAAAATTGCTGAGCACACATAAATCCAACTGTATGACTTGTATAAGAAATTGAGGTATCCCAAAAGAGAAAAATTCAGCTATTTTTTTTTTTAATCCAAACCACATTCTTTTATTCCAAACCTGAAATACTAGAGCTCATTTATGTGCAGCTTGAGGTCACATTCATTTATACTACAAATGAAATTTTCCCATTGCTGTACTTGGTGATCTCAGTATGAATTTTACAGTGGACTACAAAGTCATTCCATCTTTCAACAAGGTCCATAGGTCTATCCTAATGCTACTTTCCCAAAAGAAAGACAGACCATGGTGCCTGCCTATTTTCTGAATTAGTTAAACATGCTTGCTCAGTTCCTAGCTGGGGACTGGCTGCACTTTTACGCAAGAAGGTGACAAAGCTGTTGGATTTTCGCCCCACCTCTGGAATGGCTAGACTTAATGAGCATAGCCATGCCGCTGCACTAATTCCCCTCTGCATCACTCTTAAAACAGTTAATTGTTCCTTCTTTAATGTTCAGTCTACAATGTTTGCGGGGAACTTTTCACAGAAACCTTGGAGTTAAAAAAAAAAAATAAAAAAACAAATCAATGAAACTGGGAAGCTCAGCCAGAGACAAACAAAATTCCACCTACTTTGTGTCAAGTGCTTCTTATTGCTTGATGCTAGGCCACCAAAGGCACCAAGCCAATAAAACATTAACACTAGAGACACCATGGCTTAGATTTAGGCCATCTGAACATCTCTCAAAACATCTGGTATGATTTATTGGTATTTTTTTCCTTATTAGTTAATTTCTACCCCTTGAGCAAGTATTTAAAAATACAATAAAAATGAAAACAGCAATATTCACTTCTGTCATAGAATTGCAAAGGCAAAACTATCCAGGACTGCAACAATTTATTAATATTCCTGTTGGTTCTCTGATGCATCCAAGGCAACACACAGTGATCAAATTCTAAGTTATGAAGAAAAAGATATTCTTATTTAAGTCAAAGCTGCAGGGTTGCATTCAGTAGCAGCAGACACTAAGCGGGACATTGCTGAAACTGCCTGGTTAAGTCAAGATTTTCATTATGTGACAGTATTGACTGAAGAAAACAGCAAACCAACTCTGTTGTAAATCAATGAGCTTTTGCTAGGCTTTCACAAAATAAAAGACCTGCTGGATTCAAAAGTAAAATAATCAATTTTGTTACATTGAACAGGTTGAAGATTGCAAGGAACAATTCCACAACCATCCACGATAATTATAATTTAAAGGTACTGAAAAAGAGCCAGGTTTTATTATCAGACCAGAAATATTTAGTTTTTGAAGATACAAACACAGATTAGATGCAACAAATGCAAGGTTCTGACAACTGATCTAGCTCAGCAACAGACAAGGTTATTCTGGAAGAAAATGTCAATGGAAAAATCACCATGTGAACAGCCCCAAAAGGTAAGCAGAAGTAAATGGTTGAGGTTATATATATTAGTTTTGCTCATTTGTGGATTTTTTTTTTGAGCTAATAAGTTTTGTTTACATAAAAGAAAGTATCAGTAGATACTGGAGGGAACAAATAATGATTCCAGCCACATAATAGTATGCTTTTTAACCTGATTTACAGCATCATGACTAAATAAAGTTAAATCTTTACCAGAATTTGTAACAGATTTCCTTCTCTTTCTTCGCATCATGATTAGTTAGTTATAGAAATTATATCTACAAAAGTATAATTTAAAACAGTTCCTTTCTCATAAGGTTTGGTTCGGGGATTACACAGAACACAATTTCTTTCCTTTTCTTTGAGTTATATTAACAGTTGAAAGTTTCAAGAACTCTTTGCAGCACACCAATGGTAGTGCTCTCAGGAATACCAGCTACAAATAGTTCTACATCTGATTGGCTTTTCCTGTTTTTAAAACATATAGAATTATATCTCTGGTCCTGGCAGGAGACTGCACATATGGTGTGATGGAAACTTAAGGATTCATGGATCTTCAGTCCAGCAGTCAACTGGATAAACTGATGATAAAGGGGATTGCCCAAAGTAATTTGTAAAAAAATTTCACAGCAAGTTTTTACTAAATGTTACCTTCAATTGAAGCTAAAATGAGGTTTACTTCAGTTAAATGAGGCTTAGTAAGGCTGTAAAATGCATTTCACCCGATCAAAAATAACTATAACCTCTTCCCTTGACAAATAGCTTCTGAAAGGCACCGAAACACACATAATTATAGGCTAAAAAGCACTAAAAATATACTCTGTACCACACACATGCAGCATAACAGCTTGATTTCATCATAACACTTAAATGCAATATTTTCCTGCACAGTATTATATTAATATGATAAAGAGCAGCCAGCCAAAAAATAGCTGAAGAGCTGCAAAGTGATTTCAGAAATTGAAAAGCAATTTCAAATGTTTGGTAAGCATTAACTTGCTCGCTGCGCCCTATCAAAACCAGCTGCTAGCCCATAATTCTAACCTTTTCCATTTCAAAAATACAAGACCTTGAAATCCTATATTAATGAGAAATGAATATGGTAATTGAAAGAGCAAATGTAATTATAAAAGACAACTCCCACCATCAAAACCTTCCTCATTACATCTGCCTGTTCTGCTAAAGGAACAATTTGAAAATGTGTTCCTGTGTAGGATCCTTATATATCTGTGCTGATAACCAATAGGTTTCATGAAATTTTAAAACATTCTTCTGCATCACTCAGTGACTGATCTCACTGAACACTCACTTGCAACAGCTCTAATTAGTGGATGTAGGAATGCTATGAGATATTGGCAGGTTCAGAAAATACAATGCCTGAGAATGGGTTTTACAACAGCAAACAAACTGAATGTAAGGGCACCTGAGTGAGTTGAGATCAAATGCGAAAGATTGGGTTGCCTCAGATCCCATGTCGCCCCTCCATTAAGATGCCTCTCTACATTCTAGTTCTGCATTAGGCATCAATGTGAAAATGGGAATCATTTGCAAAAGCTCCTCTGCATCTCAAGTCATTCTCTTAGGTTCAAAGAACTGGCTTAGAGCATCAGAAAGCAGGCTGCCACCCACCATTTACACAAACAGCCTACAGCACTCAAAGTGGTAGTGCAAAGCGTGAATTTGTCCTTGCTTGAGGTGACACAGAACCAATATTCAGTCATTTTACTTTTCAGTTACACCTCTTCTAACTGACTGAAATTAACAGAATATTTTTTCACACAGTGTCTGCTTCTAGCAGGTAAGGTCTGATTTTTAAAATTAATGCCAAGGAATGGTATGCAGAAAGGCTCCTGCTTATACTTATTGCTATAACAACTGAAGTCAGCTAACTTTGTTATGTGTCAAGTTGGAGGATTAGAAGTAGAAGAGGTCACACCTGTGGGGAGGAGCAGACAGTACAGGTGACCAAAAACTGACCACCAGGGTATTCTATCCCATCTGCATCACACTCAGTATAAAGCTGGGGGATCAAAGGAGTCAACAACCCTTCTTCTTCAGTGGCCGGCATCCAAGGAGGACTCTGTCTGTCTGCCTTTGATCCAGATCCGTGAGTTCCAGAATCCAGTTCTCAACTTACTTCACTCTAGGGCTTTCTCAGTGCCTGATGATGATATCATCCTGGCAGCTCGATACTGGTTTTGTATATATTTGTATATATTTAATTATTTTCTTATTAATATTATTATATTTTCCTTTTATTATTAATATTTCATTAAAGTAATTTAGTTTCTTTTCAACTCTTAAGTCTCTCTCATTCTCTCTCCCTGAAGAGAGCATTTGTCATTCATTTAGTGGCCAGCTCAGCCCAAACCACAACAGGATTTCATGTACTCCTCAACCTGAGGCATTTGAAAGTGTGGCTTTTACTTCTCTGGCAAGTGCTTTTAGCACCAGCTGCAGTGCTCGACTAGAACAGGATACTGTTGAAGATACATGCCTAGAACAAAAAGATTTCATGTTTCCTGGAATAATCAGCATCTATTTCACATACATACATACATAGTGTAAGCAACATTCAGATGACACAATAAATGAAGAAATGAAGAAACTTTCTTCACCGGAAGAATGAAAGAGAAGAATGGTTAAGATAGAGATTACATTATGGAATAACTACCATACTACTACCCCACTTTGAAAAAATGCTTCTGGATGTCTAGTCAGCATTCAGGCTCATTAAGAGCCTAGGCCTCACTGGATTTTACAAAAAAATAGGACTCCTATATGGCTTACACAATTTTGGAAATCTTAGTCATAATTAAAAAACACATCAACTCTTGTTTTAACAAAATTACAGTTCGTATGTAACAGATACATATACAAATAATACTGGTTCAGAGATGTCCTTGGTTAGAAAGCAAGTGTGATGCCAAGACCAGGCTAGAGAGGAACGTAATATCTTCAGAAAAAAAGAGGCGCTTTTGCTTCTCACCCCCCCACCCCTTCCCAACCTCCCTGTGTATTGAAAATGCCCATGCTGCATTCAGCAACTGCACTCAAGGAGTTCTTTTGGCTGTTTCTTCCTTTTATTTTTTTCCCCTGAATAGGAACAAATGAAATCATAGTCTAAATTTACACACAAGGTTTTTTCAGTGATAAATCAGATATTTAGGAATTTTTAAAAATAACCTCTCAACTTCAATGCACTCTTAATATGTAACGATAATATTGGTCTACCATAAGCCAACATCCCCTTGCTGACACTCCTAGGCTCATAAAAATCTCTTTTGTGGATGCAGCTATTCAGAGAGAAGAGTTTTTATTGGCTTGTCTTCCATTGTCTTTGGGTGCAGTATGATAATACCGGTGGGAAAACACCTTCCAGCAGCATAAGCTGCCCCCACACTAAAGGGCGCTTTTCCAGCATAGCAGCAAGGAGGTGGTATAGCTGGAGTCAGAGTAACGATGAGTACCTTACTGTCTTTGTAAGCCTTATGTTTCCACATGACATTTCTTTTGGTACCTATGGCCATCTTTAAGCACACCAAATTGTTTGCTTGTATCGTGAAGAACTTCAAACATTCAGCAGGCAGTAAATGTACCCCCAATCATTTGTATACAGCAATCTGGAAGAAACCATCTGAGACAGTTGGGAACCCTGGCCATCATTCTGCAAATGTTCAGATAACTACATAATTTTGTTTTCAAATCAGGAATCAAAAACTTTACACTTAAATGCAAGTTACTGCGTAGCGGCACTCTTACCCAAGAAAAACCTTTCAGCATTTGTCCCTTTTCTAACTTTCAGATCCCTAACTAGCATTCCTTGCAGTTTCTGGGATATGGCTGAGAGCAGATTGGCTGCCAGTTAGCCTGTATAAAGTCACTTTGGTGCTAGCACATAATTATATGCTTTGTAAAGCACTTCAAGATGTCTGACTATTAGAAATGCACTGTAAGGAAATGAAGCTGTCATTGTTTGTAAATTTGCAAACTTCACTACTAAAGATCTCATCAATTAACAGCTTCATGCACTGCAATCTTAAAGAATAATCGATTCCACAGCTAAATAGAGACAAGAAAATTTTAAAAGTATGAAGGCTTGAAATAAAAAATGAGAAATTACATATTATGCAAAGTTATCGTGTTAGAAAAAGATGACAACAACAACTACCCTTACATTATTCCAGATGGGACTTTCCCAGCTATCACTATGAGAAAACTTTATCACCTGTTTTTCTCCAATTGACAACATTCAAGAAAGCAGGTCAGTATTCATAGCACAAGAAACATTTACACAGAAGCTGCACACAACCAGTGCAGGCCAACAGCAGAGCTGATGGAACAGTTTATAGGAAAGACTCTCTTTTGCCATTAGACATAGTGAAATAGCAAAGAACTGGAGGTTTTTGAAAAAAATGCAAACTGAAAAGTTGTTCTGTATTTTGATACTCCCTACAGAATTCATAACAGACACAGGTTCCAATGAAAGATTATTCAATAATGAACATCTTTTTACTAACACCAGGAAGATGTCACAATGCATTAAAAAGGAACATGCCAGACAGTGGTATACTTCACAGTAATCTCTGAAGGTAAAAAGGACGGGTAAATCACACACTCTTTGAACAGTGCTGAAAAGGCTTTGAGCACTGAAATGTAAGGGATATTTAGCCCTTTTAAATTGCATCTATATTACACAACACTCCCTTAATCTGTTTTCTTACAGCACTTCCATTTTGTTCCAAACATACCTACACCTCTTAAAAGAGCGACAGTAAAAGCACAGCTCTCCTAAGGGACCAACTGCTTCCCAACTGTAGTTAAATAACCAGCCTAGAACATGAAAGCATGATCAGAGGTAAACACTCCAATCTCTACTTTATTCCTCCTTTCCTCCACCACCTTTTGCCAATAAGCATTCAAGGACAGTTCTGTACAGGATGCTTTCTATGAAGATCTGGGGTGACAAGGGGAACGGGAAGGAAGGGAACGGGTACAAAATACTTTGACAGATCAAAACCAAGCAGAAAAAAAGCTGAGAGAAAACAAAATCTTGTAATACCTCAGGGCAGTACTGGGAGGTGGCAAGAATCTGAGATCGTCTCTCTGCCCATACATAATGCTATGAGCACAGGTTGGGATTGCTTTTATTTCTCCTTACTACCTCCACTTCCCTCCCCCTCAGTCACATACCCAGTGTGACTGACTTAAACTTTACCCAGCCTCTTTCCAAAAACTGATGAAGCTCTCTACATCACGGTCATACAAACTCTAAATAAAATTAAAGTATATAGATCAAGAGGATCGTATTAATCATCTTCTATAACCTCCTACATAAAAAGCTGTAGCTTGGATCAAAAGTGTGCTTTTTAGGTGAATCATCCCCATTTACCACTTTTGGAGCAATCACAGAACAGGCTCAGAGATCAAAAACAGGACAAAACCAAAGACATGCTCCAGGAATGCACCCAATGGGCTTCATCCACTAACGGGTATTCATCCCAAGTAATCAGACAGAGATAGAATGTAATAACTCCCTGTTACAAGTATAACATCAGTGTTAACCATTCTGTTCTGTTGCATAGACCCATTCATCTTGGGTCACACCATTTACGCATATAGATAAAGCACAGGAATAGTACACACTGATTCTCTTTTTGCAAGTGTCTTTGTAGAGATGTCTATCACCAGACTTTTTTTTCTTTTTTGAAGTTGTTCTAAACATGGGCAAAGAAAGGTGTAAAGAACTAATATTTAATTTAATCAAGGTAATATTTTAATTGTTGAAGTTTTGCTTAAAATTATTAAGGGGTGTAAATCTATATGACAAGTTAATATATTACAATTGTGTCCTATAGGTAAGAACAAAAGAAAATTCATTATTGCATTTCATTTATCAAATATTTAATAAGAATGTCATTACTTAATCCTCCCTGCCTTATAACTATAAACAATAGCCTTGAGCTTCATGTTGCCGTAAGACCAAAACCAAACGCACAGCTTCAAGAGAAAAAGTAATCCTTTTCCATAATTGCCTAATGGAGTGTAAAAAAGCTCTTGAAAGTCCACAAAAGCTATACACATCAGTAATAGCTAGATGTACAACAAGTTTTCAGCAAGAATGTATGGGATGCTTCAGGTTTTGCCTTCAGGACATATCCAAATCTCTACTCTAAGTCACAAAATTATCCAAAAGGAGGATGTCCTCAAAATTGAATAATAGAGTCAGTAAACAAAAACAGCTTCTCAGATGTGCAACTGCTTCAGAGGAGACAACACAAACATTAGGAATGGAGGAAAGAAAGGGAGAAGGCATCTAAAGTTGTGATGTCTTGTTATCCACAATCTTCTAAAAAAGAATGCTAGCCATAATTTATTCCTAATTCTGACAAAGAGAATCACAAAAGTTTAAAAAGAATCTGTACTGGGATACAGTACAGATATGGTACTGGGATACAGATAAATCCTTTCTATTACTCACTTTGAGTTGACTGAAACAACGTTTATGTGGTTTTTCTACATGAAAATGGGTACTTTGAAAAATCCTGCTAAAGAGTAAATAGCAGTAGCAAACACTTCTAAACGTAGCTAGTTGAGATCAATCTCAAAATTACCTATAGATTCATTTTTTTATAAGTCAAATGACCTTTATCCATACTGGAATTTTAAATTACATTGAGTCACCTTTTCCAATGAAAAACTCTTCTTACAGAATGAAGACTAGTGTTTTCCTGTTTCTAGTATTTTTTCATTCATGTCAGCATCTTCACCATATCCATTTCTTCAGTAAGATCACTCCCCCTCATCCTCTCACTCCTTATCTCTTTTTAAAGATGTTTACTTCTGCACTACCATACACACCGCCTAGTGATTTTGATTTCATACACATTTAAACAGAACCTGTCCATCCCTATAATCAGAGCCTATGACCTCATGAGGTTCAAGCACAAGAAAAAAACCCCATTAGCAGATGACTTCCAAAACACTGTGCAGTTAAGTGTTATACTCTCATAAAAACTGTTAACCAAACAATATGACATACATCTAAGTTAGACATAGCCAGAAGCACAGATTTTTACACATCCCTTTAAAAGAAACTACACCCACATGCTCATGCACAGAACAACATGGACATCGTTTTCATCTTTTCTTCTGAGGACTTGCATCAAACAAGGAAAATGGTCCAAGGAGCACATGGATTCTTTTTCATCCAACTGAGTGCCAGCACTTAGCAGCTTTAATAAAATTAAATAAGCAATTAGTGTACAACATATAACGACCTCTCTCCATCTTCCTACAAGCTGCAGTAGCCCCATCACCAAGATGCTCATGCCAAATAAAGAGCAGGCCAAATACCTCTCTGAATTGAGCAACCCATAAATTTGGTCTTAATCCATGCCTTCCCCTAAAAGTTATAGCTCAAAAAGTCCATAACAGTATAAAGCAACTTAGATAAAGTGGCATATTGTCCATGAATCTAACTGCAGATATCCTCAGAGCTCTCCAGTGCCAGCAAAACTGGCATCAGTATGAATGCTATGTGACTCATCTCATATGTGAGGAGAAAAATATCTTTTCTCTGTTTGTTCCTCTGTGCTAAGCAAACATCTAGCATTTTAAACTACCATAAATTAGGAATAGCAAATATATTTTAAAACTCAGCTGTCTGTAGCCCTCATCCTTTAGAACTTTCATACACTGATACTGTTATAATGAAAGGAACTCTGCTTCAGGACATATACATAGAAGATTTTTTTTTTTTCTCCAAGAAATAGCTTTGGTAAAATATTTGTTCATATAGCATGACAAAAGCAACAATTTTACACACATCAAAATTTGAAAATTGCTGCTAAATTAGCATGCATCAATAATTCATGCATCATTTTCCCCCCAACAAACTGTGAAAAAGTACTTTTTAAATTAACAATATACCCACACCTTCTTTATGGCTTTCATGTGACTCTTGCTTAAAATATTTTACCTTCACTCGTATATTTTTGCAAACATACAGCAACTTCATGCTGACACACCTCAGTTTTATTTTACAAACACACACACGACAGTCAGACTAGCACAGGGAAGAAACATAAAAGCAAAACAGAGAGTCTATTTGTGTTTATATAAATAAACTATACTGGTACTAAAGCTTTGGACTCTAGATACGTGATTTGATTCCCCATAAAATCAGTCAAAGAAGTTTAGATGAGTTCCATTTCTTGTGATGAATGTGTGTAAATCCCTGTAATATTCGCTGAGATTAAATACACATAGAAATATGAAGCAATGCTTTAACATTATATTAAAAAGCAGGCATAGATAAGACTGGTGTACAGAAATAAATGAAAATTATTCTGGCTCTGTTTTGTGAGAGGAAGTTGTAAAAACTAAACTCCTGGCAAAGAATCACTTTTGTTCCAGTTCTTATCTCTGTTACTACATATCCCAGCAGAGCACTTGCTACAGAACCCAGGGAAAGCTGTTCCTTGTGTCTAAATCAACTTTTCCCTTTTCGGAACAGGGATTCCCTTTCCACAGCCCAGATTTGGGACTGATTTACATATATACTTTTGTTGAGTATCACTTCAGTTATCTAGAGCTATCAGTCTAACAAATTAATTTTTAAAAAAGTTTTCTAACTTGGGAAAGAAAAGAAGATCTCATGTTGTAACATCCTATAACATCCGCTAAAGAATGGAAGCAAAATACCTGGAAGGATTTGTGCTGTTCTTGCTGAAAACGCCAAATAAGATAGCAATGGCAAATCTTAGCAATTGCTGGACTCTTCTCGTTTATTTTAACCTCAGTGAGTATCAATCAGTATCTCAGAGCATTAATCAGCATTAATTAAAATAGACTTCATATCACCTTGAAATTTGTAAAATTCACCATGCAATTGATCAAAAATTACCATTTAACATAGTACCTAATGTTACATTTTTACTCATTTCTAGAACAAGAAGGAAACTGAAGTCAAACCTTTCTAAATGCATATGTTTTACAGAGCCACACTTAAGCAAAGCGTACAAGTAGGAAACAGGTCCATGGTAGCAAATATCTGAACTTTGCATTGAGTGAACTAAGAGGTGAAAGAATTCATTTTCATGCCTGAGTAATAGATAACACTGATAAAAATAGAGCAAATTCTGAGCACTCTCTTTTATTCTCATTGACGTTAACACCTGCATTTTCCCTTTTATTTCCATGTTGGTGGTTAAGTCATTTTGTTTTTTTCTCAGCTTAAGTCCCAAGCCTTTTCTCTAGTTAAGTTCAGACCAAGTAGCATCCTGGAAAAAACTTTCTTTTGTGGCCAGGCTCAAACCACACTGTTATACCAATCCGTTCTTGGTGAAACCACTGAGAAAGAAGTGTTTCTTGCATCTGGATTCCTGCCCTCAGCTCAGGGCTGGCACAAGGTACGGTCAAAAAAGGTAAGAAGAAAGGAGCACTTGCTGAAACCTTAAAATCAGGAACTGTAACGTTCACCACAGCGGGTCATTTCTTTACCCAAGAAGTAAAGAATCTTATGCTTTCCAGATTTTAGTGAAGGAAAAAAAAAGGAATTCTAATAAAGATTCAGGATAAAGAAAACAGTGCCAAAAATCCTATATGAAAAAGTTGGTTTACATAAGACCTTTCTTGTTAGAAATGAAAATCCATGATATGCAACAGCTGATTGGTTTAAAAATCCTTCTCATCAGTTCTGTTTCCTAGATTATTATCCATGAAATTTAGTGGCTGAGTAACTAATGTTTTGAACCTTAAAGAGTTCTTTGGCCCAAGAAGTTTAAATAAGGGAGGGAGAGGGGGAATACCCATATTGCCAGAAGCAGCAGGAGGAAGCCATTACTGTTACTTACACAATCTATTCTCACTGAGAATGTTGCCCAATATAATTTACAAAATTTCTGTTGGAAGTGCATTAGCAGCTGAACAGCAAGCAGCTTCTAAGGGATAAATAGAAAAAATAAATTAAAAACCTAGCTTCCAAGCTTCAAATGTTATTGAATGTCAGCTGCAATCCCTGCAGTCAGCAGTCTATAACCTTTTAAAGCCCAAAGAACACTTTTTTTAATGTGCAGATTTCATCTGATTTTGGTTTAAGAAACTTTTTATGGATTCAGTTCAAATAAAATGACAATTAGTTCAAATATAAAAGTATCCTTCCACACAAATTAAGAATACAAGGTGCATGAGTTGTTCATACAAATGTATTATGTATGCATGTATATACACGCCTTTATGTGTATATACACACACACAGCATAAAGTGCAGTTTCCAGGCCGCATTTTATTTGGTAGTGAAACAGATTCCCTGCTAGTTGCACAACACTCTCAAGCGCTTAGTTAAACTTTGTCATTGTTTCAGAATCTTTAATAGCCATTTGTGTTCTTTACATTTTAAAATAATAAAAAGGACAGAATACATTTTCTCAGTATAAACACAATGCTTCCCTGATTCTTTTGTAAGTGGATCTCTCTTTTTATTCCTATTTTAATTTTTATTGGAAGTTCTTTTGGCACAAAAGGTCTGTACTCTGCGAGAATAAAAGTCTCACCCTGCCTTCTCACAGAAAACATTCAAGAGGGCAATAGAATCAAGAAACTCTTCAAGGTGGATCTCGTGAGGTTTTCTACTAATCTCACCCTCCAAAGAGAATGGTGTTAAAAGCAGTTAGAGGCTGCTGCTTGCCAGCTCTGCCTTTCTGGGAAACCCACAGAGGCTGGAGGTTTTCTCAGCCCCAAGTTCGTCAATCTTCCTCTTTAACACCAAGGATCCTGGCACACAGCAACCTGCTCTAACATGAGAATATGCCTTGTGTCATGCAAGGTTAAGATCTTTGTGATCTCTTGCCCTTACAGTCTCTGTGTGGTTAGATTCCCTTTGTGTAACCTCAGAAAAGAGGGAATGCGATGGTTTACAAACTTTTAAAACAGTGGACACCCCTAGTTTGCCATACCAATATCCTGTCGGCTTATAATATTGCATTTCATTGCATTGTATATATGAGTCTGTATATAATAGCAGAATTAAACATTCATTACTGGTGCCAGACTAATAGCCTGAGAGATGTACAGATCGTACAGGTCATAGTTAAGAGTGCAACCAACAATTACAGATAACAGAACAAGCGTCACCACATCAGCTGGGCTACATGCTACTATCTATCCAACTTGTCATATTTGTTCAGTTCTGTCCTAGCTGACAAGTACTCTATTAGCTGCAGTTCACAGTAGGAATTTGTATTCCCATCCCATGAAACAAAAGAGCAACTCACTCAGTGTAGAGCAGCTAGTACTCTGAGTGTGCCTATCAGTCACCACTGACCTGGGCCAGCAACCTGAAGGCTAGAGGAGATGTAAAGATTTTACATTTTCTCTCTAGACTGATTGGGTTTGTTACACCAATGCTAAACATTGTACATTACGTAATCAAAATCAAAGTATCACCTATAGCATACACGTAAGATACAAGACCTTTAATGAAACTGCTATTTCAATAGAGGGGTCAACGCTTTCTCAGACACCACGTCATTTTGTTCTTTCATATGTTTTCATTTATGTTGCCACTTATTTTGCGTATTTCCATTTTTCCTCTTTGAAAATAGGTCCTTCATTATTTCATCTATATTTGTTTAACCTACTGGCTGGCAGCCTTGCACAATGCTGTGACTGCCTCCTCTTGATGATGCATACAACAATCCATTTCTTTTCCTGATGGGATTACACAAATTGTATGCTGAAATGCAACAAATGAACAGATTTGGAGGCGAGAGAAACTCTATTTTAACACAGCCTAAAAGACTTTATCTACATCAGTTGAGAAGTGTTTTTGGGTTTGGTTAATGAGACAGAAACTTGATGCTGACTGTTAGATGTCCCACTGTTCCACTCTTTTTTCCAAGGACCTTTTAGACATTTACTTAGAATTCTGTTTGGGGAAATAGTAACAGGAGAATGGCACATGCTTCTGACTTCTTCCCCTTTCAAGTTAATGATGTTTCTTGGTAGCTTTTTATCCTAGTTAAGAAAAACTACTGTCAAGAATTGCAGTACAAACAGCATGTGTGGGGTGAAATTCACCTCGTGTGCTGAAAGCCCGACAGCTGACAGTAACTGTGGGCTAAAAGAGAAGCAAAGTCAGCATTCCCATAGAAAAAAGCATTTAACAGCCTTTCCCATGAACTTTCCAATCCTACCATTCAATTCCATAACAACATATGTACACTAGTTGTACTTTCTTCACACGGGAAGATGTAGGATTGTCAGCAATTCCAGGGATTTGCACGCCTCTCCCCCCTCCGCAATCTACCTTCGGGCAACACAAAAGAAGGATCAAGACAAGAGTCATTTTCCTAATTTTCAGAAGCATGCAGGTAGCTGCTCTAGTTAGCTCATCCCATCCCCCATGCGACTTAAGTCCTATGTGGTGTTCAATGATCACTGTGAATTTCTATAGAATAGCATCTGTTCTGAGAGTAGGACTCCTTTGTATGAGATTTTTACATGAGAAAGAACTGATAGATTATCTGTATGTACATATTCTGCCAACATTATTTAGACACCCTTTGGAGGAAATTATTTAGATAGAGAATACACAGGTCACAATAAGACAAGATCATTATACAATGGCATACAGAAAACAAGATAGAGCATAGAAAATGGGAATTTGTTACCAGAAACAAGTGAAAACTGCTGCGGGGCTTCTCTACCTTTTTGCCTCCTGAGGGAAGTACATCCATGAGGAAAACAGGCCTTAACCTTCAAATAAAAGCTCAAACACACGATCCATGTTTCTCTCCAAGATCATTCTGTGAAAGCAGTATCCAAGACTGAAGAAGCAAGATAGTCCAGATCACCACCAACTTAATTTGTATCTGACATATAATAGGGGTTTACAGTAAAAATTTATCAGCTAAATCTACATAATGGAGGACAATTCCATATGAACTATAGCATCTACTGTCATAATGTAAAAGATGGTGTAGGCAGGAGTGATCAGTTAATAGCCAGTCAGCTTATCAGTAACACCTTGCTAAGTAAAAAGCCAAAAATATGGTATCCACTGGAACATTTCTGTCTTTAGGCTTACAAATATCAATTGCTTCTTTTCCAGATTGTAATATTTCTTTTTCTACGTGGCCTACGTTAGGAAGCTCAGCACATACATAGAGCCAAAGGTAGAAATCATTGCTAATCTCTGGCATTATACTTCCATGCAGGGTAACAGAAAGCATCTCATTTTAGCTCCTTTTCATCCACAGCTTTTAAACAGAATTAAACAACTCAGTCATTATGCTAGAAGATGCCATGAGCTTAGGCAGACGCAAATGATTACAATCAAAGTCAGTGCTACACAGGATGGAAGGAAACAGGAATAGAAGAACAAGAGCTCTCATCAGTCTGAAACTCCAATACTTCTCCTAACAGGATGTTAAGTGGCTTTGCTTTTCTTCACTGCCAGTCCCCTTCTTGTAAAAGCTTCTAACTGCTGTTCGAAAACTATCCCATTCGTCCCTACCAGCTATCAGTATAAGCCTACATTGTTCACAAGGGTCTGGCTTAAGCAGCTCTGTAGAAACAAGAACCCAATTCAGTGAGTGAAAACCCCTCATCTCCCATTGATTCAAGGAGAGATGAGGGAATCATTATTATGGAAGAGGCATTTAGCAGTGCCTGAATCCCACATGCAGACTGCACCCAGAACTGCCGCCCTTGCTCCAACGGGTAATAATTAACCAGTGTTGCTGATCCCAGTTGTATGAATCAAGGTCTCAGGATCTGGCCTCACACCTGGTAGGAATAATCTATCAGATATTTTATGCATGACGGATAATCAGAAGGCCTGATTTACAGCTCATTTATACTGAATTACTCCTGTAAACAGCATAAGCATATGCAGATTCTATAGCTAAGGTGTTTAAGGTGAACTCTTGGTAAATCTAGGAGAACACCACCAAGAATACGGGATATTCAGATGATACTTTTAAGAGTCACAGCTAAGTATTGGATTTGCTTGTGTAGTCTTGTACTTTTAACAAGAAGAGACGCCAATGTCAGCAGGAAAGGTGTTCCTAGGCAGTCTTATAACTAAACTTTTCTAAAGCTCTTGAGCTTCAAATGGTAAAATATAAACAAGAGTGCGGAAAATACCCAAGGATTTAGCATTAATTTACATGCTCAAATCAGATCCTTGAAGTTGTTCCCAATATTTCAGAGTCAATTTATTAGGACCATAACCATTTTGTGAATCCCTGTTTCACAGTCTAAGGATCAAACCCACCCATTTACTTCTTTTGAACAAATGACTTACCAGCTGTACAACTAAAATACAGACATAAATAAGCCAAAGAATTTATGCAGTAAGGTGTGGCAGACTGTATATACAGAAGATTATTCATTTAATGGATTGGAAAACAGAGCAGAAAATAGGCTATTCTACATTAATAGTCATTACAAACTTGGAACCATATGCAATAAATACATTGTTCGTTTACCTAAATGACTGTAGCTAACTGGAGTGTAAAGACCAGAAGATATTCAGTTCTCAACTCAGTGATCTCACTGCCAAAATACAAGCCTTTGATTACTATATTTACCATTTTATACCTCCTAGATCTGTTTTATGCAAAATAAATCTTAGGCAACTTCACTGACCCAAATCCCATTTCAACTAACCATCTTCAGTAATATTATGGTATGTTCACATTCTGCTGCAGTAAAAAACAAACAAACAAACAAAACCCCACATGAATCCTTTAGGGTACTGCTCACCAATTAAAAAGTGGCATATTAAACTTCTTAAAACCTTTGTAATCTGCAGTATAAAAGCACATTTTATGTTAGTAGATAATTTAGCATCCATAATCTAATTAAATGAAGTGAGTGACAACTGTATTCCCTACATAAATGATATATCAGTAACAGATAATGTACGTGCTTAAGAGACTGGAACCCCATCAAAAAAGTTGTTACAAACACTTGCCCTTATCATAAATCCAGCTAACATTATGGGCTAAATTCTGCTGCTTTACTAACATCTCACCAACAGGGGACTATCTACCAGACAAGAAATTACTTACATGAGTGAAGTTTTGTGAGACTAAACCACCAGAATATTTTTGCTTAAGTAACAAACAAATACATTTCTGGTGTTACATAGAAAACTACACCACCCTATAAACCTCAATTAATGTCATCCTCAGCTCCACAGTGAAAGTTATTTCCAAAATGTACAGAGAGTACCGAAGTACTTCACGCTGGCTGCAGATATTCTCATAGGAAAAAAAAAAAATGTAGACTGAAAGAAAATTCCAAAAAACTATCTTCTTTCCATCACCTACCACCAACACAGAGCATCGTCACTAAACACTTATCTAGGACTTGCCATGATGACAGAAAAAAAAGCTAAGTAAAAGACAACCTTTGCTACATTTAATACCACAGTCACTTCATCACAAGTACAACCACTTGGAAAATGGAAGAAGGGGGGGAAGAAAATAAAAAAGGAAAATATTTCATGTTAATTTTGGATGTTTCCATAATGCATGGGAATGCAACAGGTGACAACACAACACTCTGCCCTCAAAGGGCACTCTGCAGGTTTGCACTCACAGCAATTGTTGTGTTAGTCCTTGGGAGTCCTTCTCCTCTTTTAAAGTAAACCCTTTGAAAACACTGTCTTTCCTACCCACCCTCTTTTAGTATTGCATGTGCAATGGGAGAGCCAGTCATGCTGACAGCATTATTGGCACCATGTCTGCAGTCACAGCTTGTGATTATGGTACCTTGCTGAAGTGCGGGACACCTGTGTACACTGAACTTTTCTAGTGCTCTACTGCTGCTTCTTTTTAGTCATATTACTGATGAGAAAACAGCTTAGAAAAATCAATGGCTTTAAATTATAACTTTATGTACTGAATATACAAAGCCACTGCCAACACAGGAATACTTTTTCCATGACTAAAAATCAATCTTTCTGATGCTTCTACGCCTTTAGCATTTTTTAAAAAAAATTATTTAAAGCTTTTCCCCAGCCCCCAGCTGCATCTGGTTGCTTTGTTCAGGCTTTCTTCAGGTTTCCTGCTCAAGAGACTAGTTTTATCTAAAAGGTCAATTCATTCAGCGGGGCACCAAGCAGAATTGAATATAATTATCCCAATCTTTACTGTGTAGAATTCATGCTTGAATTCATTCAAAAAATAGCAAGCAGTATAATTAACTCAGAGCCCAACTAAATCTATTGAGAATGCCTCAGGTATCATACAGTCCCACTTACAATAGAACATTTTCATTTAAAGACATTGTACATATTAACCCTAGTCAGCATCCAATTACTCGGAATAAGTGAATTCTGTTTCAGGAATGTAATTTGAAAATGTTGTCATGCAATCTGAGGTAAAAGGTCTTTTTTCATTAATCTAGCTCTCATTAAACTGGAAGCCTGTAGGTTGTTTCGAATCCATTAGATTTAAATACAGGTGATTACAATTCTATTGCACATAAGACAAGAGAAATGTCTTTTAGAAAATATTGTTTAGTTTAGAGGAGTTCATGAGTTTGTGAATTGCCCCATAGTTAAAAAAAATTAACATCTGACCAGAAAAAGAAGGGTTAATGTTAACCTAACAATTACATATAAACTATATGGTGAAATGAAATTAATTTTTATATGCACATGACTCCAAGACAGCATTAACACGTCAGATAGTCCAGATGTCAAGATAAGCATCCCAATATTTTCATGCAAATTCCTCACATCCCTCAAACATAAAAAAAGTATGCGCTTTTTAGGATTTTGCCCATGATCACAACTAGAAACATTATAACAATTTTTCATGTAGTAATCTAGCAACTCAACCTCTTGGTTTAGTTAAACATGACAAAGCTGAAACCTAAAAGATTTCAGATTCGCATGAGAGTCCCCTTATAGATAAAAGTCTTATGAGGGGTGATCTTTTCAATCCAAAACAATAAAAATTCACCCACCATAAAAAATTCCCAACTAAGCAACACCTGCATAACTCCCCAAATTCACTGCTTTGAGACTGTCCACTTTCTTGATCCACCTTGACTGAAGGACAACAAACCTCTAAGACAATAACCATGTTTTCACAATTACAATTCAAATTACTGTTTGTCTTGTTCTAATAGACCTCGTACATGCATGTAAAAATATCATGAGCGCTTTGAGTTTTGGGACATGCTGAATGTGTGCATTGAAGAAAAACATTTGCTAATACTTGCTTTTGTCATCCTTCTTTGAGTAATGCCTTGGGACACTGGGACATTGGAAAATTGGAAAATCGAAAGCTTGTGGCAATTCTGCTGAATTGTTTATGTACAAGATGGCACTGCATTGCATACCACCTTAGACAGCATACTGCATGATTTCCCCAAAGTCCCAGTCACTCAGTTCTTGACTGACTTTGATCTATCCTTTTCTGCCTGTTTCTCTCCTATTAATATGACAAGATTTTTTTAAAAGAATATTTAGCAAATTGCCTCTCTCTAGAAAGGCCAGGTTGTGGAGATATCCATCAGTCACATACATCTCTCCACTTGTGCATTCGAGTGTACAGCCTCCTACAGGTATGGAGTCACAGGTAAGCCACTATTATAGAAATTGCAACCTTGTACATCCTTCAGGTGTGCAAGCATGTAATTTCCAGTAATGTGAGGCATAAAATCATTCATGGCTGTATTGGAAAGCACATCATATTGGTGGTAAAATACTGCAGTCCATAGCTCAGTGAGGCAACCAGTATGCAACAAACATGCAAAGAGCTACAAAGATCAGACCACTTAAAAATTCATCAGGATGTACTTCCTATTAATTCTTTCAAAGGCTAATGAACAATTCTTAGGAAGGCTGAGGAATAAATATCTCTTAATGACTAAACATTGTCTATGTAATAGATATTCTTGAGCACAGAAATCTTGAGTATAGTGTTCATTAGGATTCTTATTTTAAAATGTTGAAAGTTAAATATTTTATTTTTCTTTAAAAATCAGATCTGGTTTTCCCCTATTTATTAAAGCTGTCTGACCATCAGTCTGGAATATGAACCAGCTGCAGCCTTCACAGAACATTTCAAAAATAAGAATTTTCTGAACTAACGTTCTCGTTACTTGTTGCAACCAGAAAACCGAACATTTACCTGAATTTTCCCAACCGTTTTTAGCCTGTACCACTATTTCAAATCTCCAACAAAAAAACAATCCAGCCCCTAGAAGATCCTCCTTCTCTGCACATTTGGCTTGTAGGCCTACTACATAGTCTATCTTGCATAAAACAATAACCTAAGTCTTCTCTCCTGAATCCATCCACAACTGTCCTTAACAGCTGTCTTCTCTTACAATCTATTGCTTAGGACCCAGTTGTGTAATAAACCACAATGGCTATCACCTCCCGATGTGGCACTACAACTTTTTTTGTCATATGGACCACCAGAAGTAAGTCTGAAACCTGGAGCCAGACTAAATTACACAGACAACAAGGGAGCAGTATTTTAGAGTAGCATTTATTATATTTTTTTTAAATTAAGAAGACAGATGTGTTCCCACTGTGGTCCACACAGTCCCTGTAAACATCTCAGTTATGTTTTGTTTCATGTAAGCCTGCTCATGAGGAGGATTTATGGGTGCTGGTTAGCCCTTTTGCTGCATGTCATCGTAAATCATATGTACACATATGCATAAACACACATGCATACATATATTACATATATATACCACTGACTCAAGCTACCAACTTGACTGGCTTGCAACACTAAATACACATTATCCCACTGTCTATCCATTTACATGCATAAACAATTATACAATTGACACATGAAAAGCTAGTCAAAGTAGATCCTTCTTCGTAATTCTTATAAAGGCTGAAAAAAATCAGCAATATTTCAGAAGATGCTCAAGAGACTTACAATGTAATATATAAGAGATGATTGTTATTTAAAGATACTTTAAATGTAAAATTGAAAAGTACCTAAAAAAATAATACAGGGAGTCAGAAGTATGACTCAGCAACAGGAACTTAAAAACATAGAAAAAGAAAAGTAAATCTGGTATAATAAAAAAAAAAACAAAACACACAAAAAAACTACAAAAAAAAGGACTTCAATGGATGCAGTGGCCAGACAAATAGATCAAGTGAAGTCAGTAAACTTAAACAAGGCCAGATTTTATCCAAAAAAACTGCACTAAAGATGGAAAGAAATTAAAACTACCACCCTATGGCTATTTCAGACAAGATGGTATGCTAGAAGTCCCAGCAGAACCAGCAGCAGAGCGAAAGAAAGATCCAGCAGCTGCTCTCCATTCTCACTGATGTTTGAACCTGTTAAAAACCTACTTTTCTTCTTTAAGAGTTACTGCTGATTGTGATACTTTAAAACATCAGTATCACCATGTATTTCCCCACTTCATCAAACTGTCCAAGAAACAAAATATATAATCAGGTTACAGAGGTCCGTACCAGAGTTTTCCACAGGTGAAGGCAGGTAGATGGACAGAATTAAATTCTTTGAGTTGGCTTTATTCTGCAACAGGGAATCCCTACAAGTCAGAAGCTTAGGAAATAAGACAACTTTGAAAGAGTAGGGCAAAAAAAAGCAAGGTTGCAGGAGACCTCTACCCCAAACTTTTTCTGAGACCTCACCTGAACTAATACTTCATTGATACTCAAATATTCAGATATATTCAGGCAGATTTTCTTAATACCTTTCTCTGTATTTTGACATCTTTGTTGCTTGTTCTTCTTTTTCTGGTCTAATGGTTCAGACACGCACCTGAAACTGAAATGCTTTTCCTATCCAAATACAAATGCAGACTTTTTTTTGTTGGGGTTGGAAGGAACCCCTTAAAGATCATCTAGTCCAGAGCAGAGACATCTTTCACTAGATCAGGTTGCTCAGAGCCCCATTAAGACTCTTTTTAGGTGTAGTCATCACTTCAGACCAGGACACAGAAAACATTCCAGCACTGATTGTGCTTATTGTACTGCACGTAAGCATGTGTTAAAAATTCTTCACCCCTGAATGTTAGGAGAAAAAGTTGATTTTATTCTTAAAATCAAAGGAAACACAAGGAGTTTTTTTGAGCTGCCACTTGCAGTGTACCGGCTGGAGGAATCCCCCATGTTGTCTTGCTCAAAAGTACTGAGCTCTGTAAGACAGCACTATGAGGAACACTGAATTTTCATAAGTTAAGGCAAGGTAATAAACACAGTTTAGCATTATTTATAATGCTGATTAGTAAACGCTAACACAATTCTCCTCTAACTCCCTGTTACCTCAAAGTCTGATTGATTTAACCTAATAAAGACAGATAGAAGAAAATACCTAGACAATAGCTGCAAAGCCAGGAAAGAAAACTAAGCAGAAAGCAAAACTCTTCATATACAGTTTTACAATATACATAAATTTGTATATTAAGAAAAAACAAACAAAAACCCCATAAAAATTAAAATTCCAGAATAGTTGTTTCCCAGTTCTTATGACTAAAACTATTAAAATAATAGCATAATTATAAAAATAAAAGAGAACCAATTTAATACAGCAAAAATATGAGCATGAATAATGTTGCATGCTTGAATTCAAACTGGATCAGACTAAACCACACTTTCTTGCAGGCATACTTTTACTGTATGATCAGTCCAATAGAATTAAATGCAATTACTTGCTGTAACCAGAAAATAATAACCAGGTCTTATTAAATAACACCTTACCATAGTATGTAGGATTCCTTGCACAAACAGAATGGATCACCACCTGATATTTTGTCTATTTCAGAAAGTATTCAAACTCTCTGCTCACTTATTTTTTTTTTTCCCTTCCCTCTCTGTGGTGGAAATGCAAGCAGTATATGGATCTTTTCGATAAAGTCACTTATCTTTGAGAATGTAGAATTACAAATAGCTCTCACTAAATGGCACAAGAATAAAAAAAAAGAATCATAATTCAAGTATTTTAAAAATTTTAAACATCTACAAAAAACCTTAACTTTTGATTAATCAAGTGGATAATGCAAGACTGTTCAAAATTTTTCTTTAAATCAATCTGAGTACCATCATAAATATGACTAACAATAGAAATACCAGGAAAAAAAAAGCATATTATTTGTGTGGCTCTATATAGGTCAAACATTTACCTGTTTACATTTAATTGTCCTTGCTTACAAAAGAAGGCATTTTGTCATTTCTTGACAAACTAATAATTACCTCTGCATTAAAAATTACTACTCAACTGAAATGCATGACCTTTCTATCCAAAATACCACATGCTTAGCAGCCATCACTGGCTTCAAGGTCTAGCTCTAGCCAAGATTCTGGCATGCTAGTCAAAACTGATGACACATCAAGACCATGTTCCTAACATTTGCAATGCAAGAGATCCATTAATCCCCCATCTATGTGTAGGGAAGACGAGACAGTAAGACCCTTCAGAATATGGCATCCCTTTGAAATCATTCCACCTGGAGTTGACACACAGGTATGTACTTAGAGGGACCATCTGCAGAGAGTTGCCCAAGTTAAGTGTACAATAAGAGGATAGGAAAACCTACTTTAATTGCATCAGACAGTCTTCTGAGCATCCCTTAGCATTCTGTTCGCACGTCACCTCCATTCTGTCTGCCTCCCAAAAGTACTAGTGAAAAACCATTCTGTAACTCACAGAGGACCTGACCTGCTACCATCCCACTTTGTATGCCCACTCAAGTTACTATTCTGCTAATTGCTGTGTTTTACAACTGTGCACCTGCGTGAACTAAGAGGTTAGTATTCCAGGCAGATACTCTAAGCACAGTGCTTATAGTGTTCCTCCACTGAGCTCAAGGGTTTTCTTTAACATGTGCATTGCCCCCTGAACATTCATTCATTTTAACAGATTCGCATGATGTATGTCATAATGTCAATAAGTCTTGCATTCTTTGAACTCCTGGCAGGCACTATAGAGGACATAGAGTGCCAGGAGCCGCGGTCGTGGCAGTGGCATTAAGGAGGGATGCACATGCGCTTGAAATGAGGCAGAGAGATGGGTTTGGCTTTGATTTCACAGGGTTCTGACACAATGGAGGAAAACATAGGAAGAGAGGAAACAGGAGAAAACTGAAGTCAAACATCTACTTCTGAATAGGGAGAGGGAAGCACATAACTGAACTGTTAAAAGAGTTTTGCACTCATGCAAAGAGGAAATTGCTATCTAGTTTCAGAAAGTTGTGTGCAAGGTAGCTCTTTGCACAAAGGGGATTCTGAGAAGTTATTAAAAAGTATTAAAAGAAAGGAAGATTGTAGATTGACCTTGAGAAGTCACGGAACAGCAGTAAGGCATGAATTTAGAAGACTGGAAGTTGGGTAGCAGTATACCTCACAACAAAGCTGTGTGTATTTTTTATCACTTTAAGCATCCAAGTTTTGCACACCACCAATAAAAGAAAGGTAGCATACAGAAAGTATACTGGAGGCGGGAATAGAAGCAGTGGAGGTAATACTCTTCTATTAGGGAAAAGAGAAAGTGTGCCTGAAAAATGCCAAGACTGATCAGAGATAATTAGTCAAGGATGCATTATTTTTGCTTCTTGCACTTAGGAAGTATTTATGGATATTGACAACACATATACCATGAACATTTCAGCTGATTTGCATCAAAACACATATGATTCAACAACAATCTCAATTTCTTAAAAAAAGTAAGAACAACATCAGTCAAGCCTAAAATCAGTGGAAGTAGGATATCATGAAATTAAGAAATATTCACAAAAGTGGATAAATGGCATGCTGCAAATAAGGCTGACACCTTGTTTGAGCTCACCACTATGTCATACCAAAAAGAAGCACTCCTGGTTACTACTGCCATTTAGATAGAGCAACGACATCCAGTCAAGATGATCTTGGAGCAACAGAGACTCAACTTATCAGCCAAATACCGCAAAAATATGTACAAAGTAGTGTAAAACATACACTGTGAAGTTACTCTTCTTCTTCTACACGTATAACTTATGTGTAGACAAAAATGCACTGTTTTCTAGAGATGTACCAATTTTCAGGTTAGTTCAGAAAGTTTTCCATAATGTTGATTTTATTTTTCACAGGAAAAAAAAATAAATTCAGATGCATGGCTATAGAATCATAGAATCTTTAGGGTTGGAAGACACCTTTTAGATCATCAAGTTCAACTGTTAACCTAACACTGCCAAGTTACTACTAAAACATGTCCCTCAGCACTCCATCTACACATCCTTTAAATACCTCCAGGGATGGTGCCTCAACCAGTTCCCTGGGCAGCCATTCCAAGGCTTAATAACCCTTTCAGTGTGAAAATTGTTCCTAATATCCAATCTGAACCTCCCCTGGCACAACTTGAGGCGATTTCCTTTTGTCCTATGTTACCTGGGAGAGGAGACCTACCACTCACCTCGGTACGCCCTCCTTTCGGGCAGTTGTAGAGAGCTGTAAGGTCTCCCCTCAGTCTGCTTTTGTCCAGACTAAACAATCCCAGTTCCCTCAGTCGCTCCTCATAAGACTTGTGCTCTAGACTCTTCACCAGCTTTGTTGCTCTTCTTTGGACATGCTCCAACACCTCAATGTCGTTCTTGTAGTGAGGAGCCAAGCACCCAAGGTGCAGCCTCACCAGTGCTGAGTTCCGGGTCTTACGGGTGAGACAATTGTCTTCCAGGTGAGACAATTTTCAGAGGATAGATGATTAATGCCTATTTTGTTTGTTCAAAGCGAGGCCAAAAAATTACTCAGCATTCCTTAAAAAGGTGTTAACAGACTGTTTTGGCTTAGTTCTTAGGTGTTTACACGAGGTCTTTAAGATAGTTTTTACACACACACACACACACAATTCCACTAGAAACCTTTTCATTCAGACAGAATAGCTATGATAGCAATTCTCCAGAATTTTAGTAGACAACAGGCAACTTAATCAAATTTTATTTCTATAAATTACTGTTCAGTCTTACAGCTGCTACCTACATCGGTGGATAGCTACCATTTGAATCTCTATGCTCAGTGATTACTTTGAAAAGTTAATTGAAAAACATTTGTTGCACTTTAAGAGAAACAACACTATATGGTGAATGTGGCCATTCTGCAAGTAAAGTGCACAAGAAGAGAAATCTAACTAATAAAATTTATGATTGACATTACTCTTCTCTTGTGATTGACAGGACAAAGAGGCTTTGGTGGTCCATCTTAATTAAGAATTTGCAAACCTTTGTGAAAAAAGGGAGACTAAGCATGAGCTGCTCTCTGAGTATATTTTAGAGCAATTCCTCCCCACACAGAAAGAACAATTCCTTTTAAGGGAAGAGGATCATTTATCTAATTTTTTCAGGTGTGGGCAAGTACAAAAGAAAACAGAGAAAAGTTTTGTTTTCTTTTATATTTAAAAAAACCCTCTAGAGACCAAAATATACAAACTCAAACATATCTAACCCAGACAGTGAAAGCCTGAGGTCTGATTACAGTGTATTACCCTCACACTGGTTTAAGTTAACTGAAGAAGACAAACAAGGAAGAAGAGTTCTTACCACCGATGTGTAGCCTTTTGGAATGAAGGGGCTTTTCTTTAACAAAGCAACAGGAGATATCATCTTTCCCTGAGAAGGAATCATTCACTATAAGCACAATGTGTTATTATTGGGATTTTTAATTGAAATGTAAATTCTGGGAACACTCTGACCTAATTTACTGCCAGAAAAAGAGGGCAAAATTCTCATTTTCAAAGCACTATATAGACACTTCACTGTTATTAATGAGTCTTGGTCAATGGTGTGGGCCTCTGCTGTTCTGCAAAGCTGACAGTATTTTACAACATTCAGCTATAGCACTGTTGATTGTTACATCAAAGTAGCTTCATCTGATTTGTTTCTTTGACAAAACATTTTTACGAAGTAGTTTTAAGATAGTTCTATAACGACAGGCCTCTGTGGAAAGGATGCCGACTACACTGACAGCAGTGGCAAACCACAGCGCAGCCTACCTGACGTGGAGTTGGATTGTGCATGGGAACTTCCATGCTCTTAATAGCTTAAATCAGATCGGAGCTCTTGGATTGCTTTGGTTTTTTCCTTGTTAAACAAGTTAATTGTAGGCTTGAGATCTTAAAGTCTAACTGAAAAAAAACAGGAAGCAAAATATTTCCATGACATGCCCACAGTTGAAAGAGAAGTTTGATTCATAATGTTCCAGATAATGCTTATTTAAGAATTATTCTCAGGTGAGCCCTCTTTTTAAGCATTTTCATGCACCGGAGTCCTAACACAAAGCCTGTATGTACTACATGCTTTTAGATTATATGTTGCCAAAACAAAGTCTTTTTTCCAGTAGAGTTGGCATTCCTATAGATTTCTTCCAGAAAGAACTATCAAGTGTTTGCAACAAGGATGAACATGGCAGAAACAAATTAATGGCAATCTAGGAGCAATAAAGCTTTAAAAATAACAAATATCTATGTAAATTTGATCCTGTCAGAGACGTGAATACCAAATATATTTCTTACAAACTACAGTGTGATTGAATTAAAGTACATCTAGCTCTTTAAACATCCAACACTGAAAAACCTTACTTGCTTTTTATGTTTCTCATCTAACCTTTTTTCCTTAGGAGTAACTTAAAATTCCCTTCTCTTTCCTTATGTTTACATATACAGCACTCTGGGCATAAGAATTGCAACCAAGTATTTTGAAAATAATTTTGACCCTCTATTTTAAATTTTCAAGGTTCAAATCGGTACATCTTGGAACTAAAGTTCTTTATAATACTTCCATGGTTTTCTAACAGGCTTTAAAATACTAAGCTGCTTTTTGCAGAGTATTTCACCTTGAAACATGGTTATTCACTGTCATGCTCAATTATCTTTAAAATCTAACTGTACTTAAATTACAAAAAACTTATAATAAAAATATTTCCCCCATGTCTGGTAAAAGAAACACAATTCTCCATGTATTAAAATAAGTTATATGAGTAAAATTCAATGAAATCAAAAAAGCAAAAACGTAGCTCTTGTTTGAGCAAGAGGAAACAAATGACACTTATAGGAACTAAAAGCATTCCATCTGAAGCCACTGCAATAGCATGCCATGGCACACTTAGTCACAGGCTCCGGTAAAAGAAATAAACACCTGCTAAATTTTTAGCATGTGAATACTCTTTTGAATTCTAAATTACTACACATTCACTTAAAAGAAGTAATTTTCTGAATGTGTGGCAGAGTATTCAGCATTTTTCAAGATCAGTCCTTAACCATATTTACTAAGGTGATCAGCATGGAATAAATATGCACCCAAAATAAGTAAACAAGCTTACTATGGTCTTTTTACTGACTTAATTAGTCATTGAATCAGACTAATACGGTAGCAATCTGGATTGCTGAAAAATTAAACACAAGCCTAAAGCAGCCAATAGCCACCTAGATAGACACTTTGACAAAGTCATTGTCTTGTTTTTAATATCCATGTATCATATAAAAATCCAACTTTCTAGCTGATAGACACTGTAGAGAAAAAGCCCGACATATCTTAACTAATCGTTCCCTGTGTATTGTACAGCAGAGATCATAATGTTAACTGTGAACAACAGTCACATAACAATTCATATTCTGGCACGGATAGTTATTAAAGCAAAAGTACGTAGAAGTCAAGCACTCAGCAGAAAGCTGAGATCAAAATGCAATTTGACAAAACAGAATAAAATAATTCTGGTGACAGAAAGATCAGTTAGAAGAGTAATAATAACAACAACTAAAGAAGAGAAAGGATCACTGATCTTGGAAATCCATAGGGCAGGAATTAAACACTATAATCAAATTGTTTGTGCAACCATTTAGCATCTCATTTTCTTGCTGTGCAAGCTGAAGAACCACTTGAGACAGGTCATCTTGGAGAGTAACAAAGTACACCAATAACTAACATGGGATTAAAAGAATATTGATAGCCTGTGACAAGCAGCTTCCTGAGAAATGTTTCTTAGTCAAATAGCAGCAATCATTAAATATATGAGGGTCAGTCAATTTAATCTGCTCTTTTTATATGGATTAGTTTAGCAAAGTAACAGAAGAGACAATTAATGCCTCCATAGCTTTTCATGCCATGACACTAGCCCATCATTTTTAAAACAAATACTTGAAAAATGATTTTCTACACTACTGCATATAGCCATACTCATTTTAGCAACTACTAACAGCACCGATAAGGACTGACTTCACGATGAGGCACAATTATACATTCCAGAAAATCATTACAGGAAAAGAATATATCATCTTTTGAACAGACAGATCCCTAAATATTTTACACAAAAATTTAATCTCCTTTACTTTCCAAACTGAAATAATAATCCTGGAGAGCCTTCACCCCTCTCTGCCACTACTGAGTTTACAATATAATTGGACTTATGTCTAGGGACGTGACACTGCCATCAATAAAACACATACAATACTTGAATGAAATGTTGTTACTGTTCAAGAGTGGAGAAAAGTCACATAAAAATTTAGGGCAGGAGACAAATAAAAATTGTCATCACAATCTGTAGGAAACTCCTGTAGACTGAAAAAACAAGTGTGACCTGCTTTGAAAAAAACAGTATCTTATATGCCACAGAAAAGAACTACACATAGCTAAAGGAATATCAGTTTAAAGCTCCTATTTAGAAAGTCAGAGCATGGGTCTACAAAGAATAATTTAATGAAACCCTAGAAGCATTTCTAATAGATAAACTGCAACTAGAATTTGGCCAAAATGCTCGAGTAACACGTCAGCTCCTGATGGGGAGCATTGCGAGACATTTTAAGGCTGCCATAAAGCTCTTGCAAGCAGTAGCCAACTGTCCAAGGCCATCAGAGAATCAGATGTAAGATTACATTTCCAACCTGCACAGATACAGAAAGTTTTGACAATGTTACTGGATTTTCCAGAACTCCTGAAGTAGCTATTCATACAGGATGCAGCACTTTCAGACACAGCCTTTCAAGCACTATGCTCTTCTCAGGTGTTTCCCTCTTGGCCCTTTCTGACAGTTGTTTGACAGATGATACAAATTGTCTGACACAGATTTTGAAGTCTGATATTTTAGAAAACGAATTACAGCTGACATCTTTGGTGTAATCCTTTGTGACACAGATAGTTAGGGAGAGTGACACAGTTGGAAAATAATGTAAGCTGAAATCACTTGGAACAGCTCAGGATCCAAGGTGACTTTGTGCTGTAATTCACTACTTTTATAATTGTTTTGTGATACACTTTCTGGGTTAGATACAAAGCCCAGGAGAGTCAACAGGTCTGTTTCCATTGACTTCTCTGTCCTTTTTATCAAGTCCTGGTGAGAAAGCAATTCCAAGTCAAAGCATACTCAGCAAAGCTTGTACAGAATTAGATCTTGCAATTAGTCTTTCAAACTTCACTCCTTCAGTGTTGACTGCTGAGTGTAAATTTCTCCTTTTTTGTCTTTAAAGAGAAAAAACTTTCTTTGAGCTAGAGAGGAAGAGACATCATAAACATTTCTGCTTCATCGTATACTCCCATAAAGAATTCTTAGCATGCTAAGCCAAATACAATTCATGATCTTTTTTCTCTAGTTCATTCAATAGTGAAGTAGGACAAGAGAGGAAAACAAGTGTGTGCCCTTGATGTTATTCAGGTTGGCAGTAACTGACCTGATCCTATTATTCTGGAACCTTTTTTTTGATAGCTGTACATTGCCCCAAAGACATTGGTCAACTAAACAGCAGAACTAAAAGCATGGTCCTCTAGCTTCAGTTTTGCTGGTAAAACAACAACAACAACAAAAAAAACACCAAAAAAACCCCCAGCCCAACAAAAATACCTAACACACACACCCCCAAAACAATGCTCAAAACCCAAAATCAACCTGAAGAAAGGGTGGATACAAACTGAGTTGCAGATATAAACTTACTATTGCTGCAAATTCTCAACATTATTTGAGACTGTGAGTCTTTTCATGAATGTAATGCCTCTAAGAAAATATGACATTTAAAAGAAGTATAATACAAAGGCAAATGAGGGCAAAAGAGCATTCAAGGAATAATTAGGTGGTACTAAAGAGTGTGACACTTTCCCCTTTTTTTTTTGACAGGCAGATAAAACTTTATCATTCAAATTTTTTAACTAGCAGTTAGAAGAGAAACGTAGAACATAGTATCAGACTTGTTCTACAATCCTTTAGCAACAAATTAATGCTCAGACACTGCTGAGACCCAGGGCATATCTTTTACTCAGTTAAATTTAATTGCAAAAGATAGTTTATGAATCTTCCAAGATTACACACCTCCTATGAAAACACAGTGGACAAGGTTTCCAAGAGCTCATTTAGACAAATGACACACTGTGTCTCTCTCATGGAGAGAGGGAATTGGGGTACAAAATACGGATCCTAGCATGCATCTGAATGTTCTTAATTTCAGAATAAGTATTTGAACTTACTATTCCAGTTCTGAAACGTTATAAGCATAGAACACTATCATATGCGGAAAAAGCAGCAAAATCTGGGCCTATGTTGCTGTGAAACAACTCAGTAAATCTGGCCCTACTTAAGTTTCAGTGGCCACCAACAGTGTGAAGTATTGCTCAGAAAATAAGGAAAATCCATTCCAGAGTAACCTGCCCATTTTAATTAAAAACCAAGAATGGAATTAAAGTTTGCTTAAGGCAATAATGGTAAAGTTGAATTAACGTCTATATGGAAAACCTTCCATTTATCATCCTGGAATTATCACATTTTAACATGTTTATTGCATTTATTAGTTCTAAACATTTCTAAATTTTGACAGTCTGTAAAACATGAAGAACAGGAAGTTTTGTCTTGGATCACTAAAATGGCCTTGGGACTCTTGTGTCCAGTTGCACAAGCTATTCATTGTGTTGGCGCAGAGAGACACAACCTAGAATTGTAGACTGACTTAAACACCATCCAGTGGTAAATGGGAGTTATTACATTATAGCAGCAGCTGCATCTACTTTACCTTCCCTTTACAAGAAGGAAAGCAACTTTACAGACAAGAAGGCAACTCCACCTCAGCTGAAGGAAAGTATCAAAACCATAAACCTAAGGGTATTGGGATGTAAACGTAGATACAAGAAAAAACAAACCCCAGCAATTACAGCTGCCATTTCATAGTAGACTTCCAATAAATGACCTTCCAACAACTTGAGCTAATGAGTCAGTCTTTACAACGAGACAATAAAAGTGGGTTCTGTGGGTCAGGCATGATCTCTGCACTCATTAGAACATGACATTTATAACTTAAAAATATGCACTGTGCAATTCACATGCTTTCTGATATGTCCCCCAGAAGCAGCGTTCAGCACCATCCTATCTGCCTTTGCAAAAGTCTAGCTCCTCTCCAACCAGGCATCCACGTCTTATACACACTGAAAGAAAACATTCAGTAGCCATAACAGAAAGGAAGGAAGGAAGGAAGGAAACACAGCTGCTCTGTTAAGAAACAGAAAAGTTGTTGATTTCTTTCTAGATAATCACTATTCTTTGCATCATTTGGAGAAAAGATTCCTAGAAATTACAATGTCACTGACTGTCCTACTGTAATATAGCCAGACAAGATACATTGTTCTTTTCCTGCTTCCTCTGCCATCTCAAAGAGCCTTGTACTCCTATCAGAGTTTCATAAGGCACTTTAAAAACATGTTACTTGACTCCATTGCTGTACTTCACCCAAAATTCAAAATGAAATTCAACCAATTTGTAAGAAAACAGCCAAGCCCCTCCTTTTTTTCCTGACTTTAGCCTAATTTCCAAAACATTCATATAATTGCTTTTCATATGTTTAACATTGCTTCTACCCATAAACTTCTAATTATAGAAACATTTTGGTGAGAAGGGACCTCTGGAGATTATAAAGTCCAACCACCTGCTCAAATCAAGGCATATAAAGCATCCAATATATCTATTTATAAATAAATAAGAATATTTTTGTCCAAGTTCTCAGTTTTGTTTGACTTCAGAGTAGATGTCCTAATTTACATTTTCCTGGACATTTTATCTTTTGTACAACTACAATTTCCTTGGCAATTTCCTACTTTAACACTTGGAAAACTGAGACAGAGAATTTGTATTTCTGTTTATCCATCTGGGAATCATCATTAATATTTGAGGTTCTTAGGTGGGGTGACCTCAACAAAATATAAATTGTTACACCGTAATTCTACCTCATATATTAGGCCGGGTACCAGCTGAGGAAATTAATTCACTTAATTTTGTATCTCAGAACAAATTAATCAGAAAATTTAATTTCAGATGTGCATTCCCAACCACAAAATTCAGGTTTTTCTTATTGTATTTGTATTCTAATATCTTGGTCCTGGAATATTCTGACAGCTGTAAAATAAATAATCTAAATCATTATTAAAAGAAAGAGCAGCATATTATTTTTAGTCCTTAAATCATCAGAATTGTTGCTAAAGAAAACAGAAATACAAGAACCCAAGAAACAAACACACTTTATAAACAGAATTCATACCTATAATGTTATTATTTGCCAGGATTTCACATATTCATCCCACCATGCCTACTCACACAAAGCATGCCAGAGACCGTCACTGGAATTCTTATCTTAACAAAATGACCTCGTACCTAGTGAATACTTAGAAATGGCCAACATAGTTCATGATATCCAAGTCGCCTGACAGAATAACCTCTACTACATTTTACGCAAGCAACAAAACAGGGTTATGTCAACACAGTTGCGTTGAATTTAATGCGCCATAATTCACCTACTGGAAAGTCTTCATGAGATAAATCATATTTTTAAAGACAGTTATTCTTTTGTATATGTGCATATATACATTCATAAAGAAAAAAAGGATATGAATTCAACTACTGAGGAGCATTCTACAGTCAATAGTTATGCTGTTAGCAGCCAGGGACATGAGAGGGTTTCTCTGTGTAGAGCTGCAGGGGGTGTGCAGAAGAAGGGATCCTCACACCCACACCCTGATGGTTAGCACACTGGAGGGCAGATACACTGCAAAGGGATTGCTTGGGTACCCTGCATTGTATCATGGTCTTCTGAGATGACATCTGCCCCAGCCACACTGGGCTCTGTTCAGCCACAAGACCACAGCAAAGAAGAGCATGCCAGGGCTGCCAGAGAGGTAACACTCTTCTCAAATAAATGCAGTGAGTAGGGATGCCCCCATCTTCAGATAAAGAGGTATAACAGCAGGCTTATGTACATATACAAAATTATTTTCTCAGAAAAAGCTGTATGTCCACTTCCACCTTGCACATGAAATCTCAATGCCAACAAAACCATTCTACGCTCCAGTATAGAGCCAGGAATTTACTACAGGCCTGAATGTGACTGATGCCATGGATGTCCTCAATCCAAAACCATAATATTCCCTACACTTTTATATAAATTCACCTCTGTTTTCTCTGTGGTAAAAGAAGCTGTAGCAAGAAAGAAACAGAGACAGTTACAAGTTTTGAAGAACAGAGAAGGCTGGCATCTAAGGTGGCACAGAATGTGGGAAATATGTTTTCTTTTAAAGCCAGGTGATAGCATAGCCTTTGGTGAGGGAGATGAGGAAGCATAAGAAATGACTAATTCAGTAGAATAGAAAGGGTCGTATTTTTCACTTGAACCTTCGCAACACTTGACAGGAGTTAGCTTCTTCATTTCACAAGCCTCAAAATGGGTAACAGTAGTAGATAAGCTTATTCACATTTTGAAAAGCAACAAAGTAATCAGTTACACCATCAACAATAATAAACCAGTCAGCTACACTGAAGTTAAATATTCCATTGGAGCAAATACATACATCTAACAGCTGGTAAGTCATACGGCTAGCAGCTTTAGGAAAAAAATCATTGCATTGCGTGTTTATGTTTTAAGTCTTAGCAATATGATTTTTTTTTAAATGGGAAGATAAGAGATTATACAAAGCTTACTTGGTTTCAAAATACCATTTTATCTCTACGTGGATGTGCTGCTAGAGCGTAGTTACCTCTGATGTCCTGTTATCTACAAGCATTTATGCAGTATTCCCCTTTATTCACCACTTCCAAGCTTCCAAAATCTACTGGGTATGCTTTCAGACTAAATGTATGAAAACCTTCCTCAGTATAGTTTAAAACATTAATATAAATGGGTGATTGTCTGTTGATACAAATACTTTCTCTAATTCTATTGGATTGCTTAGTGTGTTTCACAGTATAGTAATATTTTCCTCATACAGATAGAAGTATAAGCCTTAAATGTTTTGGTGTTTAGCTTGGTAGCCTAAATAATCCTTTCCTCCACTGAAGAATTTTGTGAGAAGTCATTAAACAAGTTGAATTAAACATAAGATACTAGGAGACATTGGTGGCTAATGAGTTACATACTTTATTGAATGCACTGGTGTTTGATAGCACAAGAGCAAGCTGAAGCGTGTTGTATTCTGAGTAAAGTAGCAAACAACTTCGTCCTGAGGTTCACTGTAGATCACGGTTCACATATGCCATAACTGTGTACCCTTTACTGTTTGATGTGATGATGTCTTTAAAGTCCACTTTTCAGACAATTTATAGCCATGTTCGATTTGGAGTGAGCTTTATTCCCGATACAGTATGAAACTAAAACAGTTGCCTCAGAAGTATTTTGGGCCAATTTGTTTGATTTTTGGAAGAAACAACGTTAGAACTACTCTAGAGAGCAAAATTTTAAATCTCCTGTGTAGAATAAATGTGAGATGCTTATCAAGTAGCTTCTCAATTCTCAACTTCAGACTACAGAATTTTTTTTCAGATGAGACTTGTAAAGAGATGTGCTAATGTGTGACATTTTATAAATATTCTAGACACATTTCAACCAGAGGTTTTAGGTTACCAAATCTTCTGTTGCCAGTAACTGGTAATAAAGAATAGCAAACCTTTATAACCTGCAATCCTCTATGTTGGATGCTCTTTTTAATTACACACTAGACTGGGACTCAGGAAATGCAAGTCCACTTCTGCAAGATGATCCTAGGAAAGTTGTATCATCACCTGGAACTTCCCCCCCCGCCTTCCCACACTTGTGGAAATTTTTGGAATCTGAAAAGGCTGAAATCCCATTTTTGTAATTTTATTAACTATCACTTTGTTTTTCTTATTTCAATACTATAGATAAGTATAGGAGCAACTGAGTGGCAAGTAGATACTCATAGCATACTCCTTGTGTCCCTTACCAATGTAGAAACATCATGGGCCAAGGCCTTTCATTGTTTTCTATAAAGCTTTGCAAACATTGTCATACAATATAAACAGTGCTATATTCCAGATTTCACACAAGCCTACATGAACTAGTGACCTACACTGTGAGACAGCATACCAAGAGCAAGGGATGCAACATCAGGACTTGTGTATTTCAGTGAGCTCCAGGAGGAGTCTGATTACATTCATAATTATAGAACCACAGAATCATCTAGGATGGAAGGGACCTTTAAGATCATCAAGCGCAGCCACTAGCCTAACATTGCCAAAACCACCACTAAACCATGTCCCTAAGCACCACATGTACCTGTCTTTTGAATACCTTCAGGGATTGCGATTCAACCACTTTCCTGGGCAGTGAAAGTGCCTGTCCAGGTAAACAACATCTACAGTCTTTCCCCCATCCACTAAGAGGGTCACCTTATCATAGAAGAAGATCAGGTTTGTCAAGCAGGACCTGACTTTCATGACCCATGATGATCTTAAAGGTCCCTTCCAACCTGGACAATTCTATGACTCTATGCTGACTGGGCCTGATCACCTGGTTGTCTTGCATGTGCCACAGGACAATTATATTGGAGAACCAGGTGCTGCAGCCACTGAGACATGACTCTTCTCTTGATTACATCTGATTTACATCTGATTTACACCAGTATGAATAAAAAGGGAGTCAGGATCCCAGATTCCCATCTTAGTTCTGTGACGAAGTCACTGCTAAATGTGGACAAACTGCCTAACTAATCCTTTATAAACAAAGTCCCTTACTTTGTTAATGGTGTAAAGTGATATCTGTCTACCTTAAGGGAACCAGTGTTGTCCAGTACCTACATTTATAGAATATTTTGAGAGGTCTATATAAATGGTGCCATTGAAATAAAAAGCAGTATCACCTGCTTTTGACTTGAGCAGCAAGCCAATGCGTAGGGCACTCTCTTTCCATTAGGAGAAATTGATGATATAATCAGCTCTTTCTTTGACACAAACAAAATCCTGTTTCACTGAACATAAGTGGAATTAAACAGCTGGAGATGGTTTCTTTTCTCTAAATTCTAAGCTTTCTTTTCTTAGCATTTAATTTAAAAAGCTCTGACACTTTTCTCAAGTAAATGCTACCAGTATTCATGTGTTACTGGCTGAAGCTCTTTTACTGCTTTTTCTTTCTCTTTACAAGTTGTTTTTCTTGCATCATTCCTTCAAACAGTTCTACTAAAGCCATACTCTATAAAGCTTCTCTGTCTGGAACAGTCTGAGAGGCCTCATGTGTGTCTTTGTATTGGGCAGCATCACGTGTATGTGGTTTGTTGAAGGCCCCCACTGTTTCAGTTACCTGGTTCAATAAAGGGGATTAATGACATCTTACTAACTTTCTAAAATGGAGGACATTGTCAAAGGCCCCAGTTTCAACCTACAGTGATATTATCATCAATACAGTCAATGACTAGTAATAGCTCTACAAAGGCAAATGTTTTCTGGCTGTTCTTAAGTAAGTCTAATCTTAAAGGTGGCATACAAAGCAAAACAAATGTAGGCAAAGATTTTCTTCTTTAAATACTATACAAGTGGCAATCATCCTGTTCAGAAATACATTTTTAGCAATTCTTTTAATTCCTTCTCTCTGCCCCCCCCCTTTGTAGATATTTCGTATGTTCTAATACTACGCTGATGTTCCTAGAAGTTCTTGTTCCGAGTTAATACCACCATAGTGAAGCCAGCTGAACATACCGTTTTATACAGGTACAATTAATGCAGTATTTTGGACAAAGTTAGCTTAAGTCACTTTTCACCATAACGGCTTTGACAACAGTATCTCCTACTACAATTATAGTGGTATAAATGTGCTTTGACTAGTGTGGCTTTACTCTCCACAGGGATACCTTTCTACTGGTAATGTACTTCATTAATTACCTGGCTATGTACAGTTAAAGGAACAAGAATATTACATTATACTGGTACCAACTGCAGCACAGGAATTTCTGATGATACATTCTGTAGTACCTTTACCAAATCAAGTTATCCTCTCTTTCAGGTTTTGGTGGGGTGTTTGTTTTGTTTTGTTTTGTTTTTTGCCTTCCCACCAGGGACATTCAATATATATTTAAAAAAAAAAAAAGTATTGTTTTTTTATTCTCACTTTTGAGGCTCATATTAAGCATATTTAAACAGTGCCTGTAAAAGATAAGGAAACATTTGTCAAAGTTCACAACAGTCAGAATTAGTATAGCTTAGTAGTACTACCTTTAAAACAGTTGTTTTATTTTACTTGTTTCATTTCACAATGAAACCTACTACAAATACTAACTCAGGGTAAATGAAAAAAATAAAATCAAAGCATCTTGTTTTGTCTTGAGGGTGAATTTTGCTCCTCCACAAGAAGAAACAACACAATTAGATTCCTAATAAGACCACAATATTACATGGCATTGTTTTTGACCAGGTTTTCTAGTGACTAGTTTTTCTAGATTTAACTAAATACAGAAATAGACAAATATAGAAACATTTTTAGGTTTTAGATCCCAAAGACATCATTCTTTTAAGCAGGTGTGCCTTCCTAGGCAGCTGCTTAAGATTAGTAAACTACAAGCTCAGAATTTCATTCCTAAATATGGCTAAAGAATAAAATCTTTAGTCTGGCAAGTTGGAGTCAAACTGCCACAATGAGCACCTGTTGAGAAAGCCCATTATTTGAAGCTGGGGGTTCTGGGTGAAAAGATCACTGTGAATTAATTTTGATTGCTTCACAAAACTCTGCATAACAAATGGTCTCTGACAGGGGTATCAGGAGACTTCCATTTGAAGCAGAGAAAAAAAGATTTTGTTTCTAGGAAGGTAACATAATCTCTCCAGTGACATTAAAACACACCAGTGGCTGCACTTGCTTGAATCTCTCTTCTGAAACAGATTGTATGTGCTTAGGTTACCAGGTATTATGTTTTGGGAGGGGAAAGAGAAACAATTGATATAAAAATCTTATCTAAAAGATTAGCTAAAAAGAATATGGTTAGAGATCCGTGAATCCTGAATCGTTAAGGCAGTTATTTGTTCACAAGTTTATTCACAGCCACATTTCTGTGTGTTCTGGATTGCTATATACATTGCCAAAATGGAAAAGGAGGAGAAGACAGTAAATCAAACCAAAGTTTTTGCAGCTGACTAAATAAATCAGCAGCTTTTTTGTATGCGTTAACTCTAATAGCAAGTTAAAGTAATGCTAAAGATAATATGAATATCTGGTAAATATTTCTCTCGCCTGGTATACAAGCTATTGAATAGGAAGCAGTTTCTGTCTCTAAAAAGAAGTTTCCATCTGAAATATACAAAAGTGCTACCTGTCTGTCATCCCCTGATTAAATCTAAGGCCAAGCTTACCATCTGTTTGGGCAAATGAAAAGCGTAATATTCCACCAACTACTCTGCATGATCACTTTACTTAAGAGTTTCCTGCAAAATGATTTTCAGTTCATCCAGAGCTTATTTTTAGAACAAAGAGAATCACCAGAAAGCACTATGCTTTTAGCTAATAATCATGATCCAGTTGACTTTATGGTTGATTTGTTAATTCTTAGCTATTAATATTACATGAATTGCACCTTCTATGATTTCTTCAAAACCAACTGTAAAATATAGACACATATCATCATCAGGGTATTAATTGCACCTGCAGAAAGATTTGGATGTGTTTGGATTCATATGGGTACCAGAGGTTTGTGTCTATGCCTATTATGGCTAATGATTTTGCTAAGGTCAGAATACGGCCACACATTCCATTATGTAAAAATAACAGCAAAACTTGAGATAAATCAGATCCTGCATTTTGTTAATTTATGGTATAGGTAGAAATCACTAGTGTTAGACCACCAGGCATCTAATCTTTCCATCTTTTGTAATAACTGCATTACACAACAGGGCACATGATAGCCACCTAAGCAGAGAAATACTGACACTGTTCTATTTCATTCTAAAAACCAGACCGACACAGCATCACAACCCCAGAACAGAAATACTAGAAGACATCTTCAAGCAGTGACACTTTGCTGTTGTAAATAAAACTGATAAACTAACCTGTTTGAATTTTAAAGTAAACTCTGTATTGTCCAAGTGTACGTCAGCTCCATTTACCTGCACATAGCTTTGACAAACTACAGTCCTGCAGCCCTCATGTCTGGCCCCTGCCATCCTAGAACATTCCCAAAGATGACTCCACAAAGACAGTGGTTAATATAAAATCACTTACATTGGAAAACTTGAGGTTTTTTCTACCAACTTTCCCCCCCCCTCAAGCCTCAATTATCCTGAGTATCTCTTAAAATTATCACATGTATCTCTTCAAGCAATGTATTGCTAATGCTTGCTAATCTCTTGCTAATTTCGTTCTTCATCTAAGGTAAGGCAGGAAGCAACAGGTAAAAGTGGAAAAAAAAAAAAAAACCAGATACCAAAGATGTTGTTTCATCTTTTTCTCTTTCTGTTTTTTTTTTTTTTTTAAAGAGAAAAGTCCTCCTAATAATGCCCCTGTGATTCTATTATGGCACATTCAAAAAGCAAAGCACACTAGAAAAGTATGAGCAGTGGGAAATATGTAATATATATCTTTCTGCTTTTTTTCTTCATGTCTCCAAAATAAACTACAAATTTCCCATGTTGAAAAGTTTTTCCTTAAGTTAATAAAATCTGTCACTTTCCATAATGGTTGATTTGAAGAAAGTCCACAGGTGCAGTATTCTGTTGTTCACAGCTTGGGAAGTCAAGGCTTATAATAAAAAGCCCTCTGTGTTATGGTCCTCCTTCCCCATCAATTCACATCAAGTATTATTAGAATCATCTGCTGTGGTGCTTCCTCTGTGCTCAAACTGCAGAAGCAACAATGACATTTTACTGCTCTGCAGGTGCTGCTGTGTGTGGTCATGAACACAGAAGTGTGGCCTGCTATTGTTCTCCAGTAGCACTTTGATCTCAAACACAAAAAGCCACATAGCTGGCTGCCCTATTCATTCTTATGCCGGGTTTATATGGGTGAGAGAAAGAAGAGGTGACAAGAGATGGGCAATCCATAATATTTATTTCAACAAATGCTTCAAATCTTTTTAAACATCATAAGAACATGGCTCATTAAACTACAACAGCCTTGAAATTGTGTTATAAAACCACAAAACAAAAATCAATACTTCTGCTGGAAAGGAGGTAATGAAATATATCGAGTTGGTTGAAAAGTGGTTTGTATGAATCATAATATTATTATGTGCACATCACTTCTACTCCCAATACTTAAAGTTAACAAACTAGGGAGTGCTTTCTTTCCCATCACTTAAACAGGTGCTACGAGGTGGTATTTATCAAAGTTATTTTCCAGACTCAATCCTTCTGCCATAAATAATGCTGGGATACAGGAGGCTTAGTAAAGGGAGATCAATTCAATGCATATTTGCTACCTGAGCTTCAGCTGTTGTATTATTTCACAGGCTGATCAATACTGTGCTCTGTAAGAGCAAAGGAAAAAGCCACAACATCAGCCTGATGAGTCACTGTAGGTTTATTACTGAACCAGAAAGATGTAACATTTCTGGTTCTGGAAAAGACTGAATTTGATAGCAGATTTGACCACTATTAAATAGTTTAACTCTCTATTTCAAGTCTTTTACAATGAATTGTCCAGATTTTCAGCAGTGTTACATAAATGCTTCTGGAATCAACACTCCCTCAGCTGAAAAAAAAAATATTTCTGGAATATGATTTAGAATTTTCTCTCATTTCTTTTAAACTGGCATTATTACTCTTCAATTAAATCCAGAGCAAACTGGTACTTAAAACTATTCTGACACAGGCAAGCAATAATGGCATTAAAAAAAATGAACACTGAACAGAATGACATGAAGGAATGGGAAGGAAGCACTCATGAAGGAGCCAAATTACTTGGTTCTCCTAAATGTCAGTGTAGATATCTCACTCAGAAACTGTACTGTAAGGTTATATCAAACAAAACCCAGGAAAAGTTTCCCCCTGTCATGGTTTCAGCTGGAATGGAGTTAACTTTCTTGCTAGCAGCTGGTACAGTGCTACGTTTTGGATTTGGGATGAGAAATAGTGTTGACAGCACACCGGTGGTTTTGGCTGCTGCTAAACAGCCTTTTCTGTTCCTCACAGAATACAGCTCCTCAAGAAGTTGTGAGAAGACCCAGCCAGCACAGCTGACTTCAACCAGCCAAAGGGATATTCCATGCTATATGATGTCACGAGCAGTATATAAGCTGGGGGAAGAAGGAGGAAGTGGGGGGGGCAAACGGGGACAAACACAGAGTTTGGAGTGTTGGCATTTGTCTTCCCAAGCAACCATTACGCATGATAGAGTCTGGCTTTCCTGGAGATAGCTAAACACCTGCCTGCCCATGGGAAGCAGTGAATGAATTTCTTGTTTTGCTTTGCTTGCACGTGTGTTTTTGCTCTACCTATTAAACTGTCTTTGTCTCAACCCACAAGTTTTTCCTCACTTTTCCGATTGTCTCCCCATTGCTACTGGGGGGAGTGAGCACATGGCTGTGTGGTTCTAGCTGCCAGCTGGGGTTAAACCACAACACCTCTCTCCACCCACAGACCTTCACATAGATATTAAGAAGGAAGCTTTTCACAATATATGTTTCTCAGAAAAAATCAACCATAAATACCTGGAAACAATAAAGAAGGAAGAAGATATTGAACAGTAACTAAATGAGACTAGCAAAAGTCTTAGTAGCTACTAGCTGCTACTGTACTGTCACCCTCCTCAGAAATAAAAACCCTAATCTGCCAAAATTGCCCATCCCTGCCACCCTCCTTTTGTAGCGTAATCAGGAGAAGACAGCAAAAACTTCCCATACTGAAATTCATCCATTTAAAAAGACAATGCTGTATCCACACAATTCTTTCAACAGGAAATAAAGAAGAAAACCATATATCAAAAATCAATTGATGGAGGCAACTAAAAGCAGTTTTTCTGACTTGTGCAGAGCAATTAGATGAACTATTTCCACATAGTATTAAACAGAGTCCAAACTAGGCTCTGGGAAGAGACAAATACAGAGCATAACCTGAGACCTCTATAACTGATTTGCTGGAGAGAACCAAGATGATATCAACCCTTGATTCAGGACAAACTCATCCAACGAATTTCCATAGTACTGCTGTAGCCAAAAACTTCTCTGCATATCACTTCTTACACTATGAACATTTATAGGGTCAATTGAGCCATTTTGCTGCATTTCAGCCATTCCAAAGTCTCCTGTATCAGAGATCTGTCCTAATATCCCATTGTTTTAGATAGTTACGAGGGTACTGGAAAGACTCAGAATGTCCACTCACCACCAGAGACCAAAAGCTTAGTTTTACACCCAAGCAGAAAAATCTCACTTCCTACAGTATCTGAACTTCTAACCCCAGCTGGGGCCTGGTTCTATAGAAACTGAGGAAATGCCATCCTGTAAATGAACATCTCCACTTCCCTTCAGCACATAGAATGGACTAGTTTATCCAATTTCAGCAAGAATCCTTTCCAAATTATGATTTGATTTTACTACTCAACAGGAGAGAGAAAAAAAGGTGCTACAGCTTGTAGCTATTGATATTGAATCTTAAATTTATTTTTACTTCATTGTTTTCTGTGAATAGTCTTGCCTTTCACCAGCGCTACTGCTGCTAGAACATTTTTGAGTAACTCAACATTGAAAGGAGCCTTAACCCCTGAAGGGGGAAAGACAGAGGGGATGGAATATGAGGAACAACTGCTAATGCTGAAGACAGACAGACATATCATATCACCACAGGACTCCCTGCTACTTCAGAGCCTTCTACAGTAAGTAACTGCATAGCAATTCCATCTGCTTAAGATCAAATCTCCCCCCCAAACTTACTTGGAAATGTAGCAGTCTTGATTTGGCCCTCTGCAAAGGCCTAAGGTTGTAGTGCATACACCTCCCCACAGTACCATCCCATGACAGTTACAGGCGCCTCACTGCACTCTGTCGGCATACTGCCCGCCAACTTGTACACATACAGACTAATAAAACAACAAACTAATTGCTTTCCTTTCATAACAATAAAAAACTTTTTTTTTGGGGGGGGGGGAGGAGAGGGCAAGGAGGGAGAAACTGCTGGACAGGGAAGGCATTAGAATGATCTCAGTGTATTTGTCTAGGATGTCAGCTTGTAACTGTTCATTCACTGTCACGGGATTTGGGTCACAATTTTAAGTGACTTTGTGTAAACACTTTTTAAAATGCTGATTTTCAGACAAAGTAGCACTTTCTAAAAATCATGATTCTTTGGGATGGTTTAAATTGAGCATTATGTAAATTGAAATAGCAAAATAATGCTTTGAACAAGCTTGAAGTTTAGGCCAAGTTGCAAGGGGGAGGGTGGAAATTGCTGACCACATTCTTCATTTCTCCTATTCTTATTGTTGTTACTGTTGTCAATATCTAATTTTCAGATAAAAAAAGTCTTTCAAGATGAGCAGCAGATGAAGTCAGGACTTCAGGCATTAGTTGACAGTAACTTCTCCTGATGAAATTAAATTTCTGTTTCTCCACAAGGCAATCAGAAAAAGAACATCTAAACATAAGTGTAATTTGCTGACTTGTATCACACAGGGCCAGTGTTTCAAAATCCAGAGTTATCCTTTCAAAAGCAAAGATTGTCACTGCCATATATAAGGTTATAAAGAGCAAATTGGTCAAACAGAGAAAATCTCTCAGAGGATTCAAAAATATTTCCTTTCTCTATCACCTTTCCTAATGCTCAACAGTAGAGCAGAAAATGGACATACCTATAGCTGCATTTCAACACGTGGCTGCACTACTGTGCTTGATGTTTGTAATTTTGTGCAGTACATGCAGATATATACTCTCCGGGAGAAAATAAAGAGCATAAGGCAATATTACAGAGACTTGTACCAAAACCAACATCTGCAGAAGATGCCAATCTCCATACTTTATTTCAGTGCACTCTCCACTACACCACACTGGCATTAGCCCTTACACACCATCCTCTTCCTTCCTACCTCTCACGCTACCCTCAACCAAACCACAAAGTCACAAAGGCAACAAGTCTGACACTAAACTGTCATAAGGTACATCATCCAACATTTTACTTCCAATTAATTATGATCTTTATATTTCTAGATACTTTGGTTTACCATTTTTTCACATATGGGGAATATACAAAGATAACCCATTACCTTAAGTCCAGGCTGAAAGTTATCTGTGATAAATATCACCGAAATGAGACAAAATACAGGCGCTTGTCCAAAAACTAGCAAATGCAATTACAGTTTCCTTGTACTGTGTCTGAAGAAGGGACATTTTGTCTACATGGAAAATTTTAAAAGATTGTGGCTACATCCAATAGGTCAGCAAAAATACAGTATCTCTTGAGACCTTTAGCAAAAACTGACTATTTCTTCTTACAAATACAGTAAAAGTGTAAGTATGTGTAACACAGCATTAACTGTTAAACTTCATCTGGTAAATGGCAAATGTTGTACTGAGGTACCAGCAGGGCACTTCCAGGTGTTCTGGTAGATGTTGAAATTCAAAAGAGCTGTTTTGTATTCTATACTTTATAACCATTTTTATTCCAAGTAAGTAGCCATGTATGGTATACACACTGTGAAAGGCCAATCTGAATGGTTTCCAATCCAAATATCCAAAATAAATGAAAATCAAAAGTAAGGAACTACTGTTAGCATCATTTTACAAAGTGCATCAAGAGATTAGAGCAACTTGCCCGAGGTCATACGTGCCCAGAGCCAGAGACAAAACTTCCATTTCCTAAATTAGCCCCTCACACTTTAACCACAAGCGAAACCTTTACATAAGCCTCCAAGGTTCCAAACCACACGCAATTAAAATGTAATAAATTGCATTCAACAGCGCTAACAATAAAAGAGTATGTGTGCATCAAGCTAGTGCATGCATCAGTAGACAGAGGGTGAAAACAAAAACAAAATCATCTGCTCAAACAGCACCAATGCAGGAATTAAATTTCAGTATTGCTGTCAACTTTTCATTTTCACTAATGGCTTTTAAGAAAGCTGGACATTTTTCCTCAGTCCATTTTACCTTTTCCCTCCATTTGACAAATATTGATTTTCATTTCCTCCAAGTTTAAGTGCATTGAATGCTATTGTGACTAGTTTGCTTGCTTTTTTGTTTGTGTCCCAGCTTTATTGAGGATGCCAGCATGAATGCATACAGCTTTGGAAAGAGAGAATTGGTTTAATAACTTCTTCAAATCCGGGAGAGAACACAGGAGTCCAGTCTACTGTTTTGTATAGGTCAAGCAAGAAAAGTGACTCTAGGCGACTATCTAATGTCAGTAAGGAGACTGCTGAAGTAACAGCCTCAGAGTTTTAAGCTGTTACTGCTACGTTCTGTCACAACAGGACAAATTATGGAGTGTTCTTCCTCCACTTCAGTGCAAAGTTAGACACACTATCTTAAAAATGCTTTTGGTGGCATTTTAAGCTAAGCCCATTTGGTAGAAACTTGGCCCTTTAGGAGGCTTAGTTTGGAAGGTAACATCTCACAAAATTCTGGCTCAAACAAGCTGTAGCTTTATGAATTCTTTTCTGCCTGGCTCACAGATACACAGGCTCAACCTCCTTTCATAAGATGAGCTCAAGCTTTGCAAACCTGCCTGGTACATTTTGTACACTTCCCTATCTTAAGGTCTTATTCACCAAATAAGAAATCACTCCGACTTTGCAGTGATGTTAATAAAGCGTGTTTATATTATCTATTCCACCCATTCAAATATTCGGGGGTCAGAGGGTCAAGCGGGGAATCTCAGTGGACAGAAATAAACATCTGGATTGAAAGGGAAAGACAGTAACACCTTAAACTGCCACAGACATTTTTACAGAAATTGTCTGTGCAGCGCTCAGATGCTCATCAGTGTTAGAAGCCAAAATAAGTTGAGCTGACTTAAGCAGGGGTTTAAATTAGTTTAAGTGTATCAGCACCAGAGGTCTATGCTGGTATTAAGGAATCCCCACAACTGAGCTAACTAGTGATCTAACCATCACAGCCTTGTTCTCATCAGCAGCTCTGACAACTTGCCAAGAGGACTCAGGATTCAGCCCAGACAAGTAAACAAATACATAAACCTCTGAAATCCGTTCTGTATATATATATAATTTGCTATTCTCTAGATCCTCTAACCAACATAAAGATAGGAGATCATATGAATGCAAATTTAGCATTGACTAAATTATTATCCACTCAGTTATTGTCCATATGAAACTAATGTTAGCTACGCTATATATTAACTGACGTTTCAAAATCCCAATGAAAGGGAAGCAATTTAGAATTATTCACTGCTAAAGGAAGCCCATTTTCAAAACAGGCACTGTTTGGAAAAAAAAATCTTAACATTATTCATCTGGTTACTCTCACTGGCTCCACTTTGAAATTATTTTTCATGGAAATGATGGGGAAGAGAAAGAAAGTAGCGACCAGTGAGGTTAAATCCATGATAGTGTGCCAGACGCCTCCATTTTTTGACTCCATGTTCTATCCTAAATACTGTTTGCATTGCACCACCTGATGCCAGGTGCTGCAGGGCTTCTCCTACACCCACCTGACATTGTGATACTGCATTTTTAAGACCTTTAAATAATGAAAATAGACCTTTGGACTTCAGCACTGCCCTGGTCAAGAGAGCTGTCTGTACAGATGATGTGAATGTCTGCTAACATGGAGAGACTTCCTACTTTGGAAATTAAGTGACACCAGAAGTTTCAGGGCTGATGGTTCCAGTGAGGACATTCCTTATTAGCACTCGTGACAAAGTCTAACATGGACACAGACATGTTTTCGGTTCCCATTCTAATCTGAATTTAAATTGCTTTCCAAAAGTGACAGTAACTTCTGAGAGTTGAGAACAGTCTTCAATTTGGGTTAATTAGTTAACTGCTATAAAAAGGACCATGATATCATTTCCTTACTCCACAACTCTCCAGTAAGCATTCTCACAGGTACACCATATGCTTGAGTTGCATACAGGATGGTGGCCCCACCCACCACGCACAACATTGCAGAGAATGTCTTCAACCCTTGAGTGCATGTTATTCACCAGCGCCCTCAGTGCTAGACAGACTTGAGTACTAAAGAAAA